>OZ004326.1:14570519-15131622 GCA_963924455.1 Pelagia noctiluca
CTGAGCATTTCTTGATTTTTTCATCTTTGCTGAAATGATTAATATTTTGTTCACAGGATAGTCCTGTTGGTGTAATTGACAAATGTGCCACCACTGGGCCTCGAACACTCCAAAAGTCAGTGCACTTACCCCTGTCCTAAACCAGGACAATAATTATGTATAGTAACCATAAGATGCCTAGTATCCTTAAGCATGTTCTGGTAAAATTTAGTCTCCCATGTTAGACCATGCCTTATTAAGCAATGTTTATTTTCTTACAGGACAGTCCTGTTGGTGCAATCGTCCTTTCCAACTATCTCGTGACGACGGTTTTAGCAAAAACAAGCAAGAGTTTCGTTTTTCAACTGACTAAAGGTGGAGCTCGTTCTTACACATTTTCAGCGGCGTCTGAAATTGAAAAAAAGACGTAAGATTTGTTTACTTTCTGCTATTCTGATTTTTGAATAAATCAGTGTTTTATAAACTGGGTGGTCCAGAAGAAAATTTTCCTACATGAGTGCAATGATCTCAAAATAAAGACTGGATCAAGCATCTGTCAGTCTAAAATGAAGTCATTGGCAGCCATATTGGAAGGTGCAATTCTATACATTGAAATTCCTCTACGGACATACTTTTTTCTTCCATGAATATTGCGATGTTATGAATGCTCAGCACGAGACTGAAAAATCGTGCAGTGTTTGTTGACGAAGAATCAAGTCAATATGTTTTTTGGCAACCATATTGGAAGTCGAAGTACGAGCCCAAGAAACGGCTTCAAACATTTTGCACCAGAAACAACAGAATGCTCAATCCAGTCCTTATTTTGAGGTCAGGATATGTGTGATGTATCATAAACTCTGTGGGACCACAGGGACATGGTCCATTAGTTCTTTGCATTCATAATCTTTGTAATAGCCCTGAAGATAGGCTGATGAATCCGAAACACAGCAAAAAATTGTTACCAGAAGCAAGATAGGATGTGGAGAACTATTCTCTTATTTCATCTCGCTTAAAGAGAGAGACAAATCATTCAAGAAATTTTGCTTAATTTCTTGAAATTTCCAATACTCTTGATTTGTAAAATATGCCAAAAAATCACCGTAGTTGTAAGTTTTAGTAAGTTGTAGGCAATTTAAAGTTTCAAGAATCACAACTGTTAACCCCTTTTTTAATTTTCCTGTGTTTGTTATTTTTCCATTCCTCTTAGAATTATCATTGAAAACAGCTAAATAGTTTTATGTTATCTTATTTCAGTTGGATGAAAGTCATTGCTGATGCTGCCAAATGCGAGAAGCAAAGTCCAGTATGTATCTAACTTATTTGAAAATTATTTTAATTCGAAAACTTTGGTGCTGTAGCCTAGTGGTAAAGGTGCTGGGTTTTTTCCTTTGAAAACTAACCTTTGTGCGTTCGAATCCACGAACAGTCGAGATGAACTACAAGCCGTCAGTCAACTAAGCTGTCCGTCCTTCTGAGAAGGTCAATAAACGGCTGCCAAGGATATTCGTTCTAGATTATTAATTCTTTGGACACAAGCTACATATCCACATTAGCAGCAAGTTGCCATACTCCGAAACCGTGTTAACAAAAAAATTTGCTTGCTTGCTTAGAGATTCTCAGCTGAGATGAGGGTTCATACCTGGTTGAAGTTTTCATGCTTTCTATGAGATTTCTTATTCTAAGGTGTATGAAGTAAATCTGAAAGGTTAAAACCATAATAACAATAATAATAATGAATCATTTAATTTCAGTATTAACCTAGTACGGGTGACTGATTTAAACCAACATAAAGTAACATAATATGTTGTTACACTCAACTCCTATGACAGCTCATTTTGACAAAAAGAGCTGCACCACATATTTTCGAAAAACCATGTTTTCGTTCATAGCATTTTGAATTGGCTTGCAGATGGTGCTAACTTTATTTCATCAGGGAATAAATTCCATATCATATACTGTGTTCTATTCAACTAATATAAAACTTTCTTGCAAACTTTCTGACTGTTTATTGTGCAATTTTTCTCGACAGGCTAACCCCGACTCGAGCATCCACAATGTCAGCATTCCTGCCTTGTCAATAATCGATCCCGACTGCCACGGTTATCTGTGGAAGCAAGGCTATTCGCACAAGAGCTGGAAAAAGAGGTACTCGGTGCTGAAGAATGGCTGTCTGTACTATTACCAAGACATGTCAGAGACGGTTGCTCTGGGAGTTTTCAACCTGCATTGTTATTCGGTGCATGAAACCGAGACAACTGGTAGAAAATACAGTTTCATCGCCATTCCACCGCAATCGTTAATGAGGACGTATTATTTCTCTGCTGAAACTGAACTCGATCGAGATAGGTGAGTTTGTTTTTGTTCATTTTTTATTAAGGATTGGACATACGGGACGTCGAACTGATCCAGACCATGATCCTTTGTGGAACGAAAACATTTGTTGGATGATGGTCGAAGAAAAGAACCTTTGACTGGAAGTTTTGTATTGACCTTAATAGTTACGTTTTGTGAGTCTGAAAAGAGAAAAGAGAATGTTCTCTTATTTTTTGCTGTCTTAAGAGCTATGAAGACATTCTATCACGGATCAAATGGTCAAATAAATGTAGAAGTAAAGGTAAATGGGTGTAGACAAACCTAATTTCATCCTTCTAGCAGGAGTGGTTTTTCAATTTTTGGGATGTGTTTTAGATGACCCCAGAGGGTTAGGCTGTTTCTGAGATTACGTATGGCTTTGTGGAAAATCCCAGCTCTATTGGAGTCCTTCTTATGCTTATTCTGGCCTATTCGTAGAGATAGGTTTTCTGCCTCTGCATGCAAATCACAACTTAACCTTCTTAGTATATAACCTAACCTAAGTGAGAAAGAACATTTGTTTCTGGAACCCAGACTCGAGACTTTTTGAACTCTGAATTTGTAAAATACCTAGTTTTGCTACTGAATATGATATCAACTTAAAATTTTCAGGCAAAGCGTCTCTTGATGGGTCTCCTAATATGTTATAGATATTATCAAAATCTGAGGATATGAGTTACATGACCCTGATGATTTGGCCTAAATTTATTTCTCATAAAAGTAATCCTTATTAAAGAATTTCTGGTTGGTTTCTTATAGAAGAAGAGTTTCTTATATGCAGTATCCTACTATAAGGCAAAATCTATTGATTTTGTTACTATTATCAATGTTTTACAAATAAAATCGAACGATTTAAACTGTTATCATCCGCTGTTATAAACATCAAAATTGTTTGATTCATTTCAAAGTTGATTTTTCTTGTTTGTCCTTGAAGATCCGTCAAACATTTTGATAATCCAGATTCTTGACACCGGGGGAAGCTGGTTTGTCTCGAACCAATCTTAATAATCCATCTAGATTCGATTTTGATTTGGATAAATAAATGAAAAATTATTTAAGTCACGCAAGGACTTAGGGTGATATTTGAATTAATGAACGTGGACCACAGACACTGAAGCTATTACGAATAAGTGTCCGTACCATCGCAGCTGTTGTTATCATTAACATGTATTTTTTAATTTCCAGATGGTTGAAAGCAATGATAAAGTCAATCGACAGTGCTGTGGCAGAAGAAGAGTAACAGAGATCTCAGGTCGTAAGAAGTTTGTGATTTTGATTTTTAATGTCAATAATAATAATAATCATTTATAACATCATACTCATTAGATATTATAATTTTGTTATTTGCACCAAGGTACTATCCACCTGAGTATAAGAAGAGTGCACAGACATTAGGAGAAGGCCCCTTATGGGCCTATCTACACAAGTGCAAGATATATGCATGAACAGTAGGACTATGCCTACTTACCAAGTCTTACTTTAGGAGAAATAAAACTACGAACCGAACATTTAAAGCCCTAGGCGTAGACTACTTTACTTCACGCTAAAATGTCCTATAATTTTACGACTTCCTATAATTTTAACTTTTTGCCCCAAGGGTTAGATCCCCAAGGATAGTGGGGTGACTCAGCAAGAGTTTACCCCTTGCCACTTGATATTTATTTCTATTTTCATTTGTGTTCCTAAGGGGTAAATCCCTTAGAATAGTAAACTCACTCTGCAGGTAAAAAAATACGCTTTAAACCACTAACAACATATAGAGAAATGCACAAATTGACCATCCCTTAGGGTAGAATATTGAAGCTTGGCACTTCTTAGGGCCCCATACATGACGAAGTTAATCTTATCCACAGTTTGAAATCCCCTCACTGTTCCATTCCTCGGTCAAGAAGATATTTAAACGTAGATGAATTCATCACCCATATGGGAAAGAAATATGACAGTCTTCTAAACATGCTCTTGTTTATATTTTGGTGGATAGGCCTGTTTTTTTAGTAAAGTTTTTAGGATTTTAGCTAAATTGACAAATGTAAATAAGAAATGAATATCCAACTGCATAATCATACACTTATGAAATTTAACCTCTAATTCGTATTTTTCATTTTGTCGATTTGCTCAATCTATTCATCACACAGCGTTTGTTGGAAACGGTGAAGTGAAACATCAAAACATTTTCCAGTTTTGACACCGAATAATAATGAAATCACAACCTTAAGAAACTTTAAAATCGAGATGCTTTGATCATAATGAATACCATCTTACATACCCCAAGTAAACCACTTACAGGGTATCCATGAATGATGTAGGCAGTTAGGGAGAGGGGGGGTCAAGCTAGAAGCTAACAAGGGGGCAAGGGTAAAAGTACGCCTCTACGACATTGCTGTATACTTGAGGAGAAGCAGGATTTCAAAAATCAATGGAGATGATTTGTAAGAATGAAAATGACCCGAGTAGGAGCGCTCTAGATTACGAATCTAGAGGTCGTGGGTTCGAGTCCTTCTCGGGTCATTTTAATTCTCACAAATTATCTCGATACATTTCTGTATCTACTCCTAACTTTGCCACTGCTTTGGTCTTCCCAAAAGAAGAGAAATCTATTAGGTCAGCGTGCATGCCTAAGCGTACGAAAACACTCTAGGCTGGTCAAAAAGGATTACTTTCAAAACCGTAGATAATTTGTTTCTTTCGTTCCTGAATGTTAAGCCATTCTTATGATAATACGTGCCAAATCGAACGAACCTGATGCTATTTAAGGCACGTCTTCTTTTTAAACAATCGACTGTTCAGTAAGCCAAGCTTATCCAGCTGTTTTAGATTAGCTTGTCAGGAGAAGATTAGGGTTAGGGTAAAGTTTAGGGTGAGAGTTAGGGTGAGGTGTAGGCTCGGGGATTTGGTTAGGGTTGAGTAAAGGTTGGGTTTGGGGCCAGGGTTAGATACAGAAACATGAAGATACCCTGAAGAATCGTATTAACTTAAATTCAGAGAACGACAGAGAAAGAAAACGTGCAGTTGAATGGTTTAAGGTGGCCTTTTTGCTGAGACTTAACTTTCTAAGCGAGACATAGCAATATGATTTATGACATAGAGGAGAAACAAGGAAGGAGACTGGTTCTCTGTTACTCAAAGTTTCATATGTGACTATTGAGTTTAACAACTTTCTCAACTGCAAATATTTTCATTATTTTTCATTATAAAACCTGTGATTTTAGTTTTTGTATCAGGTATAGAGACACTCTTTGGAGATACTGGTCTTGATTTCATTATCATTATTATTATTAGGTCAAAGTTGACAAGAGATGAAATGTGACCCATGTCCTGTCCCCTGTCTGTCCTGTCCCTTGTATCTTTTGCCAGATCGAGTATTAGTATGCGTCAAAATCAGATTAAACTTAGTCCCTTATTGTTGTCCACGTTCAGAAAGCTGGCTGCAAACAAAATCTTGAGATGAATTCGTCCCCTAATTGAGTGTAAATGAGGTAAAAATAAAATGATAATTCATAATTATACTCAGCAAGCTATTGGCTATCACATGGTGTATGACCTTGTCGATATTTTGAGGTGTGATCCGCTTATTTGGAAGGACATGTCGAGCTGCACGCGTTTTTGTTTTGATTGGCGTCAACCGTCCCATAAGGCAACCTGCTCCTTGCTCAGCTGCAGATTGAAGAGCTCGTCGAAGGGGAAGAAAACAGTTGTCAGATGAAACTGTTTGCATTGGGAGCTGAGCTGGCTGCTTAAAATCTGCTGTTGCACTTTCACAAGAATCTTCATACTCCACATCAGTGAAAAGGTACAGGTAGGCTATCAAGCAAATCTTTCTTCCTGGAAATTTTGTTTTCATTTTGAAAAATGTTTGTTAAGTTGTTATTGTTTAAGGATTCATAGGTTATCTAGACTTTCATTGTAGTAAAAAGTATTTGAAAATTGTTTAGTTTGCACTGCAATCTTTTTATAAATCAATACCTGATTGATTTTTAGAACTACAAGAAATACAAAGATTTTCAATATTTTTATTAATTGCACTTGATTAGAGAAAAGAAAGGTTGTTTTCCATGCACAGCTGAAGTTTTTGGTATTGTCTAGAAATCTTGGGAAAAACAAATACCTCAGACAAAATCTATATTATAGTCTCTTAGAAGCAAATTTATTTGTTTTGTGCTCAGAGAAATTTCAAAGGGACACACCCCTTTTTAGCTTCTCTAGCTGATCATCCTTGTCAAGGCCACCACACCTTCCATTTTGCACTTAACACGACTAGGCCAGCAATTCTTTGCTTATTTGTTTTTGTTCTGTACCATAATTCCAACAAGTCTTGAAGATGATAAGAAAGACATAAAAGAACATACAAATAATAGAAAACTAATAATCACAACAAGAATTTGTATTGTATTTTTCTAGGTAAAAATCTTATTTCTGTTTTGATACAATTTTACATTGCTTTCCTTACAAAATTTGTTTAGGAAAAACAATACCCCTATTGTTTAGGCATGTAATGATAATAAGTAAAGTAATTAGTAATCTACTCTAATACAGAGGCTTTTCAAACTATTGTCTAATAACCTTATTGTTCATTTTTTAAGATGGTAGAGCCAGTACACAAATGATAATGTTTTTTTCAAATCCAGCCGGCCCTCTGTTTAAATCATCAAACGCCTGGTAAAGTTTGCATGAGGCAAACTTCTTTTCAATGTTTTTGAATAGAAGCTCAAACAATCATTTGACAAAATTTACAGAGGGCAAATCTCCACACCTTTACATGAATGAGAAATTAAACAAGTGCCTGACAAAAATTTGCATTTACTAAAATGTTGTCAAGTTTATTAAATACAATGAATTGGAATTTCTTTTTTGATCCTTTATAATTATTGGAGAAAAAGCTGTTTGAGGCCTGCGTTAGCATTTTGCTATAGTATCTTGCTAAACTATCTGTGATAAACTATCATTTGTTTATGTGCACCTAAAACCCACAGAGTTACGCTTAACTATGTGCTGCATTATTATTTACCTGCTACGGCTAAACCTCACAGTAGCTTTGACAATCAGGGGGCAGGGTACTTGACCCAGTTTTAGGTAGGGACATGTTGCCCAAGAACCAAAATGTATACCCATATAATATAATAAATTTATGAAAATTTATACTCATATTAGTACCAAAATTTTAGAGCATGTTTACCCAAATGTATCAAAAACCTTGACAATGGATACTTAAGTCCACATTCAAACCATGTTTTGAAAATTTGAGACCCATAGTTATTACAAAATTGTGAGAAAGGATATCGTGGCAATGATACATCTACTTCACAGTGTGTAGTAGCAGACTTACCAAGACAGTTAATTGCCTTCCTCCTTGGAATCAATAAAGCAAGGCAATTCATTGCTCCTATCACTTCCCCTGGCCTCACCCCTAATAATCCCAGAGATAACTCTCTATAGGATTGTGCTGGAATACCTGCCTAGTTTCTATTGTTAGCAGCTCCACTAATCAAAATGTTTATTTTCTAGTTGATCTGTGGAACATCCAAACCCCTTCTAAAATATGAATACCGCCGTTCAGCTTTACGATGGTAATCTCTCACTGATAACGACACCCATGCCTAAAGCAACCAAGCCGAGTGATGTTGTCATTCAAGTGAAATGTTGTGGCGTTTGTGGGACAGATCTGCATATCATCAAAGGAGAGTTTCCAGCAGCAAAAAGGTTGATCCTTGGGCACGAATTCGCAGGCGTTGTGAGTGAAATGGGGGAAACTGTGACTCATGTTAAAGTTGGAGACAGGTAGGCCACAAAACTCAAATTGAAATTTTTTTATTTGGGTATTAGAAATATTTGAAAGTGCCAATTTTTGTTCTCTTTCTTGCGTACTTTTGGGATGATTGTCAGAAAAAAGTTTTCAATGTAGCCTGTTTACAACTATTATGTCAAGCAGAGAAACAGTTTGCACCTGTCGTCAGTAGTAGTGTTAGAGAGTGACAGGGCGAACCCCCCGTCAGGCAGATTAGCCCCTCTGTCATATCATGTATAATACTTTGTTTTGAATTTTCATGGAAAATAGCCTATCTGTCAGCGGTTCTTAAACCACTTGTTGGAGGAAACCTGGTGCCACCAATGCCTATCATAAGTTGAACCTATACCCTTCTCTGACAGTGAAGACCATCTACCTGATACCACTAGGCGACTGAAATTTGTTTTTAAGCAGACTTTTTGACTGATTCTTTCGCTAATGGGCATTCTTTTATTCTGGTAGGGTTTGCGTGAATCCTTACAATTGGTGTGGAACATGTCATTATTGTACCCGTGGACACCCTCAATTTTGTATTTCTGAAGCAATGAGAACTGCTTTTGGATATCAGAAAAACGGAGGCATGCAGAAGTATTGTGTCGTTCCTGCACAACTAGTCCATCTGATTCCGCCAACTATGTCCTTGAAACAAGCCGTCTTCTGTCAACCGCTGTCTACTATTGTTCGTGGTTGGGACAATATGGGCAATATTGAGTCAGACTCGAGGATACTCATTGCTGGGGCAGGTTCGTAATTGTCTCTCTTTATAATTGTCTCTGCTAATTGTCTCTCGTATATTTCTTTCATTTTGTTGACATCTTTGAAGCTTTTTAGATTGGTTGCGGAATTTAGTTAAATTAACATTTGGCAAGGAGTTGCAGATCTGAGAGCCCATAACTCTAAGGATCCTTGCTGGGACAATGCAGAGACTTAATAAATCAATCTCTAGATAATGGATGGAATGGATAGAAAACATTTTAGGGTTACTTCATCTATGCAATTGCTCTATGCCTAGCACGTATCAAGCACTATAGCCATGATAGCCACGCTCTACTCAAGTTAAAAAGAAAAAGTTTGATAAATTTTCCTGTGATCTCAGAAAAAAGGTAATCAGTTATACCTTAACATCCCCTCTGTTAATCATCCGTAAGGTTGGGTCAAAAACATTCTACCAAAATCTAGCTTGGGGTAATTTTTATTCTAATTTGTTCAAAGATTTGGTAAGTGAAAAAATTATTAACGTACAATTTCTTTTTGGTGCATTTCTAGGGCATGAATATTGAAGGGTACCTAATTTATGGATGATCGTATATTGTTTTCAGGTATCATTGGACTATTGTGGGCATCTCTCTTCCATTTCCATGGCTATAGAGATGTCACCTTGAGCGAGCCAACAGAACATCGAAAGGAAATGGCAGGAAGAATCAATCTCCAGTATAAATGCATCCATCCAGACTTATTAGCAGAGGAGTACGAAAAAGCCCTGAAAGACGGTGATGAAACGTATGGGTTTGATGTCATTATAGACTGCACCGGGTTCCCAGCTGCTGTTGAAAGTGAATTGAAATGGCTGAGAAAGGGGGCCACTATCGTCCTGTTTGGGGTCTGCCCGAAAGGGAGAATCGTCAACTTTGAGCCATTCAGCGTGTATGCCAAAGAGATAAAGGTGGTTACGTCATATCTTAATAAGTACACCTTCCCTCGCACCGTGAAGTTAGTTCATGACATGTCTGAAAGATACCTTGACTGGAACGTGCTTGATGTGAAGTCATTTGAGCTGCAAGATTATGAGGCAGCTTTTGATGCACTGCGGAAGGGGGTCATATTGAAGGCTGTTTTTGAATTATAGGATTCTCTGCTTTCAAGAATTCATCACTGCTTCAATTAACTGCAAACAGTGCTGGTTTGCATTGTGATACTCTCTGTTTTGAACATTTCATTAGCTGGCTGCTCGTTACGCTGTTTAGAATTTAGGATTAGTTTCACGTTAAGATCTAGATGGGATAACGCAGTTCATCCTAACCCCCCTTACGTTTATTTTGACCCCCAAGTTATAAATTTAGATGATTTTTGGACCACCATTACTAGATTTCATTACTTTGTTTATGATGCTGTTAAGAGTACACACTATCCAGAATTATACTTTATTGGCTTTGTCTTCCTTTTCCCCATCCAGCCTTTAGCTCATATGCTGGATAATTAATTAATTCTAACCAATTTCATTCACTGAATGTAAAAATATTTCTTCGTTATTTGTTTTTGTCCTAAATTAAACGCATTTGTATAGTCACATGAAAGGAAAGTTTTATTTAAATGCTTCTTTGTTTGCCTCAAAGGGGGGCCCTGATATAAATGGGTTACAGTTCAACACTAAGCATAGGTAGGTGCATTAAGGCGATCAGCTAAGGGACCCCGACCGACAATTTGGAGGGACTGCTCGACAAAAAGCCATTTATCTACTAAGCTTTTTGCTTGACTGATGGCAAAATTTTGCCAGAATTGACCTCATTTTTGAAGAAACTTGCAAAGTTACCCCTGCCCCCTATGCCTATCAACAGACAAGGGGGTCTAGTTGGTTTCAGGGTCTTATGAAAGTCTCCTGACAGTCAACAAATTGTGTCCATTTAGAGAGCATGAAATCAAAAGGATTATCTTTGCACGAAAGAAACCTACTAATTCTCAATTATCAGGTATTACCAAAGGATATAACATCACTTGTTCTAATCAAAGCAGTCTTCTGAATTCCAATGGGGGTCTTGAGAGAGGAGACAGCTATCGTGTCACCATTGCCATCCATAGTTTCAAAATCAGCAATAATGCTTGTATTCTGATGCATCGATAGTTTTATCTCTTTACCTTTTGTCATGAGAATCATTTGCAGAAACCTCTTTCTCTGTTCATATTTGCTTTCTTGTAGACTTGTGGAGTCATTTGATGCATCTTCAGTCATCGTTGAGCCACTTTCTTTGATTCACTAAATTACAAAATAGACAATCAAGTTATTGGTTAGTGATAATTTCTAGGGCAGTAGGGAGCTAAAATAACAACAAATAGAGCATTCAGGGAGTTTGTTGATAGTATTGAAAGAATTTATGGAATTTTGGGTTCTCTAGAATATTTGAATCTTTCCATATCCAAGTGACACTGTTGTTGGGTTGATAAATCTAAATCAGTGCCTAATCCAAGGGTAATTTCCGGGACCACTAAAATTTGGCACTTGCGCAGAGGTGAAAGAAAAAGTTACTGAATGCGTGCCCGGTCATTGCATAAACATCTTTAAGTATTTCAACTTCAAAGATAACTTTTTTGCACTTTTTTTTAGTTTTTTTCTTGTTGAGATTTGTGAAAAGCATCTGCTTCGCTGTACATTTGCCCGGCAAATCATTTATATTAATAAAATTTCAGAGGTAGCAGCCCCTTAATTCTAAGACCCCTGTTTAGTCAAGGAGTGTTTATTTGGGTTGAGGTAGCATTGAATTATGGAAAGTCTAAGGAAAAATCACTGATTAAATCAGATACACTTTTATGTTATCTTGTACCATTCTTGGAGAGTGATTTGCCGTTTGGAAATTGATATGAAAACAAAGCTCTCCAGAGCAGTTGAATGCCACTCACATTCTGAATCTAAACTGAAATCATTATTTCGTCTTATCACACAGCTACCAGCTACAGGATGTCAAACATACATATAATTATAATTATAATGTCATTTAATCTCTATAGCGAATGCGTTATCAACGCCGCATCATAGTGCTCGATGTACGAACGTACAGAGCAATATAGAATAGATACAAGAAAGGAGACTGGCTCAGAGAGCCAGTCTCCTTTCTTGTATCTATTCTAATGTCATTTAAAGATTAATTCCTTAGAATTAAAAAATCATGCAAGAACAATCTCTTTCATATTTGTTAAAATGAAAATGGTTACTTACTGCAAAACCTTAAGTTTCAACGTTCAATTTAGAAGAATGGCAATACAATATACTCGAATCTGAATCTGATTGTCAATACGGATGCGAAGGTCATTCTAAAAGTTGGTAACGAATGTGATTCTAATCTGTTGCTGAAAAGCACTTAGTGGTAGAATCAAAATGGCGGCAATAAGAGGCCTCTCGCTCAAAGCTGTGAAAGAAATTAGCATCAAGTTCGACCCATTTGCTTCATTTTCTGTGACAGCCAGGTAACTCATTTTACATTCTAACAAATATGATTTAAATTATTTCCCTACGAACACTGCTGGAAGATATTTTGTAGTAAAATGACATGAAATTTATAGGAATTCTTTTCTATCAACAAATCATTAATATTGTCCCCCCTAGTGTAGCCACTTGCACACCCGAGTTCAACTATAAGATAAGAGCAATAGAAAATGGCACACCCAAGCTCTAGGTGAAAACTGCCATACTCTGCAGACCCTCCCCCCCCCCCCCCCCCAACAAGTTATGGTCAACATATCTTCCTTTGCATGCATGAGATAGTGTATTGAAACACTCAGCAAAAATGTGTATATCCAGAAAATTTCACAACCAAATGTTAACCCCCACTTTATGTTTTCTTATAGAGAATTCCTGCGTATAATCTCGTCAAACTCAATGAAGACATCAAATCCAAAGTGCAAAATAAAAAACCAAGTTCTGAATGACAGAAGCCCTTCAATGATTGAAGTCACGCTGAGTAAGTAAACCTTGAATCAACTACTAGACAGGAATTTTTAGGGACCTTGTGTAGCAAGTAGACAACGTCACTAAGACTATAATTTCATTTGATGAAGCCAAAAGTAGTTCTCTACTTGAGAAGAAGCAGGATTTGGAAAATCGAATAGAATCATTTTACGAGAATAGAAATGATCTAAGTAGAAATTGAACCTAAGACCTCTAGATTACTTATCTTCTTTGCTACCACCAAGCCAACTGGCTACGATAAACCTAATTAGTTTCATTTACACAAATTGCACCACCACTCATCAAATGCAGATACAAACCTATTTGGTCTTGGTAAAATGCACAGGACCTGCCAAAGGGTGACAACATTCTAACACCAGGGGAACCATTGCAGCCCTTTCATTGAATAGGACCGTGTAAGAAGTACTTCACCATATTTGTAGAATATCAAAATGAGGTGGGATACTGTTTCATTCATAATGTTTGGTTTCATTTCCAAAAAACTAAAGTTAGTTTGCTTTTTCCAAAACTTTAGCGGCACAACCTTATCCAAAAATGGGTCATGCACCCCCTAGGCTGCATCTAGATTTTTGGTAATGAATTTAAAATACACAGAGGAAAATTTACAGAGAGAACACAATCTTTGTTGTAACTTCAAGTTTCATGAATTCATGTGATGATCAGACAACTCTTTAGAATACATGAAGAATTTAGAGTACATTAAAATTACAGATTTCAAGATCAGCTATTGGGGTTACCTTTTTGCTGAGCCATGTCGTATGCTAAATCATTCTCTATTTTCAAGGTAACAAAGAGCAATTTGCCTACGTAATAGACAAGAAGATAAACTGCAAGGACTTGTTAGCTGATTTCAACACTAGGTGTAAGCAGGTTTGATTCCATTGAAAACTCATGTGTGTAGAATGTTTTTTGTATTTGCTGCCATGTGCAATAACGCAATGCATCTGTTACTAAAGGCCTGACTGCATAATGAGAGAAGCTGGCCCTGTTCATGGGATGGCTTGTTAAGCCTTTTGGTGCTGAGCATGTTTTAGGAAATCGCAACCAGGGACTGGACATTTTTCAAGAATGTCTGCAAAATTTAGTACAAAATTTCAAAAGAGTTTCTTACCGCAAGTCTCTTCTATTTAGATTATTCTAGTTTTTTCGAACCATGATACCTCGAGAATGGCAATAGAAACACCCTGATATTTTGACATCTTTAGAAAGGTTATTATCCAAGGAATAAAAGGATGTTATGCTTGCTTGCCTAAATCGCACATAAAAAAAGAAGAAAACGCGAGATAGGTAACTTGTCCTCTTGGCACATATGCATGCCCGCAGCACTCGACTCAAAATTTTGCTTGGCACGTATGGGTGCGCGCAGCTCCCAAAAGGTTAAACAGGACAGATAGGTTTATGGGCTCGCTTGCCACTACAATAAATTTTATCTTAATTTTAATTTGCCATTTTTGAAAGTGAGCTAGCTTAGTAAACGGATGTCTAGGTTTATGGGCTTGCTTGGTAAATGGGTCAAGGCTGCCTCCACAGTCAATGTTATTTTGATTTTCATATGCTGTTGTATGAAAATGAGCTGGCTCAACAAATGATATGACCTGTTCTACACTTTGCAGGCTTGATCGGTAAACAGACTGGCTTGGGAAGCTGGCTGGCTCACCACTATGGTGGTTTTCATTACAAAATTTTGACTTTTATGACATGGAGAGTTGGGCCAACTCGCTTACCAGGCTGTAGGCTTAAGATATGAAAAAACACAATATATCGTAATCATTGGAGCTCGTTTATCAAAACAGGTTTCTCACATGTAATACCAGTCCAATTTTTATCTGAACAAATAAGCCAGCCTGTTTGCAAGGCAAGCTTTCTTTCGTGAAACCAGATCTACATTTTGTGGGCTAAAAAGTTTCTATACTTCAGTTGTCATATATTTCAGAATGTTATGAATTTATGTAAATTTGATCTGGTAATATGATTGCTGACAAGAAAAAGGAAACAAAGCATTTTAGTAACAATAAAGCTGTAGTTAATTTGAATATGAATGCGCTAAAACAATTTATTCAACAGAACAAAATTTGAATGTATATGGAATACTTAAAAAATGATAAAATAACACAAGATTAAGATGAGTTTGAAGCTGTCCATTTTGCTAATCTAGGGTGGAGATTGAACTTTTCGTTTTGATCAACAGTATGAGAGTTTTTCTTAAACTTCTTTGGATAATTAGATTAAACTATTTCCCAAAGGGCAAGACCAGTTCAACATCCCTACTAGAGCGGGGAAATATAATAAAGGGCTTCCAAACCATTTCCTTCTATTCACTATGGATATTTTATTTTGGTCTTGATCAATAAAACAGTTTCAAGCATAGACCGGGGGAATTACTTGTGTCGCTTTTTTTGTTCTCTTGCGAGAACCTTATCAGGTTCCAGATCATTAAATCTAACAATGTTTTTGCAACCAACGACTGGACAATGTGCCCTGTGCTTCATGCGTCTGATGTGTTCCTCGATTGCGTTCTTCCCGTAACTATGACCACACACCTTGTTCTTCATCGGCTGCTCCATCTCCGTCTGTAAAAATGAGGAATTCAAAAATAGATTGTTAAAGCAATAACAAAAAAATCTCACTCATGTTTATGTTATTTCTTTTATATTCATAATTCACTTTATCATGTGTTTTAGGCCCTCAGACTTTGAGCATCTAAGTATTTACTTATTTTGTTTGGGATTTTGTTCTCACTGGCCTGGAGCAAAATTTGAGACTGCTACAAGTTGGTTTAAAGAATTTTCCCACCTGGGACATAAGTAAAACTGCATATGGGGCCCAAAATTAATAGGCCTTGGTTATAAAGCCTTGTAGATGAACCTTTTCTCCCTTAAAATTATAGCATCAAACCAGTGAAATAAAATGATCTCCTTTAGAATATTTGTGATTTCGAATAGGAGAAAGTTTCTGATGACCTCAAATGTGAAAAAGTTCAGGAAATATGAAGAAATAAATAATTAATAATTACCTTTGTTATGGGACACAACAAGCTATCCCCAATAATTTGGGAAATTACAATTTCTTCATTGTGTGTGCTTCCATCTGCAGCCATTTCAGGATTGATGCCAGAATGGTTGACTTTCCAAACTTGATCAATGAAGTCTTTCACGTTTGGGTTTTCCAGCAAATCATTATCATTGTTTTTGGCTTGTTTCTCAGTCAAAGTCTTTTGAAACATTGCTTCAATGTCTGCAACTTTATCCCTATAATGTAAGTATTGGCAAATCAGACAAAGTCCTTGATTGAATTAAAATTGTCTAATTGTATCATTTGCGTGGTGCCCCCTCTATTCTAAGAAACACCCTAGAAATCAGGAGGCCCATAAAGTGAACTTGAAAGCTAAACAGGTCTTAAGAAGAAGCATGATTTAAAAAATTAATCAAATTAATTGGTGAGAATGAAAAATGATCAAAGCATCCAATTCCAAACTACTGATTTGACATATCAGTACTCTACCGTGTATGTGTTTGCCAAGCCTTGGTATAGTACTGATCTGCCAAATCAGTTGTCATTGGTTCGAATCGTACTAGGTTCAATTTTCATTTTCACAACATAATTTGATTTACTCTGCCCTCCAATATGTATGGAAACGACTAGGAGGCTAATATGGCGGAGCAAATGTCAATCAAAGCGATGAGAGAAATATAACAATGAGTTTCTACGTAACCAAGCGTCCAATAACTGTGAAATTCAAACCAATGACAGAGAAATTATTCTTTTATTCAAAACTTGTTTTCATTGTCTCAAAACCTTCCCGGTCGATTCAAAATTTAAATTTTTTTCTTGAAGCTTGACAGGCAAGAAACAGCTTCGAAAGTCTTAAAAATTATTGTTCAAGTTTGTGGATAAGCTGTTTTTTAGGTCGCATGCTATTCTTGAACAATTTTTGTTAGGGATTGTTCTTTAGTCCATGGCGAGTTTATTTAAAGCTATTTCTATCCAAGAACTTCAACATTTTCAAAGAAATTGATATCGAGTTGTATCAAGTGTTTGACTAGGCCCAAGTTGACGTTTCATGGCAAGACGGCAAGTAATATTTTTGTAAAAAGCAAGCTATATTGCATAATTTGTGAACTTTCTTATACATAAAAGACATCAGAGGAAACGCTTATTCATATTGTTTACATCACTGAATTTTCTTCCAAAGCTTTTTGGCAGTAATAAAGAGTTATCATGGGGCAAGTGCATATGACAGGCTTTTTTTCTCCATTGCAAATTCACCTCGACAAGTTTGCTGATGCCAAATTTTTTTTGGTTGTATTTGGATTTTGTGAAGCGATAGAGAACGAGCCCACTTTTGAAATCCAATTATTAATTACGTTATTGACTTGCATTTGGAATTTTTTTTACTATTTCCATTAAAAGAAAAACCCAACTTATACCTATTTTTTTGTGAACCACTTAGTCTTCAAATAAAATTTTGGAGCATCTCACCAAGCTTAAGATTTTCAAAAAAAACTTGTCATGTCTAACTTTATTTTACATTTAAGCTCCAAATAACGTTTCTGCACTAATTTCTCAACAAGTTGATGTGTGATTCAGCTCATGTGGGGAGATAAGCGAGAGACATGTTGGAAATTTATTTCTGTGTCTTACTGTGGAAATGATTTAATTTAGGCCTAAAATTCGAAACGTTTCCATATTTATTAGAGGGCAGAGTAAATGGATCTGTAAAACATTTAATTTACCATGGCGATTGTCGTGTCGCTATCACTAGGTCTTAAACCCGGGTTTTACCCACCAAAGCTAGCATGCAAACAACTGGTTAAGGACAGTAGTAAGCAAGCTCACTTTTGATGGATAAAATCAAGGTTTGAGACCTGTTGATGATTGCATATGAAAATTGCAATAGCGCTTGACCCATATGCCTTATAAAACAGTTGCAAATGGAGTCATAGAAGCATTCTTACGAATCTGGATCATAGCTCCTTTTGAAATTGTTCATCGTGCTTCGAACAGCAGCATTACATTGCTCGATTTCTCTCGTCATGTTTGCATACTCCAACATGATCCCTTTCAGCGTCTCAACTTCAGGACTGTCCTCCTCGTTTTCCTCACAGTCCAAGGCACACTCTTTCGTGCTCGCCATCCCATTTTGAATTGCTTCGTTCAGTTTCGAAAACTTTCTCAATACGTTATCAACTTCATTAAAGTTAAAGCTAGACATTATAATTCTCCTTGGCTTGAATTAGATACTCTATTCGATGTGCTTTCTCCTAAAACCTGGACTAATGCAAAATATTTATTATTAGCACGATTTATAGATTTTTGGCGCCAATATTAGTCTCTTTATGAGACTCGAGAGAGAGGCTTGTATCACAAAAATCAGGCTAATTCTAGATACTAGTCCTCAAAGAGACCTTTCGCAAGTCTGCTAAACACCGGAACTAGTTGGAATTCCAGCAAGTGTTTGGCATTCATTAATTTTGGGGTTTTAGAGTTAGCTTGTATAGTAGTTATTCTTCTTCTACCTATTTGTTTCTTGAATGTATTAGGTTTTGAAATTTCAGGCTTCAAGCTTTTTTATTATATATAGTAATGATAACTTACTTAATCTTACGTATACCTTATTTTATGTTTGTACCACCATAGGACAATGACTTACTTAAACTAATAAAAAGTTACTCTCTTTTTTTATAAGAACAAGTAAAATTGATTTGAAGCTGGCTGTTCTTAGATATTCCTCTATTTTCAGCCTGAAATGTTCTTAAATTGTTCTTACTTTTACAATGATTCGGAAGCCTGTTTTCGCTATCAGTTGTGTTAATTTGTTCAAATGTGGACTTTCTTGACCATCTGATATACCTGTGTGCTGTCTATTTGCTTGTTTTGCCCGGGGGGGGGGGGGGTAACTTTGACCGAAGGATGACGGGTGCGTGCCGCCCAAATTGTAGCTTCATACCCACCCTTAACCAATTCACAGACTTTTTCATACCCACTTCTAAGGATTTGGAAAAAAACATATCCAGTTTTATGGCTTTCAAATTAAACTGTATGCAACATGCAAAAGATTGAATAGGAACGTAAGTAAACTACAACTTACAATTCATAGGTTTTTCTTTATATCATAGATAAGGAAAAATTAAGAAATTAAGAAAAATAAAAGTATTTGCAGTGAACAAACGAACCCAGAGGTGACCCCCTCTATAAAAGGGAATTTAATCGAAGAATAGTGAAGTGTGCTTGAATGCGAAATATAGGTTGATAATGTGAAATGACCATTGTGGCCCGATAAATTATTTGTTTTTTTTCTTAATGACCCTGATTTAGATTGAAAATCGAGAGAGATATTGACTTGTATCATAGTTTTCAATATAATGAATATTACGCTTTGACTCAGAACAAGGCCAATAATTTTAAATAACCATTGTAGCCCGACAAAGTCAAGAAAACTAATTTAATCAAGATAATAGGTGGCTAACGACTGTTCTCTTTCGTTGCGACCGCCTTGTTTCATCATTTCCTGGAGCAGGCAAAACCAATGTGCGTACAGTTCCATGGGCTTCTGGATACGGAGGACATCTCAGCTGTGATGTTTTCCTTCTTTTTGCCTTTTGCATTTTAGTTTGCTGGAATTCTTGAAAGATTTCGTTCAATTCTTCTGCATTTTGAGACCCATATTTAGGGATTTTGAAGCTTTCCAACCCACCCTTATGGGCGGCACGTCCCCGTTCAACTATATATATGAGTTACCCCCGGGTTGTTTTGTAATTATTTCTCAGTCTCATGGTTATCTAATAAAGATCTAAGATTGAGACAAAAATGGTCAGCCTCGGTCTGTTCTTAGCTCGTTCTTTAAAGTGCTAATGCAGCCAAATTTTACATATCGATTTTATTGCCTCATTCTATAGTTTTCAACCTCCTAATTAACATGGTGTAAACAGAATCTCCCAATTCTTTGTAGTTTTTTCGCTATGGCTTGTCAAAGTCGGACTTTTGAGCATTTTTGACTAGACAATTTAGGACAAGTTGTGACATCACATTGATGCGCAATCCCTGTAGGCTTTGCGGCCCGCAAAATCGCTGATTGAATGACACTTCGAAAAGCATTGTTACATATTCAAAATGGCGACTGAATTCAAAAGAAAGAAATCGCGTGGCCGCTCTTGCGTAGTAGGGACATAGACTTGCTCCGCGAGTCCTTGTTTCCCTGTGTGCACTCCGGTCAACTAAGGACTCGCAATAAAAGAGTTAAAAAGCGGGCACACTTTAGGCCCTCCGCGACAATTTTTTGTCGCGCCAATCAGATTGCGAGAATTAGTTTTTAAACAATAGTGATTGTTCTTGAACCAATCAGCTTTCGTTCTTCGATTATTGTACCGGAAGTGATAGGAGATTTCGCGAACTCGCGAATTGGGCTTACTTCGAGCTTTTTCCTTGAAGCGTAGCAGCGAAGATGAAATGGACGAAGACTATTCCACCATTTTAAATTGTTCAGAAAGTGAAGAATATACCCCAAATGCAAGCCCATAGGGTGGTTGCAAGAAATAACTGCATGAATGTTGGCTTAAAGAATACTTCTCTCAAATTCTATTGGCTTAAGTTATGGAGAATAGGCCTGACTCAAGTGTCGAAGTGAAGGAACGAAGCGAAAAACTTTATTCTAGGCCGAAAACCATTGGGAAGGTGGGAGGCTAGGCTACACTCAAAGTATTTAATGGACCTCAATGTGTGAAAGAAACAAAATCTTTAGCAACGTAAATTTCAGAATAACAGGCAGAGATTAAGGCCCTAATACTACCCTCTATCTGGTTAGGCATCAAAGGCATCATATCTTCTTCCCTTAAAAAGAGTTTTCAAAAGACTCTTTCCCAAATTTTCTAGGTTCTCAAATCCCCTTCATTACAAAACAGTCACCACCACTCAATATATGGACTTTTTTATGAACTTTAAACAATCGGGCAAACATACATACATACATACACACATACATACATAAAATTTTTGATAAGGCAGGTCTGTCTGTGGCAACCTAAAGGCTGGTGTGAACCTGCCGTTAAAAAAAACTTCAATACCTAAACTACGTTATTCCATTAAATCCAAAAAATAAAATAAAATACACTATATTCAGGGGACTCTATATTCAGGGGGAGGCTAATCTATTGATATACTCATGATATATTCTATTGTATCAGAATAATTTACTGTCCTGTAGGCCATTGTTCCTGAAAAAGTTGGGGGAAATAGGTCATGGTCAAGAACTTCAGGATCACAACCATGCCCTTACCTCCAATTATGAGAAATTTCAAGGACCATCCTTAGCAAAAGTGAGGGAGACTTGTTCCAAACACCCCCTCAATCTCCCACCTCATTACTTTCTGCATTTAATCTACTTCTCTTTTTTAACAAGAACCAGTAAAATTTGTTTGAAGCTGGCTGTCCTTAAATATTCTTCTACTTTCAGGCTGAAATGTTATTAAATTGTTCTTGTGAAAAAAGTGTAGTTAGAATGTAAAAAGTATAAGCACTGGTTGGCAGAAAAGAGACAGGAATCTACACTTTCATCTCGACAAGCCTGTTTCGTGATTGCTCACTCATCAGGAGATGTACCCAGAGTACATCTCCTGATGAGTGAGCGATCACGAAACAGGCTTGTCGAGATGAAAGTGTAGATTCCTGTCTCTTTTCTGCCAACCAGTGCTTATATATGCTCTACTTCAATGTATTGAGCACTATTCTCTGGGAACCAACATACTGGCTGTAGAATGTAAAAAGTAAGTACAGAGGGCTGACAAAGGCGTTGTATTTAGATGATGAGCTGAGAAAAATCAATACATAAATTACTGAAGGTTTCTAATCAATATCAATACAAACATTCAAAGTATTCTTGACTTCTTCAAATATCAAGTTTCATATTACATAAGGATAAAGTTCTGTTAATTTCAGATACAAAGTGTATGTGCCTTTATTATTATAAATATGTGAATGCAAATATCAAATTTTCTGAGATGGTCATTAAGATAAAAATGCAAAAATTCTTGACTTCTTTGATAATGGAAATATCTACATCAGATTATCTCTTTCCTTGAAATTCAGGTTGAGATCAAGTTGAAATCTATCTGACTATTTGGTTTTCTTCAGCTGCTGCATTTAGATTCACCTAGAAAATATCAAGAGATTTAAAGGACTGTAGTAATTATTCGATCTAATATAAACATTTCCTTCTTTTTAACCATACTATTATATTAGATTATTACAACAAGATTATGAAAGGTGCAAGATTATAGTAGAGTTTCATGCGTTGGTTAAACAAAGAAGAAAGGAAAATGGTAGCTACGCCTATGCATATCCTTAGCCTGTTAGCCATTTTATTTTTTGGCTGTTCATATTATTTGGGCCTAAATTAAATTATTTGGCGCGATACACGAAGCCCTAAAGTTATGAGTACCTGAATTTCTTTTGGTCTCTCTCTCAAGCATCTCAAGAGCAATAAACAATGCATAAAATATACTTACCAAACCTTGAAAACTTGAAATCAAGTATTATGCCATACGTTCTTCAAAGACAACAATTCGCTGTGGGTTGAGCAAAGAAACGGCATATTGCTGCATTTCGCAAACTCGCAAAATCGATCGCAAAAAAACATTTCAACGCAGCGTTGCCACTGCGGAGGAGAATTGCGCTTAAGTGTGCCCGCGAAAGGATTGTTTTGTGACGAGTCCTTATTCCCGGAGAGACGTCCGCATATCAGAGAACGCAGGGAAACAAGGACTCGTGGAGCAAGTCTAGCAGGGACATACAATGGAGAGTGCGAACAACCATAAACTGCAAACAGTGTTTCCCTGTGGAACGGCGAAAGAACAATAAGGCGCATCAGTGTGACGTCACGCCTGGTGAAGAGTTGCTAATTTTCAACGATTAATTTCCAGCTCAAAACGGAATAAAAAAATTTCGAAAAAATATTGGTATTGTGGAGAAAAGATTTGCGCTTTGGCTGCTGTATTCATAATCGAAATCGGTCGACCTGAACGCGAGCTATGAAAAAAAATGTAACGCGTGCTCGTCATTTCCCATACAAAATCCTATAGACAGCAAAACGGGAGTCATCAATGTGACGTCACAAATGAGGAGCTGTGTCTAGCGAAGTGCGTGTTTTTAAATATTCATATAAAATCGATCGCTCGTCAGAAAACAGTGAAAATCGTACCAAACTAATCAGAAAAGATGAAATTTTCATATGAAGTAAAAAAAACCGTATGTCAAATTTGGCTGCATTAGCACTTTAAGTTTTGGCCAAATTTGAGGCTCGTGTTTTTTGGCTATTGGTTATTTAGTTAGGGTTAGGGTATAATGGAAATGTTTTTGATAGAAAAGTACTGATCATTGGAAAAATTGCGCTGTTTGGTTTTTCTTGCTCATCGTGGTCCGGTTTTTAGCTAGTCGATAGGAGGTCGTTTTACGCACTACTATCCATCATCGATCCAAAAAACAACATGGCGGAAGACGTGCAGCTTCTTCTCACCGACTCTATGAAGAAATGGATAGGAGATCTTGAAGTTTCGGAGAAAGGAGACATTGACAAACATGTCAAAGATATAGACCAAGGGTCACAAGTTATTTCATACAAGAAGCTGCTGAAAATATTCTACAATGTCCAGAATAAAGAAAAAGAAAAAGGTAACCTTTTAAATTTCATGCATGTGGAGTTTTATTATGTGGAGTTTCATGCATGTGGAGTTTTGTTAAAGTTAGAGAAAGCAAGGGTCAAGGGTAATGTCCTGGAGAGGAGAGGGCTCCTCTTGACCCTGTTTTGCCTAAGGGGTACTTGACACTGTTTTGTTGTGTTGGTACCATTATCAAACCCAAGAGCCCAACAACAATAAGCATCAAAATATTAGGTAGTAACCCCAGGACTGAAAAGTTGCGCTCAAATGCACCAGATTTGCGCATGTGGCTATTTTTCTAGAGGGATTTATCTAATATTTTGATTGAAATTTCGCAAAGAAGTTATTTGGTGCGCAGTACAAACTTCCATCCCAGTCTGGTTGGTACCCACATTTATACCAAAATGTTGAAAATGTATACCCAAATGTACACCCAAACCTTGGAAATTAATAAAACCCACATTAGAATGATTTTTGAAAATTTTAGTCCCATATACCAAATTCATGGAAAAGTATATACCCATATTTCAACCAAAATGGCAAAGAAGCACACCCATTTGGGCAGCACATCCCCAGTACCCGAAATATACTAAGTACCCTGTATGGAGGTCTAGTTTCTGACAAATATAGCCATGAGCAACTCCAGGCCTTTAAGCAACAGGTAAAGTAAAGCAACTATGTTAAGATGCCAGACCTTGTTTGATTATGCAAGATTTCAAGCATTGTTGAAATAGATATAACTTTAGCCTTTTCAGGTAATAACTGATTGTAAATGCAAAGAAATCAAAATAGTTAATTGGTCCCTACAGAATGAGAAATTAGCTTTTTATTATGGCGCTTTGTTGCATTTTAGCATTTATTTCAATTCTTTATAGACCTGAAGAAAAAGCTGTATCTTCATGAGTTCCTTGCAGGAAGTAAAATCTATGAGGAACCTCAAAAGATTCAAGAAAAGGTAAATTAAACTGAGGGGAAAGACATTTACTAAAAACCTTTTACTGCTGTTTTATATAACTGCCAGAGCAATCTAGTTTGTCCTTTCTTAAAGCGTTGCATTCCTGGAATCAAGCTTATTATCAAGGAACTTTAAGGAATAAAGCCTGCATGATAATATCAAATCAAAAAAAAGTTTTTGGAAGTATTTGAATCTTGATAGCTATGCCCTTTTATTTTTTATAGAATCCTGAACTAGTGAAGAGGTTAAAGCGACTACAATCTGAACTCGACCAGAAAGAGTATGATACCATGGTGAAGAATGTTAGCAAAAAGGTACTTCGAACAACTTTGAACTCATCAAAATTTCATCTTACCAAGAATCCTAGTGTTGCTGTTATAAGTCTTTTAGTTGGCTGCTAACCCCCGAAGCTATATATTTTCTATAGAGGATGTCTCAAAATCTCCTCAAAACGGGTTTTGCTGAAATTTATAAACAGAAAGTTTGAATAGAAACTCACTAACTCTCAGATAAGGCCTTATTTTAAGGCTCAGTGCTAACCAATTTGTGCTGCAATTGCAATAAATCCAATTTGTGCAGCAATAAGTAGAAGATAGTGCTGTGATAAGTTATTGTAATTTCAACCAATATTCAGTATTTAGAAATCAGACAACAATAGCAACAAAAAGAGGGCAATCAAATGGAAGTACTTTGTCAGCCTCGAAACACTATATTAGCATACTAAACGGCATCTCTCTTATATCATTCATTTAAAAGATTATTTTTTCATGAAGCTCTTGAGAATGCCTCAAAATGCACCCCATATACAATTATGACGTCAAATCTTTATTCAATCAAAGATCTGACTGCACCAATGAAATCAGTGACCCGGAAAACCCTTGCATAGAAAGTTTTTCATACTCCCTATAGCTCTATCCAAAAAAACTACCAAAACCTTTTGTGGATTAATTCCTGAAATGTTTTGTACTTTTTGCAGCAAAATCAAAATCTTGGTGAAGAACTAGGAGCTGATGGTGAGTGCGGTTTTGATTTTCTTACCCAGAGTAGCCAAAGGCACCCCTTAAATAAATAATCTCCAAATATTTTTTTCAAGAATAAATTTCACAACTATCATGATATCGGGCAACAGGTAAACAGCCAGAAGCTCTTATACTGAAGAGTCATTGAATACTTTGAGATTCACTATAATAGCCCATAAAAATTGATTACAACATCCAATGAATACAGACTTTTTAATGTGGAGGTACTGCTTTCCCCTCAAGCTACATCCTTGTCAGGTAATATTGGTTTGGTCACAAAAAATCAATCCCCTCCAGACTGAAGAACAGGCCTTTTCTTCTGACCAGAGGGATCACTCTAAGCTCTAGTCAGCACACTGGTAAAGTAACCTAAAAAGGCCTAGAAGCGTTGATGTAACCTAGTGGTTAAGCTGCTGGATTTCTGATCCTTGAAGGGTAACCTTCATGGGCTTCAATCCACGAACGGTCTGAATCATGAACTACAAGCCGTCAGCCAACTTAGCTGTCCATCCTTCAGAGGTCGGTTATTGAGTACCCAGGATATTCTTTATAGAATATTGATTTGGGGGCACAAGCTGCAGGTCCACATCAGATATAAAGGTTCCCGACTCTGACCTGATTTGACAGATAGATATGATTGCTTTCTTGCTGAACAATGCGTATGTATCCAATAACGAAACCTTTCTAAGCTCTACAAAGGTAGACTTCAACCTTAGACGAATCTCTTGTGAAACAATGTAACTTATCTACCTTTTTCTGGTAGTAATGTAAGGTCTAAGCCTGTTGCCTTGAATAAGAGATCAATGAAACCAGAAAGATTGAAACATTGAAGGTATCTTGTCACAAGTGTAACTCAAAGAATATAGAAATACAAAATCCACTTGATCAAAAATTGCCTTTAAATTAACATTTCATTTTCAGTGAGATCAACTTCACGGCAAATTGTGACAGTTTTGAACTTCCTGCTTACAGTTTTTGGTGCAGCATTCTTTGCATTCTTTGCTGCTCAATTCGCATGGGATAACCTGGGGCTGGTAAGTTACTAGACTTTTACATGAGTTTCCCGTATTGAGTTGAATTGCTGTGATAGCTTCAAACTTTGTAGGAGTGATAATACCAAAATCAGATAGTAAACGTTGAACGAGTAAAAGGAATCACGTAGTAAGTGTAGTAAGTTACTTTGCTGTAGGGAAGCACATAAACCGCCAGTCAGAATCATATGCCATACCAATAATTGGTAAAAGAAAGGCGCTAAGAGACACATTCAACTCAGCAACCTTAGGCCTAACGGGCTGATGTCCTCCTCATCCTCAGAGTGTGACCACTGATTATATGACTTGCTATATTAATAATATTCCGATTTATGCTTGATATAAAAAAGCTAGAAATAGATCCCAAGTGATTCTTGATATTAAGTTGTCCATTCCTCTTTACTTCATGTTCCATTTAGTTTAATATCAAATTTTATTTTTGAACTCAGTTTTTCTCTAATCATTTCCTGATTTTTGTCTGTTTTATTTTTCTAAAAACTTTTTTGAATCGGAAGGAAGGGTTATATCTTCTAACTTACATGGCTTGAACATCTCATGCAATTAAGGAAGTAATACCAGCAAGAAAAGCTCTTGAAGAAATACTCCACAGAGATGAAACGGGCACGAGGTAGACTAAATACGACCTACACTGGATGCAGACAGTGGGCAGGGTTTAGTCACGATTGGTATGTAATAAGACATCTCGAAAAGGGGTGAAATACCGAACAAACTAGTTTAATTGACACAAGATAGGCAAACTACAATCCTCGTCAAAAGGTATGAGACAATGCTTGATTGCCACTCGATATATACTAATGGTCGACGAAAGACCCCCATATCCCCCTAAACAATGTTGTTTCTGATGTTGCTTTTGTGTGGAAATGCATCTGCAACATCCTCCGGTGACATCCAGACCTATTATCAACATTGGTTGGGGGGAGGGTGAGCTCCAACATAATCTTACAGCTTAATAGCACCATGTTTGAGATAATGCTAAAATCGCCATTGTTTCTCAAGACTTTTTGGTGAGAATTGTAATGTAGTACGGAAATACACGTCCATCAATATTGACTGCGTGTCTTAGTAGTAGTAATATCTTCTCTCTCCTTTTACAGCGGGTGATTTTTGCAGTCATCGTCGGATGCGCAGTGGCGATTGCAGATCTCTATTTCTTGGCACGAGTCGAAATATGACAAATGAAGTTTGTTATTTGCACAAGAAAGACCCAATTCAGAACAAGGTAAATTGCAATAGAAATAAATTTTTTTGTATTTAATATATTTATCAATATAAACTGATTTATAGAAATTTATATACTTCGAATGATTTCCTTCGATTTGAAAATAGCTAAAAAGGACCTCTCGATGCAGAGACGTGCTTTGTTGTAGTAACTGCCTAATTACCATCACTTTCACAAATGGGAACAAAATCTAAATCTTCTGACTGACTTGTAGCCGGTCCATCTGATCACAGCTACAACTGATATAGGCCGTTGAAATTGTGGTTGCTACGCATTGCTAAGGGGGATATCCTATAATGCACTGCGAAAAGCTAGATCCGTCATATTTTGCTGAATGCTCTATTAGTTTACCAATTCAAGTCTGACTGACTTGTAGCTAGTCCATCTGATCACAATTACCACTGATATAGGCTGTTGAAATTCATGTTGCTATGCGTTTCTAAGGGGGTTTTCCTATAATGCATTGCGAAAAATTAGAACGGTTATATTTTTTGGAATCTTCTATTGGATTAACAGAGATAGGAATTTGGCTTGCAGAACCAAAGTTTTTGTTGATAAAAGGTGCCTAGGCCGAGAGAAACCTTTACCTGCCCATTACCAATAATGCATCACATGGTATCCGAACATCCCTGGAAAAACAGTCCTGCATAGAGCTTGAAACATCCGAAGACCTGGAGATTGTAGCGTTTAGTGGTGAGTGTTATCAGGAGCTGGAATGAGAGGAATTTTCCTTGAAATTAATCAAGCAAAGATTTCACCACAAAGGAAGACTTGAAAGTTAACCGAGAGTTCAGGGGTCACAAAATGGTCAGACGTTTTTGTCTGGGTTTTAATTAAACCTGTTTAGTTGTGGCTTTCAAGACAATTCAAGGAATCGTTACTGAAAAACAAATTTAGCTTATTATTTGGGGGAAAGTAAAGCTTAATCTTGTCTTTTTGGAGGAATGCAAATACAAATTAAAGATATTAATATAAGAAAAAGGGTTATATCTCAAGTGTCAGTCTCCGATTTCCCTGTGACAATATAATCGCATTAAGGATTTTCTTGCTAAGCAGGGAGCTGGTATGCATTGCTGGAAAAATAAGTTTATTTCTTGGACCACAGGAAGTGTTGCGAGCATATTAAAAAGATTTAATGAAAAGTCAAACTATGTTGAAACTATGATACTCAGTATAGTTATCAATGCAGGAACCAGTTAGTTGCAGTATTTATTTGATAGACAAACAATTTCAATTCATTATCTGACATGATATGACAAGTTGTAAACAAAAACATAACTACATATTGAATGTTGGTTCAATGTCAAACTATTGGATATAGATATTTCACCCTTCTGATCTGAAGTCAGTGGAAATCCAAGTTTAATTGATATAAGGAGCTTTTTTCTTTCTTGAGACCTAGTACATTAATGGCGCCATGATTCGCTATATTTTATCTTCCAACCCTGCTAGAAAGGCTCCTTCAGATTGAAATCATTGTCTTCACTCACATAGTAATTGATTTGGTGTAAGCAACTGCGTGATTTCGCTATTAGCAGAGTCAGGAAAACATTATGATCGCACAGTCATTGACCGGAGGAAGGCAATGACAAAAAATGAGGAAGATCTTTTGAAAGGTTGATATGAATATACCTCCATTACAGCTGAAACATTTTATTTTCAAGCAGCAATTGAACACTTTCGATCAGTGGCGTAGCTGAGGTGTGTGGGGCCCTTAGTGAAGTAGGAGGTCTGGGGCCCCTTGCCATTAGTTTTTCAGATAAGGTAACCACCGTCGGCTACGCCACTGCTTTCGATTGGAAACAAGTGGAAAATCACATTCAAAGCTCCATTTCGGTTTAGAATATTTTGTATTCGTAATAGGAAATACGTGAGGAAAGCTCCAGTTAGTTGCTCTTTTATCCACATGAAAGATGACCCACTATTCTGGACTCTTCCATTTACCAATATACATCAATTTGAGCTGAATTGATCTCACTGTACAACACATCCAGGGGCCCTCTCGTTAACCGTCATATTCATCGACCTTCTCTGCGCCTCCACCTCGATTTTACGTTTCTCCCGTATTTTCCGTTTCAATGTCACATATTTATGCTCCGTTTGCTCCAGCTTCTTTTTGACGTCATTGATTTCTCGCAATGCATTGCAAACCGACCCACAATAACACGTGCATTCAGTGTAGGCCGTATCACTCACGTTTATCGACTGAATCTTCGGTTTTCCTTCCTTCGCAACCTTCTCTTTACTTTTCTGCAACGATAGCTCGTTTTCTAAATCCACGACCCTTTGTTGTGATTTTTCCAACTCTTTCAAAAGCTGTTCCTGTCTTTCTACGTCGGTATTGAGTGAGATTTTGCAGTCTTGCAACTGTCTGCGCAGCTCAATAATATCGTTGTCTCTCTCTTTCAGTAAATTCTGACTCTCACACAAAGCCTGCTCCAGTTCTTTCACGCTCTCAGCCACCAAACTCTCGGTTATATTGTCGCAAGACATCAGGCTGCTCAAAGAACCGTTCCAAACATGGCTGAAGTTCAGTTTGTTGTTTTCTTTAAATTTCGCCAGATGATGCTCGCCTGTCGATGCTGCGGTTATACTTTCTCGAAGCATTTTCATCGTTTCTTGCTTTAATAAACCTTCCGGCTTCTTCTCAGAATTTTCAGAGAATTTCCCATGCATAGCAAGGGTATTTTCATCCATGACAATCTGTTATATATAATACACAGCAGACGCTATAGCAGATTTATTGTTATTCGTATATATCACAGATCTTATTACAGTATTTTATGCCTGAGTAAGTTAGGTAGTTTGCTGTTTACGGTTGTCGTTCACTGCAGCATATCTCTTCTCGCACGTAACCCCTCGGGTCAAAGATCTCGAAGTTTGATTTGTTAAACATGGCCAGGTACCCGTGGTGTTCTCTGTCGTTCTTTTGTTACGAAACACATGCTTTCTCGCCTCTTCGCTTTTCCATGGTAGCTGCCGGTAGCTTGCTGTGCCTGTTTGTATGCCTTCTAGGCTAAAAGCTGATAGGTAGAATGAAAAGACGAAAATTTTATATGTTATGTTTCGCTCGGGGGGTGTCCTAACAAGAATATGGTAGCGGGGATTTGCCATTTTTTAGGGGTACCCTTTTAAAATCAAATACGGATACGGAATGATGGGTGTAAATTTTCACCTAATAGTCAGTCGTACCCGGAATTATGAGTATGAATTTTGAGTAAGAATAAAGACAAGAGAAATCTGGTGATCGTAGATCAACCCGAAGAAGAAGAATGATTTCAATTCACGACCCGGAATTATGGCCCCAATTTTTTTTCAAAATGGCACATCCCTACCACGTAACCTCCTAAGGTACCCCCCGAGATGTTTCGTCCTACCTTTTAGTGAGCTTAGGGCCTGTTTATATGGACAGAATCATCCCACCTTGATACTATCTTTGAAGTTGCCTCATGTTAACCTGAATTATTGCACTTGTACCATTTAAAACTAAAATTGTTCAAATTAACAATAACAGTTTTAAGTTTATGGCCCATTTAAGTTGACAAAATCATACAAAATTTAGGATAAAAGCTTGGAGATGGGATGGAAACAGCACAAGATAAAATTTGAAACATGAAATTTCATCCCAATTGTAACCTTCATGAGTTTAACTGTTTGTATGGAATAAATCTTCCCACCTTCCAGGCAATAAGAGCTGAGAGATAGAATGAAAACATCATACGTTTATACGTGAAATTTCATCTCACTTTTCATCTTCATCCGCTGGAAGTTTGGATGTGATTGCAAATAGTTTTCCTCTTTTCTTTGTTCAGTTAGAAATAGTGATTTGAAAGACATTTTTAAGCAAACAACATTACCTTTGAAAAGATTTTATGTTATCGGAAGCTTCTGCAAAGTAATGAAATGTTGTTGGTTTAAGAATGTCTTTCAAACCTAGAGATATCCAATTCTTGAAACAAATCGTGATTCTTAACAGGAAAACATGAAAAAAAGCAGAAAACATGAAAATATAATTGAATGAAAGGGCTAGGCCATAGCAATGTCTTCATCCGCCTGTCATCTCTCTTACAATATAATTTTTCTGATTGTAGGCTTGTAAAGGGCTTTCAAAACCGTTTTCTTTGCTACTAATTGAATCATTTGAGACCTAGAAAAAGCTTTCATTAATTCACTTATTCTAAGATAGATAGCAAGTTAAATCTTTGCAATGACTTCATACTAGAATTCATGCGATATCGTATATTCTTGGCGGCAAAGTGCTCGATATCATAAAGATAGAGTTAAATTAGCAGTAAGACGAAAGGAACTCGAGTATTCAGGTTTTTACTTAAAGTTTCATGCTTAAATTTCAATCCTGGAGCAACATAACGTACTAGAATTCAAATAAAGATTAAAAGATTATCTGTCAAAGACTATAGGTTTTGGGTCATAGGTAGCTAGATGGTTTTGGTTCTTATGTACCATGTATTGAACCGAAAATCAATGGATGGTTAAATGGGCAGTTGGTTTGGATTGAACATTTCTGTCGCTCAAATGGGTGCTATAAACATAATGGAACTAATGTCAGTACACTCTTTTTTTCTGTAAGAACAATTTTATAAGAACACCAAGGACAAGCTAAGAACAAACCGTTGCTGACCATTTTTGGCTTAATATGAAAATTTATGAAATAGCCATAAAACTGAGAAATAATTACAAAACAAGCAGATTGGTAGCACACTGATGATGTCAGATGGTCAAGAGAGTCACATTTTGCAACAATTAATACTACTGATAGCAAAAAAGGCTTCCCTACCATTGTAAAAGTAAGAACAATTTAAGAACATTACAGCCTGAAAATAGAGGAATATTTAAGAACAGCCAGCTTCAAATCAATTTTACTGGTTCTTATAAAAAAAGTGTATATGTAGTGATATGGTATTATATATCGCACGCAACTGCACCCCTGCTGGTCTTAGTCCATAGGCAACCCTCCAGTTAATTCATCGATTTATCCCAATTAAGTATGTTCTAAGCTTCAACATATTGAAAATATGTTAATGCCTATAAACTATTGGTTTAAGAAAACTCACAAAGTTTAAAAGCACAATTGTTTTTCATCAGCTAATCGCAAAGAACGAGCAACAATTTCAAAGTCAAACTTTTTCATTAGCTGCATGAACTGCTGATAAAATATCGAAAGAACTTAAGAGCAATAAGAAGGCGACAGTCGCTGAACAACGCAGGTGAACTTCTCAGTTCTTCAATTCAATTACATCTTTTTTATATGAAGGTGATTTGTTATTATCATGCGTTTCAGAATTGTCGGGCTAACGATGTTTGACCACACATGCACTTAAGAGATTGATAGTTGAGAAACTGCAGCCTGTAACATGAACTGTATTTCCTCTATTTCTTTTGCTGATCAATATTGTTGAGACTCTCGAAGAGTAGCCAAGTTATGATAGATATATGACATTCCCTTCTGTTTCCTTAGGTAATAATACACATCATAAAATGAGTCCTTTTGTATAAGACACATTACAGCCTGCCTCTACACTACTAATGATATCCCTCCACAGAACTGAACACCCTTCACTATGCTGCACACCCTCTACAGTACTGATGGCATCCCCTCACAGTAAGTTCTGAACATCCCCCACAGTACTGATAACATCAACCCACTGTACTGAACATCCCCTTAAGTACTGATGGTATCCCTCACAGTACTGAACATCCTCCAAATTACTAATAATATCCGCCACAGTACTGAATAACCTCCAAAAGTGTTGATGGCATCCGTCAAAAGTACTGATGATTTCCCAACATTACTGAAAATCCTCTGCAGTACTGAGCAACGGTCACATTACTACACTGATGTTCAACAGGATGATACTTCAAGGGCTCCATATTGAGGCTTTTTACAAGAATCTATGCGTACTTGTAAAAGCTTATGTATTTGCATGCAGCCTACGAATCTCCAGTGCCAAGTAGCTGACATACCGATGAGCAAAGCATCTACAACTGTTTTGCTCATTAATCGCTTCCTTATAAAAAACGCGCGTAATTCGATGTAGTTTTAATTAATATTTTACGATATCTCGTGGAGGTAGGATGTGGAATAATCGCCACTAAGCAGGATCACGTTTTATGAATTTTAAACAAAGCAATCTGAAAGATCAGAAATTATTGAAACTGCTGGTTACGCTCAATCAAAAACAATGGAAAAGGTTTGGTCAGTGAGCACTAGGAATTTATCATTGCAGATGTTGGAGTTTTCAGAGTTTGTCGAGTGGGAAAAGTAGCCGAAGATGGAAAACGCGAGTTTGTTTGACCTCCAGGCAATGTCAGAAAAGGATTTGTTCGAGCAGCTGGACTCGGCGTTGATGAAGGAGAGCGAGATTCTCGATGAGGCGCCGGAAGACTCGAGTGATGGAATTTCCAGCGATTCATCTCGCGATGATTTGGATGAATCGATCAAGTCATTCGTCGAGTGTTCCTTTGAAAGCGATGAGAACCTAGATTGTGATGATAACCGAGAAATAACCATCGAGCCAGCAGAAAAAATGCCGCTTGAAAATGAGAAATCTGGAAATTATTTACTACGGCGAACAATATCGGAGTTAGAGCGAGCTTTAGGGGACACAAAGGCCCTATTGGTGGCCAGGGATTTAGAGAACAACAAGGTCAGGTCGCAGTTTAATGATATACAAGGGCAACTCGAAGATCAGCGGGTGAAGTGCAGGGAACAAGAGATAGAGCTTGCGAATAAAGACGTTGTTATTGAAGAACTTAAAAATCAGTTGGCGAAGGAGAAGGACAAAACATCGAGCGAACCTGTTGAAAACAAACGGCGGAAAGGGCCTTGCTGCGAGGCAGCAGAGGAGCTTAGTAAAGTAGAAAAACAGAATATCAGATTGGAAGAGCAACTGGAAACTGTGAAGGCGGAGTTGACGTCGTGCATGAAAGCACTGAAAGAGAAATCAGATAGGCCACGATCGACCGGATCTGCTACAGACGGTCGAAGCAAGTGCAGATATCTTCAAAAGGAGCGAGACTTGCAGACGAAGCTGCGCATGAAGTTCATGAGAGATGCCTTCTTCTACTTCATGATAGACTACCATGCGGAGGAGCAACTACGAGCCATACTAGCAATCTTAGAGTATGAAGACAAACGGCAGGACTTGATATTCGAGTCTCACCGAATGCGGCAGAAAGGCCGTAAATTCACCGTTTCTCAGGTTTCTAGCAGACAGTTGACGTTCGTGCAAGAGCAGCTGAAATGATTCAGGCAGCTGGGAGTTAGGTCTTTTCAATTAGTAGCCATTATAGAGCTTAACAAAAGCGGTAGATATTAGGGCATAGCCTAACCTCGTTCCTAGAGCAACTTACGATCGTACACTGTGAGGCTAGACTTTCTCCACGAGTCCTTGTCTCCCTGTGTGCATTGCCGGAGTGATGACGTAAGCATATCAGATAACACAGGGAAACATGGACTAGTGGAGCAAGTTTACTGTTTTACTACAGCTCGTGAAGCTGTTGTCAGATATCAAGAAGGCCTGGAATCGAGTTTGCCTTCAGAAACACGTGTTGAGCAATCTTGTACTGTTCCTAACCTGGACACTACTTTAAACCCATAATTAAAGAACGGAGCAATTATTCGATCTAAGTTACGGTAAGAACCCTCATATAAGAACCTGGGTTTCAAGAAGCTGAAGGCTAAGACTCCGTCATTTATGAAGGCCTATTTTGGAATTCAGGCTCTTATTAGAAGAGGTGGCTGGCTATGAGTTTTAGTGGTTTTTTAAACAGCTTATTAATTGTTTTTTCGATATGAAAACACGAATATGCCAGGGAACTCAAGGATAAAGTTCTATGTTAATAAGAACCTTTTTAGGCCAAGTGGAAAAATCTATGTTCTTATACGCGGATTTTTACTGTAGTGTAGTGTCCGTTCTTAAACTTCTTACTGTAATTGCCACTGCCTGAAAAAGTACCGTTCTACCGGACGACCCAAAATAAACGAATAAATGTTGTAGGATTGGTGCAGTGCAAAGGGCTTTTTAAACTGTTGTCTATCCAACTAATTAAATAATGAAGCATACAGAAATTAAAGCCGGAATAGTAGACCTAGTTCTACTTGATGGGATTTCGTTTTTACAACCTGATTTCAACCTGGAACTAAGATCTGACCCTTAATTAATATTTTCTAGGCTTATTGATCAGTTTTAATAATTGATTATATATTTTGAATGAAAAGTATTTCACTATCCTCTCTTCTTATTCGCGTTCCTCTATTCCATCTACCAGGAAAAATGATTTCTTGGAACTCGTCTTAGATTTGATGTTATTAGATTTCGTACGGTCTTCTGCTTCTAATGGTTTGCTATTCGTGTAGATTCGGCTAAAATTCGGATCCTGGGAGCAAAAACCAAAAGCAACGATGGTGTTAGTGATGGACAGTGTCTGGTTATCCAAAATTATGTTATTTGTTATTGAAGGGACCTTTAAATAAATGATTCATCTCCAAGAGTTGCTTTAAATTTGTTATTAAGGTGTACCTAGGTAGTCCTGAGCACAAAATATGGGGACAAGAGGTAGAATATCGTGAAAGTATTACTTGGCATACCTGAAAATAAGAAATTTTTCTTATTCAGAACTTAAACTGTTTCTTATATAAGGAACCCTTTGGAAAAAATTTCAGGCTGGTTTCGTATACAAGGGAGTTTCTTATATGCAGGAACCCACTGTATTTGAGGTGGGCCAACTTCTATAGACGACATGGTATACATGTGCCTGCTTGGGTTATTGGTTTTTACAATATTTTTCCCGGTATAAGGGTCATGTTTCATGATTTATTATTATGGGTCTAATTAACAAGGATTCTCCAAAAAAGTGTCCAGTAAACCGAATTTTTGACTGAATCTTCCTTCATTTGCCCTGGTTATGGGGTAGCTTTTTCAAGATATCGCTCTCATGATGGCAAATTTTGCCTGGGTTATCGGTTTATATTTTGTTCTGTCAAAATTTGGTAGAAAAAAAGAGGCAAAGAAACACAACTTTTATACAGCATACTTGAGCCATTCGAACATATGTCCTCCTCAGATTGTGACTTATGATTTTTGTTCTATCAAAGGCACATTTATACTAGGTCACCTATATGAGTTACCCTCTCCGTCGTCTGTATCCTTAAAAGGTCATATAAACTCCACTTGTGGCCTAAATGATTTCATAACCATGTATCAGCATTCCTTTTCAAGTAAAAACAACACATGTCGAAAGTAAAGCATCAAATAAAACACATTCTACCCGAAAAATTAATGCCATCCGTAATTTACAATCCAAAATTGGTCATACCATAAATTATTATTTTACATTATCTCACAGATCATTGAAAATAGAACCAATAAACTGCATCACATCATAAATAAACAGCAACTGCGCAGACTATATTCTCAAGAATGTAGGTTTATTCAAAAATAAACCATTCTTCAAACGTTTCGATATTATCTTCTTCTGTAACCTTAAAGTTTATTGGTGAAGATTTAATCGAAACGTTTTAATAATGGTTTATTTTTGAATTAGTCTATTACTATTTCATTTAAACTTCAAACTGGGCTCTCGTATTATAAATTGGGCTCTCGTAAAATCTTTGTGAAGTAGGATATTTTTCAGATAATTTGTAAGAATGAAAAGACCCGAGAAGGACTCGAACCCACGACTTCAATAGTGTGCTACCATTGTGTCATCGGAACAATCGAGCAACCTAGGCCAGTGGTGACCGACTTGAGTACCAATCTAGAGGTCGTGGGTTCGAGTCCTACTCGGTTAATTTCTATCCTCACAAATCATCTTACCAATCCTGCTTCTCCTTGCGTTTCATAGACACTAAAAATCGTTTCTAATTTGTTACTAATCGTTTCAAAAATCGTTGACGCTTCGAACCTTCCAAACATTTTCAAATCCTTGGCAAATCGTTCCAACTCACTTCGAAAATCTATGGATGATCCAAGAGGCTATTCATTTCTTACGATTATTTCCACAATTCAGGACGAGGTGGTGTATGCCAAACAATTTCCTCGATGACAGAGAGTATCCTTTGTTTCGTCCTTCCAGTCAAGTCACGTGTCTTCAGAATCTCCAATAGAATCATGCAATTCTCTATCACGTTACCTTGCAGAAGCTTCACCACTCGATCGTATATCTGCTGTCTGCCCTCGTCAGCCCCCGTCTTCAAGACCCGGAAAAGCTCTGGCTTGTTTTCTGGCTTCAAAAGACTTGAGGAAATACGCGGCCTATCGTAAGGCTTCTCGTACGCTGTAAATCTACTATTTTCATTTCTCCTACTGTCCGATGTTCTGTTGTATTCTTTCAACGGTGTCGACCACGATTCATTCACAACTTCCTTGCAGCTTTCGCTCACAGCTTCGATATTTTTGGCTATGACAAGGTCGATATGGCAGGGTTGGTATACCTTTTGCGTAGAAGAGTCTCTTTCATGTGTAGGGTGTCCACTTGGCACTGGAACCGCATTCTGTGAAGTCGCCGAATGTTTCACGGTCTGGTGTCTGTTATCGCGATAAAAATTCTCATTCGTTGTTGTTGTTGTCATATCTTGTGCTATGATTTGCTCTTGGAAGGTGACGTCATTATTGCTGGGTAGAAACCCTTGTTGCACAGGCCCTTGGGGGTAGCTTGAGGGGTATGGGGTGTATGGGAGTGCGATCGTGATGTTCTGCAAAGTGATGTGATTCTCCTGAATTGTAGGAGTGAATGTTTGTGGCTGTGTCAAGCCTGAGAACGAGGCCACAGGGGCACTATATGAGTTTTCATGGCTGTAATGATTTGATATTGAATCCTGGATATCTGATAAATTCGTAGAGCTATCACTTTTCAAATGAGCTGGGCCTACATTAAAGTTTGCTGCAATCGGATATAAACTAGGAGGCTCGTCATTTTGACAATAATTCATGTGGACTTGTTTGGAATAATTGACTTCATTTGCTTGTCGAGGCATCGGATTAATCATTATTTGCGTCTGTATCGTGGTGTTTTGTGCCACTGTTCCAGTTATCCGGCATAGTTCTGGCATCTGCTTCGGGTGATCAGACCCTTGTGGCATTGGTTCGTCATGTTGCTGGTCTGCTGTAAGAGATGGGTGGTATTTTAGTTGTGGTGGACTGCTGGTGCCTGATGTATGGGGTTGAACGGAGCTTGCCTGTATCTGCGGCATGGTTGACCTATTGACATGTGCTGTATTTGGCATGTACTGTATTTGAGGCATGCTTGAACTATTTACATGTGCTTTATATTGTGAACCTGAGTTAACATGCGTTTGAGGCATTATCGACCTATTAACATTCACTGTTGTATAGGCTGAACCCGAGTTTGCTTGTATCTGAGGCCTTGTCGACCGATCGGCATGTACTGTATAGGGTGAGTTAACATGTACTTGAGTCATTGTGCGCGTACTCAAAACTTGAACTCCTTGACCAAGACTTTGATTTTGCGACAAGTTACCCAGATTCTGTTGTCTTGGCTGGCCATATTTCTTATCTACAGTCACAGTTGAGTAATCGTAGAGTTCTCTTGCCTTGACTTCATCTCCAACGTAAGGAGAGGCAGAACTGGCATTTCCTTGCGTTTTTGATTTCCCATCATTTGCTGTCAGATATGAGTAGTTTTCGAGGTCTCTTGCCTTGTTTTCATCTCGCACACATGAAGTGAATGATTCAGCATGTTTTTGTGTCGATGTCTGCGTGTTTACATCAGTATTGTTCGCACTTGAATTAGCGTAATGCATTTGAATCAGCGGTGGTGGTTCGTCACTGGAACAGTAATTCACTACCATGGGTTTGGAATAACTTATCCCACTTTCCTGAGGAGATTTTGTATTCATAGATATCTCTGTTTGTGTCTGCATTGAGGTGTCAAAGACAGCAATGATTTTACCATGATGTGGACGCTGTATAAACTCATCTTTATTCCCATTCTCTTCATCTACTGAAAGGTATGAGACATCATAAAGAGGCTCGCTGAGATCTTCAATACGAGGCGACGTTTGATAAGCATGTAATCCAGTCACTGTTGAGGTATCAAATCCCGAACTGCTCTGACTTAAACACGGCCTTTGTGACATTTCATTGAAACTTGCGACTTGCGGGGGATGGCGTCTCGTATCTGCTGCAAAACAACCGTTGTTGTTTATGTCTGTTGAATGTTTTCTTTGTGTTGGTATTTGTCTATCAGCTTGTTGTGACTGATGATTCTTGGACAAGTTATTGTTATTATTATCGTTACTATTCTGAACACTAGAAGGTTGCTGTCCGTGTGTCCGAGATAAAGCAGGATTCGACGGTAGTGGCATTTGTCTGTCAGCTTGTTGTGATTGATGATTCTTGGACGAGTTATTATTATTATTATCAATGCTTTCCTTGACGTTAGAAGGTTGCTGTCCGTGTGTCCGAACGAACAACGCGGGATTCAACGGAATGGGTTGCCTTTGCAGAATATGTTTAGTCGCATAAACATCCGGGCTGATATCTTTGCCACCTGGAAAACTCGGAATTTTCCGCCTTTCGATCGAGTGAACGGACACTATCTTCGGAAATCGGCCATGATCAAACACGATACCCCCAAAAGACGCACTGTTCTTTATCTCTTCAATGTTTTGAAATTTGGATGTTGGAAGTCGTTCACTGTGTTGTGAGTCCGAGTGACCGGCCATTATGAAGCAGTCAAAGAATTGCAACTCGAGAAACGTATATTTCCTAAAAGAGGAAAATTCAGAATTGGATTAAACCAAGATAACATAAACAAATAAAGATAAGATAAAGAATAGAATATAATTTCACCGGAATTGGTTTCAGCGGTTGTAATTGAATTTTGCGGAAACCACGAATATGTAACCTTACGAAAGTTATGTTTTTGTTCCGATCAAATTGCAGTGTAATTTCCCACGAAAATCTTGAAAAGCTTGCACAGCCCAGAGACAGGGCGGTTACACGACTGCTTACCCAAGGAAGGTTACGACTTTTAAGGAAGGTCTGCACGTGTTATACAAAGTCTGGAGAACATAACGTTCGCATGTTCATTGACCGGAGGAAGGTTAAAGAAAATCAAAGAAATTGAGAAAGCATTCTAACAAAATCCAATTAAATGGTATGAAAGTGCTGTTAAAAGTTTGGAAAGCGTTAAATTCTATTCATAATGCTTTTTTGATGCTTATTTGGCTTTTATGGGTAAACATATTTTTTTTGTCTCTTTATGCAAATTACAACCTAACCTGCCAGGTATATTACCAAGTGAGGAAGAAAATTTTGTTGCTGGCAATTTTAGCACAGAGAAAGGTTGGAAGATTTCCCTGGACTCTGGTTTATGAGAAAAATGTTTTGAGTCAAATGCTTAATTTCTATGAAAATTAATTTAGGAAGATTTAAATCTTTTGTAAAAACTAATAGAAGTTGAAACAGTGAAAAAGATAGCCCATATGATAAACTAGATGAGGAACAAGAAAGGAGACTGCCTCTCCGTAACTCAAAGTTTTATGCTGTCACAATCATCAGACAGACTATGGTCTGCTTTGTACCTTTGTAAATCGAGCAATATAATGCTGTTATAGACAACGCAATGCTATGGAGATAACCTATAAATGATCCATATTTATCATAGACCGTTTCAATTCAGCATTCATTAAAGAATTTCACGATTCTTTAACAAATATTAATCAAATCATACAACATATAGACCACATTTATTGCTAATAATGCTTGATGAGATTATATAGGAATTGGTCTTCCTCATACTAGATAAAACGCATTGGTTCGTTTTCTCCAGTATGAAGTAGACCATATTTATTAACTTAAATGATGCAAGTTTCGTGGTGAGACTTTCATGCTCAGAAGAAGGCTGAAAATGTTTGTAGATCCTGTGAAAATGGTCCTTATCTTGGAAAATCTACAGGGATAATGATTCTTAGCTGAAAATACAATTTTTGGAGGATAAGCATCTATCGAACAAAACTCGGGGGACATAGTCGACATTACTGCTTTATAATTCCCCCCTAAACCAGACATTTTACTCAAATCATTTGTGTCCACCACAGGAAGGTGGAAAACTTCTCAAAGCTCTCTGCTGTAGGTACCGTGAACCCTTGGCAAAACGATCAAACGATGTTTGACAAACATTTGAATTTTTGCTTATCTAGTCCGTTTAGCCACAAATAAAACATAGTCTATGTTTAAAAAAACATTGTTGCTTGTGATCAGTTTCAAAAGCATTTGCAAACAAATCTAAAATCAAAAGATTGTCTGGAATGTTTGGTAAAGTTTGCTCGTTTGGCCAAACCATCAAACATGGAAAGGAAAGCAAAAACAAAATGTTTTTCTAGCATCGTTTGATCGTTTGGCCAGAGCTTTACCTGCATCATAGTTTATCGAAAAAGATGATTTAGAAACCTATCGTTGTATCTTTTTGTGCAAGTTTTAAAAATTGAGTGTGCACAGTCTTTTGTTTTGCCATTGTTTTAGCCAACAGGGTCATGGTTGAGAGAATAGACCAAAACGCTTCTTTTGGTTCCCTAGCCAGAAATATTCGTTATTTAGAAAAGATTTCATAATATTTAGCATCATATTAATGTAGGCAATATTTACATGTAAAATTTTAACAGCAGAGAGAGAATAAGACATACGTTGTGCACGGTAAAGTACTGCTCAACATCAACTGTGAAACAAAGACGTAAAACAAAAAGGTTTCTAAACCATCTATTTCGATAAACTATGGTTGCATGAGGTTGCTATGTGCTATCTGCTCAATTAAGCCTTAACATCTTCAGGCCTCATGATTTATATTTATTTCATTTATATTTATATTAACTCAGACGTGTTAGTTTGCTAACGATAGAAGTGTTCAAAGATATGAAAGCAGAGCTTTTATAGAATAGGGTCTACTGGGGTAAAATGGGTAACACGGGGTAAAATGAGTAGTTGCTTAATCTTACATGCATGGCCTAAGTTGACAATATCTCATTTTTTATTAAGTTTTAGTTCTGGTTATTTTTGATCCTCTAAAAGTACTAGCATAAAAAAAGCAAAATGATCAACATTAAGTTATTTATACAAGATTACAAAACTAGTCATATTACCCCGTGTTACTCATTTTACCCCAGTAGACCCTTTAAAGCAAGAAGCGAGATTTTATGCTGTGATAAATAGTTTTATGTTTTGCAAAATAATCTTCAAACAGCATGAATAGCTATATCAGTTCATTTCTGTCTGAAGATTGCATAAAGTATGAAATTTGTAGTTACAGCATTACTGGCTTTTTTCATTATATTCTCTGTATATATTATTTCATCAACTTTCTCTAAAGTTTGTAAGGCGATTGGTAGCTTTAAATATATCAGCTAATTTAAACTAACGAACTAAAACTAAAGTAAGAGTGATAAAAGCAATAGCATTCATTTAGATATAGCAATAGAATTCATAAAGAATATCTCATGATAACGTCTATAGTATTAAAGTAAGAAGTAGCCAAGTTGGTAATGCCTTACTTGTGATTACACAGCCCAGGGTTGAGTATAAGTTCTGTACAATGACAATAATTTACTCATCCAGTGGTTTTTCTAAGGAAAATTTACAACTCCATAAAATATGCTTGAATGTGGAGGTTTCAGGCTCTGTGTAAAAGAAAATATCAGATGGTTTTGAGCGCAATAATTTCTCAAAACCTTTTTTGAAATGTAAGACTCGGCTAAGGATGCATTTCTTGTTCATAACAGATTTCACTAGCTTTCCTTTCTGTTCTTAAAATCCACTTAGATTTCTTTCGTTGCCAAAAAGAGGTTTGTTTGTTATGATTATCATTTTTACAATTTTAGATGTCTTTTTCACCTTTGGAGAATTGCAAATCTAGCCTCGTGGTCAACTGGCATCTTGATAGTCAAAGAGTGAAGGAATTTCTCAAATCCACAAATTTCAATTTACAGATCCACAATACTTTTTACAACTCCAAAAAACACCATCAAATCAACCTTAGAATAATCACTGCACTCATCTATTATCATTATTTGAATTTATACTTGACGAAATTATGCTCCACTTGGGTTTGCTGAAAGCCTTGCACAGAATAAAAACTCATACAATCCTCGGGATGGAACTACCTTTGAAAGTTATTGTATCAGTCCCATATTTGTTTCTATTCGGTCTACTCATTTTGAAATGAGATATCCTCAGATTATGAGAAGATTCACGAGTGCAAAGGACTTCTACCATAAAAACTGGATGCGATTCCTTTATCGTTTTGAAATTTTATATCAAAAGAGTTTTTAATATTAAGCTGGTTGATAATTGTTGACTTATCTTGCTGCAACAGTTCTCAACATGGGGAGTGTCTGTGCAGTACTGTGTTGTGGAGGGTGTTCAGTACTATGGGGGAATATCATTAGTACATTGAAGATGAAGAGTGTTTAGTTCTGTTGAGGGATATCATCAGTACTTTCTAGAGATACCATCAGTACTGTCTAGGGATACCATCAGTACATTGAAATTGGTTCAATACTGTGAAAGCGGATATCATCATTAAAGGAGAACTTAATGTTACATCAAGAAAATATTAATCCTTATTGCTCACCACTACACGTTATCAAACGAGCCAAGATACGTATCTTCTTATTCAGTAGAGAAATGCTAACGTCTTGGTAAGTTTCGTGTTCCTGTTGCTGGAAAATGACAATGTACAGTCCGCTCAACAAAACTTCCTCTTCGACACCAAATAGCTTTCTGTTTCGGCGATGAGATTAGCCAGTGACAATAATCCATAAATAGATTAGGTCGTCGAGAAATGTGACTCTCCTTTACAACAAAGGCTTACCTACGTAAAATCTCTAAGTTGACCGTCTACTTAATCGTTCCAATGAGCCAAATAATCGTCTGTGCTATTCCGCTTTCAAAGCAACGAATCATCAAAACACTAATCACAGGAGAAAACAATCAACCAAGAAAACTCCAGAAAACCTCTAAATCTCAAAATTTAATTCAATCTATCTTATTGAAGCACATCTTGATAAATCCCATCTTTTCCCCGAGGGGCAAATCACTCTTAACGGCGGGGATTGTCGAGTGGTTAGATCACTCGACCCTTGTTCAAAGGGTACCGGGTTCGAAACCACCTTCACACCTATCAAAAAGTGTGAGGAGAGAATTTGCCAGCTCTCTGTAATTCCAGGCAAAAAGGCAAAAGGAATCACAAGGTGTGGTCACATCGAGAGGAAGGACTAGTGTCGCCTTGCTCGATTAGTTTACCTATTCAGTGGGCACTTTGTGCTTAGCACATAAACCCATGTCTTGCGAAGATGGTAAGCGTATGTGCCTATCAACTATCAAATTTAACAATATTTTTCACTTTCCTGAAAATCCTAATGTTATAGTGAAAATCCCTTGAAAATTACTGGAAATCCTTTTGTTCTTCAAAACTCTTGTACACTTTGAAAAAGAGTGAGATGCCCCCGGATTTCATAGTCTAAGTTTTCAACCTCGTCCCCTAAAAGTTCGCCTCGGAGGGGGGTACCTTACGGGATAGAATAACAGGGATTTGCCATTTTGGGAAAAAATTTGGGCCTTGATTCCGGGTCGTAAATTGAAATAAGGGACACATAATTCCATGTCACGTAATATGTAAAAGAAACGGAATTTCAGTAGCACCACATTATTGTATTTGAATAAGACAAAATATTTTTAAATAAAAGTCTCATATCACACATCAGTGTAAATGATGTGTCATTCTTCTTCTTCGGGTTGATCTATAATTACTACATTTCTATTGTCTTTGTTCTTTCTAAAAATTCATATCCATAATTCCGGGTACAACCGACTACCAAGTGAAAATGTAGACCCATAATTCCGTATTTTATTTTAAAGAGGTACCCCTAAAAAATGGCACACCCCCGAGCAGTTTGCCATTTAGACTTCAATATTACTTGGTTTGTCCAAAGGAGAGCTATTTTGATACGATTTGCCCTGGGAGCAAAACAATCATGGGATTATATGAATAGAGGCTGTGTGCACAATCTACAGAAATCTTATTGTACTGGTTAACCTGTGGGTTGTCAATAAAAAAAGATTTATAATGTGTTTGGTTAACTTCTGATTATCTGGAAAAATTCAATGGCGTAAGACGATATTTGTTTGATTTTGCCAAGGAAAAGCGTTTTCAGTCCATTTTCTCTTTATTTATTCGAAAAGAAACTATTTGGTTAAATCATGCAAACTCTATCATTCAATCGTGTTCCTTTCGAAATATATTTGTACATCTAGCAACAAAATGACGTTCCTGGTTCATAGGTTTCTGCCATTAAGATTATTTGGTTTGCAAAAAGGGGGGTATTCGTCACAGTTTAGGACGGAGATGACCATGTCAGACCATTTTCTGCGAACTCCAAATACTATGACAAATAATTTCGATTATCCTAAATATGTTGGCTGATATATAATTCTTCTAGTCCTAATGCAAGGTAATTATTGAAAATGGAGATCTCAGACCCCAATTAAATTGACAACCTTCAACATCAGACCCCAATTATGTTTCCATTAGCCTTCAAGACCTGAAATATGTTGTATTTTCTAAATGTTAAAACCTAGGTTTCGCTCCAGTTCCTAACGTTCTAACTAGTAATGCTTCTCTTCTAAAATTTAGAACCATGTTTGTGTCATTGCCAGTTGGTAGAGTATACCATCTGATGATTCAGAATATCGACAATAAACAACAATCCAAGCAACTCACTTCAAGTGAGCATACTCTATCCCCTCTCCCTATCAAGTGGATCTGTAGATGAACTACAATGTAGATAACTCCCAGAAGTACGTCTACATATCTAGTTGTTAGGGATGCGACAGAGTAGGCTCACTTGAAGTGATTTATTTAGATAGTTGTATATTGACGCTGTTCTAATTCGACATATGGTATATGGTATTGTATTTTTCATTGTATTTTTTCCCCATTATTTGTATGTAAATAGTTGGTTTAAATTAGTTTGTACATAATTAATTGTGTACATTATCTATCTTCTCACCAACTGTAGAAATAAAGAGATTCTTTTTATTATTAGGTTTTATTCAGCTGGCTATGACACAAACATGATACTAAAGTTTAGAAGTGTAGCATATTACTTGTTAGAACGTGGAGAACCGATGGTTTTCGTGCGCCGTGTTACATAAGTTAACTGAGTTAATTCCAGTCTTCAAAAGTCATAATGAACATTGAAAGTTCAATAGATCAGGAAGAAGTTCTGAACTCTAATCTCAAAAGACGCTTCGCTATTCGTTAATCCATGCAATGGTCACTCAAAACCATTTAAGTTTAGCCACAAAGTAATAGCATTAAGAATAATAGGATACTTTTATTCTTTCTCTGTCCAGGTTCGTTAGAGAGCAGTCGTTTTACTTCTCTGACCACAAGACCCACAAACAGTGGCCCACAATCGAGTTTGGCTTTTCTTTGGTTCGTTCATAGAATAGAATTGAAAATAATGCTAACAATTGATCGCATTGCATCCTCAGGAGGGACTCCTCATAATAGATGACGGGGGAGACATTTTTTGGTTTCTTTAAAGTTCCCTCATTTTTGGATATTGCGGTCATTTTTTGGGTGTATCGAATATATTCTTCACTTTTTCGGGTTATCAAATTCAAATGTAGAAGAAACTAATTGCTATCATTTCAACTTGTTTTACAAAAAGGATGGTTATGGGGGCTCAAAAATAATTCTGGCATTTTTAATGTTAAAGAATTTGTAACTGTCATTTTTCAGAGTTCAAGTATTTGCGACTGTCATTTTTAGGGCTTAAGAATTTGGAGCTGTCATTTTTGAGCATTCATGTTTTGTACCGATCAAAGACTATTCATGGCAATATTTGATGCATATTGGTTGATATGATATAGACATATATTACCTATTATAACAAATTAGGTAAAATGTGTTTTCACTTCGCTATACTTCCGATTTTCCGGCTGTTTTATATTATTGGGGCTAGAATTGATATTTTCTATCTTTGAGAACCTTAAGTTCAAAATTTTCAGGGACTATACCCCTGGGTGCCGCAAGTTTAGCCTAAACCGGGCCAACTATGGACAGCTTCCACCGGTCCTGAGATATCGGAAGAATAAAGTATATTTTTTGGTTTTTCGAAAAGAAGCTGCTCCTTGTCTGATCCCAGTGTCGTTAACGAAGGGGAGTCCCCTCATAGGATTGCATCTCCAGGCGACTGCAATCACCAACGGGTAGAAGAATGGTTACCACTTAATCTTCATCATACCACCAATACCTGTCATTACGCAACCCGTAAAAATTGCCGTCCTAACGCATGTCGACGGTTCATTTCATTTCGACACTATCTTCTTTCGTGGTATTAGAAGGACATGGATGTTCACGAGAGCATTAGATTTGTTTGGCAAGAAGTTGATATTTATCTGACCTGTAGTAATGACCTTTTAGAATTTATCCTTTATATGAACTTTCTCATTCAAGAGTTTTTTTAGAATTCCTCATTTTATCAATGCCTACTTGCAATATCATGATGGTTTACCTCGACAGTGAATTAACAAAAACTACAAATACAATCTATAAACGACTATTACAGAAATGATGACAATAAGCAAGCAAAAAACTTATTTTGATTAGGTAGAAGTAAGGTTATATCGTTAAAATATTGTCAAGATGTCATTGTTTTTTTGGAATAGCTGTTTTTCAAGCACTGTATTATAAATTCGTAACAAATGCCTGTTAGCTTGGTGTGGTGTGCCATTATAGAAAATTTTGAGCACTCTCTGAAAAACTCTTTTAAAACGATCTTAATCCATTTTAGTAGGGGAAGATATTCTTGCCAGAAAAAAGTTTAGCGAATCACAAGTTGAAAAAATGGCATTAATACATACATACATATACAACATAAGGATTTTGCACTTTTATGACAAGTAGAAAAAAGCTTTTCAATAATAGCAATTAGACCAGGTAAAGTAGATTGAGGAATATTTTGGAAAGCTTAGCTTGGAGCAGGTTTGTTGTCACTTATATTTAAAATGCTGACGAAATTCAGGAGTTTTTCGATTTCCAGGAGAAATGCGAGAGATTTTACATATTTCACCCTACTGGTTTAAGTCAAATGACTGGAGCCTTGTACAGGATGGTTGAGCTATGACGATTTTATCGAGCTGGTCTGAAGTAGAAAGGGTTAGAGGAGTAAAGAAAAAAAGTTAAATACTTTTAGGATCAGAGAGGCTAGAGGGAAGTTTGTTGATTGCATTTCTTTTTAAAATGATGACTTACATCTAATTGTAATTGTGTCGTTATGCAAATAAAATAGTCTAAACTAAAACTGAAACTTATCAGAAAGAAACAAATATAAATTGTACGTAAAACAGACATGCAATACATACATTATACAGGAGGATCGAGAAGAAACATTTTAGAGAGCATTCGCATTTATTTGTGCGATCAAGGGGGACATTGTTAAAACAGATAAGGACCAAGGGAGCATATGCACCCCTTGGGAGGGGGTCTTTCAAGGGTCTCTCATGCCTTGTTTCTTCTGGGGTACACCCCCATTTACCGATCATACTAACAACCGACCCTTGAGAGCAGTGGCGTAGATAGAGAGGGGTTAAAGGGGCACAAACCCCCTGTTGATCCAAATAGCCAGCTTGTCGTAAAATATTACTTATCTTCGCGGAATAATAAAGCAAAATTTATACTTAAGGTATGGGTGTAATGATGATAATAGTACTTCAAATTTTCCTTTCACACTTGGCATACAACAACCTTAACTCACACAAAAATTTTAAGTGTAGCTCACATTGATTAGAAATTGACAGACTAATAAAAACCTAAAATTGTAAGCATTTTATGAATATGCGCCTCTTAGAGGTCCGGTTTATACCTAGAGATCTAAAAGAAAAATGTTTGTCGGAAAATTTTCATATTTGTCTCGCCTTATAAATTTCCCATCAATGCCAATGCCGGGAGGAGTAAACCCTTATTTGGAAGAAAGGGTCCGTCTCTATGTAAGAGACAAATTTGATACCGAAAGCATTCTTTGGATTTTAGCGTTTGTGTAAACATCTAAAATTGAATCAATTATGTCTTAATGCTTTGGTTTACTATTTCCTTAGCTGTTAGCAAGTTCTATTATGTTTCAATCGTATTTGTGAATAGAAGATAAGAAATTACACTCACATTACTCATATTGCGGTTGGAATGCTATCTTGCCAGAAAGGAGGAACTCTTTTGACGCAGCAACCCTGAATTCCTGTCAAACATCCCAATTGTGAAAACAGACACGCTGATTTTTGGTAGACTTGGAGAGTTCCTATCTCCTGCCCAGAAACACGTGATCTGTCTCTTTCTTCGTATAAAGGGGATTGTTGTCGCACTCAGCGATTCAGTCCCCCGGGGGTAACTTATTGGGAAGGGGACTCCTAGAACGAGTCCTTCAAGCAGTCAGAAACAATGCATATCTCTGGCGTAAGCCACAGAGAATGCGGAAATTATGGTATACACGAACCATATCTAATATCGAGCTTCAAATAAATCCCTAATTTAATCTTTTTTAAGAAAGTTGAGTTGTAGAATAACATTTTACCACCCCTACCCCCTGCTTCCAAATCAGTTACATAAGTTAGCTGTGATATTTTATTCAAACGAGTTTGAACTTTGGTTTCAGATGGAATGTAACTAAAAATCCTTTTGTTAATTTTGAAACGAATTCCTCCAGATGTGGTTAACCATAGAGACAATCGCAATTTTTTCACAGTTGCATAAGATTTCCTTAAAATCTCCGGTTTCAGGAAAAGTTTGCATCATGCTTGGCTGGTTGTCACATCAGCTGTTCAGGTTGTTGACATTCTCATTAATCACCAACAGGAAGTTAGAAATGCCAGATTTTATTTTGGAGTATTACTTCATGATGCAACAGTGGTTTTTCTAACGAAAATTTACAAACTCCACAAATATAAGCTTGAATAAAGAGGTTTTAGGCTCTGCGTAAAATGAAAATATCCAGATTGTTTTGTGCGCAACATTTCTCAAAACTTTTGAAATATCCTAGATGGCTAAGGATGAATTTCTTGTTTATAACAGATTTCACTAGCTTTTCTTTCTGTTCTAAAAATCCACTTAGATTTCTTTCGTTGCCAAAAAGAGGTTTGTTTCTTATGATTATCATTTTGCAATTTTAGATATCTTTTTGACCTTTTGAGAATTGCAAATCAAGCCTTGTGGCCAACTTGCATCTTGATAGTCAAAGAGTGAAGGAATTTCTCAAATCCACAAATTTCAATTTACAGATCCACAATTCTTTTTACAACTCCAAAAAACACCATCAAATCCACCTTAGAATAATCACTGCAATGCAAACGCTAATTGATTTTCCATAGCCGTTTTCAAAATGACGTCATGAGTTTTACGCTCGTCGCAGCTGTTGATTGGCCAGTTCAGTTCGATGCAATTCAATTCAATGTTTTTGAGAAAAACTGTATCTTCCAAGCTTTTACAAAATGGCGGTGCTCATGCTCGTGTAATCCAACGTTGACAGGAAGACTGTTTTAGCATAATATGTCTCGAAAGAGTAAGAACCTTTCCTTTTCGTCTAAATACATAATATTAGTTATAATTGCACTGCAATGGATGAGTGCCTCAAGCCAGTCAGATGTCAAAGAACTGCATCAACACCAACAACAACACGCAGATGAGAATCTCGAGCAAGGTAATGAAGGGCCTAGGCCCAACGAGGTATCAAAGGAGGAGATAAGTATTTCTCTTCATGAGACGAAAGCATTTCCTGAGAAGGAATTACAGCCAACCAATGATGATCAATCCACAACAGACGACCAACTTCCAACCACTAAGGGAGGTTAGAAATTTTTGCTCATTTTCAATTTCATACTTGTTGTCAGCTTTTTTTCTTGGCCCATGGCTTGACAGAGAGAGTTGCTAGGAGCGGGGATGGCGGGTATGGCAAGGATTGCCTAGTGGTTAGATCACTTGACCCTTGTTCAAAGGGTCCCGGGTTCGAAACCACCTTCAGACCTGTCAAAAAGTGTGAGGAGAGAATTAGCCAGCTCTCTGTAATTCCAAGCAAAAAGCAAAAGGAATAACAAGGTGTGGTTACATCGAGAGAAAGGACCAGGGTTGCACTGCTCGATTAGTTTACCTATTCAGTGGGCCCTTTGTACTTAGCACATAAATCCCATACCTTGCAAAGATAGTATAAGTGTATGTGCCTATCAACTATCAACTAAGGAGCCTTGGATGTGCCAGAGCAACTTTCTATTGTTCTATGCTATTGTTCTATTGTTGCGCAGTTTAGTTTCAGTTTCAGTTTTCATTGTTTTATCAATCATTTCCAAATACAATACAACTTTAAAAATACATTAAAACTAAATTACATAACACTATTACAAACAAATAACATTCAAGAGACAATTAACAAATAAGCTTAAAGTAACATATATGTATTTAGAAATAATTAACTAAGAAGGAACTCTCTAAATAGGTAAACTAATCGAGAGAGTCCCCCCAGTAAAAACAAAGAAACTAAAAGGATGTTTGCTGTCTGGCTAGGAGCAAAAGAAAACCTGGGAACATTTTTGTTCAGGTTCCAATTAGTGTTGCTGTCATAGGGATAGAAGGGCCCAAACACAAGCAAATCTAAGAGGCTTATTGGGAATTTTCCCAGTTTCTCACTGGGCCAGGGCCCTCTGGGTTCCACAGGTAATTCTGTGGAGTTTATTTGTTGAGGGTGTATAAAGGCTGTCAGGAAGGCCAACCTACAAGCCATACCTACTCACCAGTCTGCAAATTTGCAACCTTTATCCCTCTAGCTTAATCATTCTAACTACTGCCCAGTGTCTCGTCTTCCTCATTTAATTCAAATACATCCCAGACAATAACCCACCCTAACCCAAATAAGATCCGAGCATAGAATCTTATCATCTCTAGATTAATTATCTAGCCTTGATTAATGAACTAAATCTAACTAGTAAAGATTGCATGTGAAAAATTAGGCATGTGATGTATTGGCAGCCAATTTACACATTCTTATATTTTTCAGATGACCCATCACTGGAACCTGAATCAGAACACTTAGGAAACGAAAATTTAAAAATGTTTCCAGAAAATAGCCCTGCTCCACAAGAAATAGATACACTAATGGACAAAGACGCTGAATCATTGAATAAAGCAGTGAGCAAATCAGTAGAGTTTGTTAATGGCTCTGCTGATTTAGCAACAGTAAATGAGACATCATCAGAGTTTGATGACAACTCTCTTGATTTTCCCACAGTGAATGAAACATTGTTGGAAGTTGCAAATAGCTCTCTCAACTCATCAGGCAAATCTGAGAATCAATCTTCAAACGGGACCAATCCGGAACCTTTAATTGTAAGTGCTAGGTGGAACTGCAGCACTGAACCGCTTGAAAATCGTACCGGTGTCATAGTTGTGAAAAATGAAACCCAACTAGCCGGGCTTATGTCCGTTTCGAATGCGAGTAACAGCTGCTTTCTATTGTATTTCTATTTGCATTGGTGTGAGTTTTGCGCACAGATGTCCCTGCTGCTGAATACTGTGGGTCGAGTGTATCATGGCCTTCCTGTGCTGGCAGTTGATGCCTATGCAATGACAAGGTTAGATTTCACTGTGGGATTTCAGTTAATTCTACTTTTTTTCATTTTTCTTATTGCTAAAAAGGCAAGAATTTTCATTTTATTTACATTAAGAGACACAATTACAAAAATAAGCCCCTTTTAAAGCCCCCAGGACAATTGCAGTTTCAGAGGCGGCAACAACAGGGAAATAAAATTTAAAATGAGCCTACACTATCACCTCCTTAATGAATGGATCCATTTTATGTGGATTGCGTAACTTCAGGAGGGGCTAAACTGCAATCTAGCCAAGCCCGAAAACGTTTTCATGAAGCTGTCAAAATCTTAATTTTCAATGCATCTGAAATTAAGTCAGACCTGAGCCCAAAATGTTCATAATGATGAAATGCGATAAATTTTCTGTTGTAGCATAACTGGACGGTTTGGTATAACTGGAGTTCCAAGTTTGCTGTTGTTTTTTAATGGAAGACCTGTTGCTAAGTTCAACCGAAGTCGTTCTTTAGAGCATGTCCAAGATTTCATTGCAGATTTGACTGGTAAATAAATATTTTTAAATCCATACAAATTGCTCTGATTATCCATCTACCTCTTGAACTATGGATTTTCACAAAAAATATATCTGAAACATAAAGGCTACTATACTGTCTATTAGGTAACTACTCTATAGGCTGCAACTAGAGTCTACTACTTAAATACAGGAGGTTAGGTCAGTGGTTGGCGTGCTCATCTTTGGCCGCAACAAAACTCGAGATGTACTGTCCTACTTAGTTCAGGACAGTGATGAGCGAGCTTGCCTTTGGTCACAACAACACCTCAAAGTTACTGTGCTAGCTTATTGTCCTGGTTTAGGAAAGTGGTTAGCGGGCTCCCCTTTGGTCACAACAATCAGGATTCCAGACCCTATGGTGGCATATGTCCATTGTAGTAGCCTGCTGTGGTAAATTCAATGTGCTGTGTTAGATCGTGCCTTATGAATTAATCTGAGATATAGGTATGGACAAGTTTGAACTTAAGTTGTCTTGAGACGGGTCCAGTTTTACCTTCGCCTGACGGAAACAATGGATGGTCCCTTTGAGGTGTGATTTTTGGCAAAACTGAGAACAAGACAATTGGACAAACTGCCTCAATGACGATAAGACCTTTGTGGTTGATAAACAAACTAGGCAGCCTGGTTTTACAACATTCAGTTTCTTAGTAGCTGGTTACTACTGTATCTACGTCAAAGTTGACAAGTAAACATTTCTTCATGTATTCATGCATTCTTTGTTTCATTTTAGGTCTGACTGCAAGTGACACTGTGGCAGCAGTTGATGCAGACTACGAAGGACCACTAGTGACGAAAATAGAAGAAAAGGGAGATATTTATTTGTTACTCTCTTTAGCGTGTTTGTCGTTGATTTTCGTTATAAGTTTATGTAGAACAGAGACGGCTCAAAATTATGTCAAATCATCTATTACAAAGTTTAAAGAATGGGCCTTGCATCAGAAGACTGATTAGAGATACTTGACATCTGTTTAGCCCCCTTATAATATGCCCCACTCCTTCAAGCCCCTCTCTAATATGTCCCACTCTAATATGGCCCCCTCTTATAGGCCACAAAAATACGCATTAAACATTCCAGAAGTCCAAAAAAAGAGCCTCCTGCATAACTAAAAGTATGCACAAATAGGTGTCTAAACTAATCAATACAGTGCAACCCCTGGTCCCCACATCCCATTAATTTTCATCTAATTTTGTTTTATCTTATTTATATGTGATAAAATTGCCTTCTGCTGTAAAATGTGATATTTGTTTGGGATATATGCTATATGAATTCACGAGATTCGTCTCTGAAGTGTCGGATAATAGCCAAATCCAGAACTACAAAAACGGCCTAACTTGTGGGTTCTAACTAAGCACATGTGCAGTGAATGAATTAAGATGCATTAAGATATATATCTCTTTATAATACATCTCTGGATGCCTCTGGACAGCAGCTGTAAAATGTTTCAATGGCGGAGGAGGGAAGAGGCGGAGTGAAACTAACCTCAAGGGTAATATCTCTCCTGCACACAGTGAAAAGGCGGAATGAGATTTCTTGCCAGATTGAGATTTCAATGTAATCACGGTTGTTTTGACTCGGAGGCTAAATCAATATGAATGCTTTGTTCTTATCTGGTAATCTGCAGCTCATGTGTTTGTAATTTGATTTCAGCTGACAAGAGTTTAATTAGAAATTGAAATATGTTGATTTAAAAATTCTATTGATGAAATGTCTTTCCAATCTAATTCAAACAGAACAGTCTTTGGATGGTACAGAACTTCAGTATAGCGAGAAATATCGGTAACATAGCGAAAAGCTTAAGTAATCTATGTGTTCGTTTCCCTATATTTCCGATATTTCTGGCTATACTAATTCAAACACTAATTCAAAGCATGCTGATTATCAACGTTTTCACATAGGCCTTTCTAGAGGTAGTACGTAGGGTTGGTGCGACTCAAACATTTCTAAGCTGAAATTTTATTAGCCTTGCATCTTCAAGGATTTATATGTTGGGTTTTGCATATTCTTGCAATTTCTCGTTCGACATCTTTATTGCATGTTAGAAGCAATGTTTATTCTTGTCTCACTCTAAGAATATTTTAGGACTTGTCCCAAAGGTTTCCCCCAAAAGTTTCCCCCAAAGGTTTCCTGGCAGCTTTGGGACAAGTTTTATCGATCAAACTTCATTTTAAGTTTGAGCTATTTCTCTTCGCAATCGAATTGTGAGAGGTAGATACAAATGCAACATGAGAAAAACTAAGAAACCCTAAGCAAATAAAATCATTAACTATAAAAACAAACTTTAGTATTTATTTTGGTCTCATCCTTCTTATATAATGTATTCGTTTAATTTTCTTAGAATTTAATGTAAAGTAAATGTATCCCTTATGTTGAGGACTATACCAATCAGCTGCCGATATTTCAATGTGTACATAGTATGCCTTGATATTTCGATTCCTCCGACTTCCTTCTAGGCAAGAGGCCTGCAGTAACCTTGGTATAGCCTTCAGCATTAGAATTGTGATCCGTAATTGTTTTTTTAAGGCCATTAGGTAGAAATGTATATCACGCTCCCAATGGTATCGTCATTATTTATATGTTTTTGTGAAATGTACTTTGTAGATTGCATAAAAAAATGAGAGCCTGCACTCAACTCTAGAAAACGAAACTCGAGTTGCATCCCATATATCCCTTTTGAGACAGAACACACTGATACAACTCGTTCAACTCTTTCTCCTTTCACTGGATGAAAATTTCCTTGGTTTATACAAACCATGGTTTATAGAAATAGATGGTTAGGAAACCCATTGTTGTATGTCTTTGTTTCATAGTTGATGATGAGCACGACTTGAAAGTGCACAACGAATGTCTTATCTTCTCTCTTATTACTGTTAAAATTTTACATGTAAATATTGCCTACATAAATATGATGCTGAATATCATAAAGTCTTCTCTGAATAACGAATATTTCTGGATAGGGAACCAAAAGAAGCAAAAGACTGTGCACTCTCAACTTTGAAAAACTTGCACAAAAAGATACAACAATAGGTTTCCTAACCATTTATTTCTATAAACCATGTTCAAACAGACCATTAAATCACTTACAAGGATGATTGACAGACGCATTGACTTTTCCATATATTCAAGATAAAGGAGTAGCTTAGTGTTGCGTTGAAAGGTTTATGATGAAGATTAACTATTTTTCATATATTAAAGTTGAATATAGTTTTCGTCTAAGCCTGGCACGGTGAGTGGATCAGATTTCTTCTTACGAACAGATTCGGTTTTGCTAAACATTGTTTGATAACTCAAACATTGTTTGATGTGTTTGATAACTCAAGCATTGTTTGATGTGTTTGATAACTCAAACATTGTTTGATATGTTTGGTAACTCAAACGTTGTTTGATATGTTTGATAACTCAAACATTGTTTGATATGTTTGATAACTCAAACATTGTTTGATATGTTTGATAACTCAAACATTGTTTGATATGTTTGATAACTCAAACGTTGTTTAATATGTTTGATAACTCAAACATTGTTTGATATGTTTGATAACTCAAACGTTGTTTAATATGTTTGGTAACTCAAACATTGTTTGATTGATATGTTTGATAACTCAAACATTGTTTGATATGTTTGGTAACTCAAACATTGTTTGATATGTTTGATAACTCAAACATTGTTTGATATGTTTGATAACTCAAACATTGTTTGATATGTTTGATAACTCAAACATTGTTTGATATGTTTGATAACTCAAACATTGTTTAATATGTTTGATAACTCAAACATTGTTTGATATGTTTGATAACTCAAACATTGTATGATAGTTCATCCTTGCTCAACACAAACACAAAATGTTTTTGATGACTTCAACAACATTGACAAACATTTTCGCTTCAAAGGAATGTTTACTTGACTTAAACTATTATGGCTTGCCTCAAATAATTGTTTAAATAAAATGTTTGTGAAGGATGCTAAACTACACGGAAAGGAAAGCAAGCAATAACCAAATGTTTTTCAAAAAATGTTTGATGATCTGATCAAGGCTTAACAGAGGGTCATGAAGGAGTTAGTTGGAAACTGGGGTTTGCCTTTTTATTATCTGGGAAAATGGGATTGGACTTCTTGGAACTGGGATTTAGGAATGAAAAAGTAAGCTGGTATTGTTATACACGTAAATATTGGCAATTTCTCTATTTTCCTCATTGGCATTGGAATTTTTGATTATTTCAAGGCTGAGAATCGGCATCAGTACCCTCCTTTCAGAACCCTTTTAACACTCTCAATTTTTTGCAGGCAATGACGCTGAAGCCACTCGCTAAATCGTGCTCAATGACGTCATGAAATACGGAGACTGGTACAAGTCTGTTGGATTGATATCGGGAGAGCCTGGTGCGGAATATTTGAAGCTTGAGGTTTCTTTTGTTATTTTTACAGTTAGATCTTTATTGAGCTTCAGAATAAGGGAATGTTGATTATATAGCCAGAAATACCGGAAAAATAGCGAAACGAACACATAGATTAGGTTCAATCCACATTTGGGTATATAAGTCAGTTAGGTTTCTGTCTCATTCTCTTTCTGACGTATTACTCTGTTGAGTGTCAGACGAAAAGCTTATGTAATCTATATTTTCACTTCACCACGATTTTTCTGGCTGTATTGAAGTTCTGTACCATCCAAGGAATATTGATAACATTATTCACCACTAAAGCTTTTCGTTTGGGCCTAACCGAAGTAGAACGTCAGAAAGAGAACGAAAATGAAAACGAACAGATGTCATTTTCTTTTTCTTTCCTTGCACACTGTTCACTTACAAAGCCATTTTTTTTACCAATGATTTCAAATAAATATTTATAAATAACACTCATTGATAATCAAAATATTTTTATCACGTTCAAGTATTTGCCTTTTACAAAGCTAGGACGTAATCATCATTTATATATTCATATATATCTGAATAATTTATGTTTTTTCGTTCATGTGTTGAGGGAAAATAGGTGGGCTGATGTTTTATTGTGGGCGAGAAGGTTGGAGCAGGGTTGAGGTGAATTACACTCGTGGTTGCCCGCACGTGGGAATGTGTTTCTAACGTGTCAATTCATGTCTGGTGCATTATTTGCATTATTTATTTTTGTTATTTTGTATCATTTATTCATCATTATTTAGTCGTATTTATTTTGATTTGAAGTGTCTGCGGGCAGTTAAGCGCAGGGCAGGGCACTGATTGAAGTAACTACTTTTCCCTCGGGGGAGGGGTAAATTCAGCTTGTTTCTTGCAAAGACTGTGTGAGTGGTAGATCACACGCCTCATTGTTTTGATGCGTGTTTTTCGCACTTGTGGGTAAATTGGGTGCATTGCTGGCAACACAATTCTTAACGAATTGCTACACCCATCGAGATAGGCTAATCAGAAAAGAGGTGAATCGAGGTCAATGTGTTCGTTTCGCTATGTTTCCGGTATTTCTGGCTATTTTGGAACAATTAGCTGTTACTGAACTAACTAAGGGGCCTAGAGGGAAAATGAACCTTTTCTGTCTACTTGATGTAGGATCCATGGTTTTAATGTTGATAAACTCCAAACTTCCACAGTGGAATTTACGACCTTGTTCTTTTGTTGATGCAAAAACAATGGCACTGTAGTCTTAGCAAACTTGGGGTTGTCAAGATTTCAAAGAATATATCAAACGAATAGAATTCTAACTATTTAAGCTATTTCACTTCTTTATCTATTATCAGTGCTTTCAATTCCGTCAGTCACGCTTCCATTTTCCGGATTTAGAATTCGTTCGACCTTTTTTAGCTACAAACTAACCTTCACTTTGATAACGCGATAAGATAAACGAATATAGTAGCTACCAAAATAACATATAAAAGATTAATGGAGTTTTGAGAATATAACAATCATCAGGTGATTGAAATCAATCGAGTGGAGCAAAGAGAAGAAAAAATTCGACAGGTAGAAGCGCATGCGAGGTGTGATATTAATGAAGTGACGTAGTTTGAATACGTAAGAGAAATTGATTGATAAAAGACTAGAAGGAAAACATATCAGTGTAACTATGGGAATGATTGTTATGTTGATAGAAAAACACACTTACTATCTTTGTAAGGTATTGGTTTGTAGGCAAAGTACCAATGGCCCACTAAATAGATAAACTGATCGGTGCAGTGCAGTGCATTGATGGTTGATAGGCAAATACACTTACTCTCAATGTTGCACGAAAAGATGCAAGAATAGGCTTCTTAACCGTGTCCTTGCATGAACTTTGTGGTAACAAATCGGCTTATCAACTTTGAAAATCAGACACTTAATGTATCGGGTCCTTCCTTGTTTACAACTAAAGACACTGAAACTTGGAATTGTTTTTGAAATTGTTTCTCATATTGTTTGTTTTTTAGTTTTTCCAAAAACTCAACTTTAAAGAAGCAATTCTTTCATTTCTGCCAGTCTATTCTTTTGACCAACCTATCAATGACTGAATTAACAAAAGGTGACTTCATTCATGCTACGTTCGAGATTACAAACCAGAAGATAGCCAGAAAAATCGGAAGAATAACGAACACATAGATTACTTAAGTTTTTGGTCTGTCACTCAACGGAGTAATACGTCAGAAAGAGAACGAAACGAAAACCGAACGAAACGAAAACCTAAGTAATGTCAAATTTCATTTAGGTATTTTGGAATCAGTCTACATAAAAATCAGGGATCCTCTATTGTGTAGACAGAAAGAATTCGTTTTTACCTTAGGACTCTTGAAGTAATCTTATTGGGCAGCTCACTGTTTCGTGGGTGTTGATTGGTTTTCCCCCACCATACCAATCATTCACCTCTTTTCTGATTGGCCTATTTCGATCCACATCTGGGTATATGAATCAGTTAGGTTTCTGTTTGGTTCTCTTTCTGACGTATTACTCTGTTGAGTGTCAGACAAAAAGCTAAAGTATCTATGTGCTATGCTTCGGATTTTTCCGGCTATATTGAAGTTTGGTACCGTTCTTGGACTTTTTTAAACTGCCCAACCTTTTTGATGTTTTTTGAAAACAGGGTTCTTAACAAACTCTTTTCCCCGTCAGCTGTTCAAGGAATATTGTCTGAAACATTTGTCGCTGTGACACAGAAAATCTAACGACCAGATCATGTTTTTATTCTCGGAACCTTTACTCCTAATTTCTTTACTATCGATCCTTTCATTTCGATAATCACATCGCATCTCGCATTCTCTCCTATCTGTCAGGTCTTTGTTGGACTCCATTGACTTCGAGTTAACCTATTCTGTTCTTGGTACTTAATTAACCAATTATCTCTCTTTATTGACCATTTGCAATAGTAGCTACGACACACAATAAGCATTTTATTGAGTCAAACCACGTCATGTTCTTAAGAAAGCCTTCCAATCTTGAAAAAATTAAGTTATTAAAGCACTAGATATGGCGAGAGATAAATAGGATTATCTTATATAATTAATCTAATTGACCTGGAGGTATAGCTGTAATTGATAAGCTCCGGATAGCAAACCGCTGACTCAGTGGGTGTGCATACAAGCAGGCAATTTACAGTCATGCAACGGGTCGGTTTAGCCCGATAACCAGGCCATTATTCTGAATAAATAAACAAATAAACACTTATTTCTTTAGATTCACAGGCTGGCTATCAGGCTAGGGTGGTTACGCTAAGAATATAACTTGATAGGTATTATATTAAAACGCAGAAGATGCCATCTATTTTTTTCGCTAATTTCTGTCATTGATTCAAAAATCCAGCTTTCCTTTAATGTGTGTTTAATCCATCTCTGAGGGGACCATTATGGAAATAAGGTCCTTTGAAACCTTTTTAATGCTGTCCCTGCCAGCGTAGTTTAGGGTGTTGTTTTAATTATATATTTTCCTTCAAAAGTTTTAATATTAACCCATATATGGTATGTTCCTAATCATTTTCACACCATATTTCTAACATTGTGTATAGTTTTTGGTGGCATATACTAATTGGCAGAAAAGAAACAGGAAACTACACGTTCATCTCGACAAGCCTGTTTCGTGATTTCTCACTCATCAGGAGATGTACTAATCTTATTTAATACATCTCCTGATGAGTGTACTAATCTTACTTAGTACATCTCCTGATGAGTGAGAAATCACGAAACAGGCTTGTCGAGATGAATGTGTAGTTTCCTTTTTCTTTTCTGCCATTCAGTGTATTTACGCTCTTCTATCATATATTGAGCACTATCACCTGTAATCGAAACACTGGCTTTATAGTTAGTAGTGGCATATACATACATACATTAGAAGGAAACAGTAGCTGATAATATGTCATACCCTATGCGAATGGTAGCTTATCACCTTCATGCGTAGAAATTGCAGTTGTTGAAAATTCACAGGACCCTCTTATGGATATCCTCTGTTACGTTACAGTTGTATATACGTAATCTGTGTTAGGAATATGCTCTTGGAGAAAGATTTGGGAAGGGTTGAGTAAGGTTTGGGAAGGGTTTGAGTAAAGTTTGGGAACGGTTTGAGTAAGGTTTGGCGAATGGTTTGAAAAAGGTCTGGGAAGGTCTTAGAATGGCTTTGGTAAGGTTTGGGTAAGGTTAAGGAGTGGTTTGAAAACAATTTGGGAAAGGTTCGAGAATTGTTTGGGAGAGGTTTGAGAATGGTTTGGGAAAGGTTTGGGTTAGGTTTGGGAACGGTTGGAGAAAGATTTTGGGAAAGGTTAGAGAATTATTTGGGAAAGGTTTGAGTAAGGTTTGGGAACGGTTGGAGAAAGATTTTGGGAAAGGTTAGAGAATTGTTTGGGAAAGGTTTGAAAACAATTTAGGAAAGATTCGAGAACTGTTTGGGAGAGGTTTGAGAATGGTTTGGGAAAGGTTTGGGTTAGGTTTGGGAACGGTTGGAGAAAGATTTTGGGAAAGGTTAGAGAATTGTTTGGGGAAGGGTTTGAAAACAATTTGGGAAAGATTCGAGAATTGTTTGGGAGAGGTTTGAGAATGGTTTGGGAAAGGTTTGGGTTAGGTTTGGGAACGGTTGGAGAAAGATTTTGGGAAAGGTTAGAGAATTATTTGGGAAAGGTTTGAGTAAGGTTTGGGAACGGTTGGAGAAAGATTTTGGGAAAGGTTAGAGAATTGTTTGGGAAAGGTTTGAAAACAATTTAGGAAAGATTCGAGAACTGTTTGGGAGAGGTTTGAGAATGGTTTGGGAAAGGTTTGGGTTAGGTTTGGGAACGGTTGGAGAAAGATTTTGGGAAAGGTTAGAGAATTGTTTGGGGAAGGGTTTGAAAACAATTTGGGAAAGATTCGAGAATTGTTTGGGAGAGGTTTGAGAATGGTTTGGGAAAGGTTTGGGTTAGGTTTGGGAACGGTTGGAGAAAGATTTTGGGAAAGGTTAGAGAATTGTTTGGGAAAGGTTTGAGTAAGGTTTGGGAACGGTTGGAGAAAGATTTTGGAAAGGTTTGAGAATGTTTTGGGAAAGGTTTGGGGAATTAGTTGTCCTCCAGCAGGTCCTGTGTAGTTGTCAAAAAGCTCGGATTGGTTTGTCTCTATGTAGGTTTGTTCGAGTGGTGGTGAAATTAGTGTGATTTATATGGCTTTAGATTTTCCATTACCTCAGTTGTGTAGTGTCAGCTCACTAGAGTACCAATCTGTAGGTGGTAGGTACCAGACCTATTTGGGTCATTTTCATGTATGATTTATATTTATTAGTTCGTTCACAATTTTTAACCTTCCTATCAACTATAGTTTACCCATAGATATGTTATTACCGAATCCATGTTGGGTATCTCTGTGAAATTAATTTTGAAACTCAGACAGTAAAGGGCTAACCCGCAGTAATTACCATGTTTAGCCTACGGTTCTTGTAACCTAAGTGTTTACAGTGTCCATTATTGTTATCATTACAACTCACCAGCTTTTGCTCACTGTGCAGCTATGCGAATCATCCCCGAACAGCTTGCCTTTAAGTGTAACATGAATTATTAATTACAGTCAACATTAATGCGCACTTTTCGGAGGACACTAGACCAGCAATATTTATTCTGAAAGAGTGGAATTAATTGACGTACTTTATTTAGTTGTGTTTGCTAATAATCAGAGTTTCTTCGCTTCACACCTCGTCTTGGCTACCAGGTAAGCATTTAGACGTAGACATGCTGCTTGATTATAGCTGTAGGGAAGACGCGTATTTTCATTAGCTCATCTTTGAAGTTTGTATAGATGAATGGCTAATCATACGTTTATATTTTCATTGAAACTCCAGTCAAAGCAACTGGAGAAACTAGAATGATAATCAACTAGAGGTCTTGATTCAGATGATAAAAGCAAATCTAAGCTGTAAAGCAATGTTGAGGGAGATGGTAGATTATTGTGAAATGTTATCATTTTCCGTTATTTTCTGTTAAGCGTGAAAAGAACCGTCAAACGTACTGTAAACGTGATTATCGCTAGCTATTTTCTGTTAAGCGTGAAAAGAACCGTAAAACGTTCTGTAAACGTGATTATCGCTAGTTATTTTCTGTTAAGCGTGAAAAGAACCGTGAAACTTTCGGTATACGTGATTATAGCTAGCTATCTATCGTTAAGCGTGAAAAGAGCCGTGAAATATCTTTCTTGAAATGTGATTATCGTTATTTATTTTTCGTTAAGCGTGGGAATAGCCTTGAAATTTCTTACGGAAACCGTGACTGGTGTTGTTTATTTTCAGGGTAGAATAAAAAACCGAGAGATCTCTTCTGTTAGCGTGATCATCGTTATTCATGCTTTGCAAGTCGTGAAAAAAACTGTGAATTTTCTTTCGTTAACTGTGATTATCGTTATTCATTTTTCGTGCAGCGTGAAAAGAACCGTAAAACTTTCGTTAAGCGTGATTATCGCTAGCTATTTTCACTCTTACTGTGATTCGTTCAATTCAACTAAATCTTGTTTTTCGCTGTTTCCGATTTTTCTTCAATCTCAAGTCCCTTAGCGATGAAAGATTGCTCTTCTTTTAAGTCATTCAAACGCAAGACTGTGGGGAAATCCAGCTTTTTGATTAGCTTCGACTAGCTTGTATGCCATAATAAGAGTTCGTTCTCTTTCTGATGTGCTATTCTGATGAGTGTCAGACGAAAAGCTTTAACAGTTATTATGTTTCACTATGTTTCTCATTTTCCTCACCATCCTCAAGTTCTGTACCCATCAAAGACTGTTCTGACGTACTACTCTGATGTGTGTTAGCCTCTAAGCTTCAGTAGTTATTATGTTTACTATGTTTCCGATTTTCCTCGCCATCAAGTTCTATATCGGTCAAAGACTTTTATAGGATAATGATAGGAATGGAATATATGCTTCAACTGTTTTACACAACCAACAACTGATGCAAACTGATGGTAAAGTACAACGATGTAAGAGCTGAATTTAACAACTGCTACACGAGATTAACTTCAGTAATAACAAGTGACACAACATAGAAATAAAGATACAATAGAGAAATCCTGCTTCTTTATAAGTTTGTTTACAGGTGATAAATGATATCAGTTGAACAGGCTAAATAATTAAAATCAACTAGCAACACACAAACTAAAATAACAGCGATGAAATAAGCAACTGGATAGTTGGAGTGAGTATCCATGATCCGATCAACCGTAGAATTATAACAAGAATTTATCAGAGGGGAATCGTGCATCATCTATTAGTTTCTTTCAAATTGGTATGTATTATTAGAACTCGGACAAATTTTCTTAATTGGAGATAAACTTACACCCCAGAAACACAGTGAAATATTGTAGCAATCCATTGAAAATTATATATTGTCATTATGGGGTTTAATTAGAGGGTATGTCGGACTTAAAACTTCAGGCAAATATTCTAAACTTCATGAAACATAAACCATAATTTTGGATTAATATCTAAAAAAAACCCTGGTATACCACATATGGTTATGATAATTTGTTGCGTTTCTCTTTTTGACGTACTACTCAGCTTAGGATAAGACGCAAAAGCGGAAAGTATTCATTAAGTTTTGCTATGTTCCTGATTTTCCTCACCATCCTCAAGTTTTGTAGCATTAAAGGCTGTACTGACGCACAACTCTGATGAGTATCAGACGCTGAGCTTTATTATTCATTATGTTTTCCTATGTTTCCGATTTTCCTTCATCATCCTCAAGTTTTTTAACGAGGAAAGACTGTTCTGACGTACTACTCTGATGTTTATCAGACGCAGAAGCTTTAAGTAATTATTATGTTTCGCAATATTTCCGGTTTTCCTCGCCATCCTCAAATTTGGTACTGATAAAAGACTGTTCTGACGTACTACTCTGATAAGTGTCAAACGCAAAAGCATTAAGTGCTATTATGTTTCGCTATGTTTGTCTCACCATACTCATGTTTTTACCGATCGATTACTGGTATACCAAATTGCTCACAGGAGCTATAATTAACACACCTGTTTTTAGATATCAGCCTGTAAAGCTCTTATTAGAATCTTACAGCTAAAGCTTACCGAAAAGACATGATTTTTCAGAAGAAGCTTAAACAGAATCTCGTGCAACAGCTGTTTTTCCCATTTCTGCCAACAAAATTCAAAACCGCTAGAACAACTCACAGCCATATTAAACAGCTTGAGAAAACTGAGACCAACTTAAACGGCCTAAACGACCTGAAACCGTCCTGAGTTGCACACATCCAATTAGGATGATTTGCAGTCGATCTTGAGTGGGATATCTTCATTTCAATTAAATTCAATTTTTTTCAATTCAGTTCAATTCAATTCATTTTTATTCAGTTCAATTTTATTCGTAAAACACAAGTTTAACTAAATAAAAATTGCCACCCAATAAAAAGCATAGCTTATCAAGCTTGGTTGCTAAATTAAAGTTTCAAGAAAGTTACGAAGGCTATATAAATACATAGTTTCTTGGTTGCCCACTCAAGTGGGTAATCTCCAGATGAGTGAGTAACCACGAAACCGGCTTGTCGAGATGGAGAGTTTTGTCATTTGAGTCTTTTTCGTCTTACTAGTGTATATAAATCTACTCTATGTATCGAGCACTTTCACAGTAAACCCGACCAACAGACTTCGTTTTTAGAACTGATTAACAATATCACACATCAAGAGAAAATATGAATATTCCAAGCCAAAGCTTCTAATCAATAATTTACTATAAACTGGTTTGAAACTGAAGTAACCAGAGTCCAGGAAAGTCTTTAACCTGCCTCCAGTTAAAATTTCCTGTAGCCAATTTTCTTCCTCTCTTTGGTAATTCTATGTGCAAGGAAGCTAAGTTCTGATTTGCGTGCAGAGATATACATAAACATCATTTTTATCAAATAATCCCAAAAGCATCAAAGACTTCAATGCAGCAAGGATTTTCCACCTTACGATGCTATTAAACGACACATTCATTATTATTTGGTTGGCTATCTATCTTGAAATCGATCCTGAATTTCTCAAAGTTTTCTTTGCCTTCCTCTGGTCAATGACCATGCGACTGTCATGTATTGAGTTTTCACCGTAATAGATTTTTATGAACACTGAAGATACTTTTTACGTCAGCAAATAATCGTGTGGGTGGAATTGAATTGTATATTGTAACTATTTGGCTCAATAACAGGGTATATCGAACTCATCACCATGATCACGTGTTAAACTTCATGATGCATTACCCATTACCCATTACCCATAACATGCACACCAAGACTGCATATAGACAGTACAAAGTATTGGTCCCAACACTGAGCCCTGTGGCACACCTTTAGGTATAGGACATGGTACTGATTTCGTTGTTGTTATAGATATGTCTTGTACCAGGCTTTTCCTCTGAAACCACAATCAATGAAAGTATATGATGGGATAATTAGAGCTTTCAAATCCAAAACCATAACTAGATATGATATTGAGGAAGGTTGTATAACCGGAAGCTTTGCTAATTGTACAGTTCTTGTAACTAGATATGATATGATTATATTTTGCTCGTTGTTCTGATAACGTCTTGAGCACTCAATCTATCATTCTACCGTTTTAATTAAGCAAATAAAGTTGTTTACATTTTGTAGCTCATCTGAATCAAGCATATTAATATCAAACAATCAGTCTTGCATCTGTCCCCCAACTTTAATGTCAAAGTCAACAAATTGTGAAAATTCAGAGCATTTTTCTGTTGTGTATAAACATCTCTATTTTTATTGTTTTCTGAGTTGAGGCGTCTTTTCTTTATGAGCAACTGTTATAAAAACACCAGGCTAAAATTCAGGCCAAATGTATTGCCATCTCTAAAACTAATCGAGATCAAGGCAAATGGATCCAACCTAAACTATTCGTTAGATTTCAACTTTTGTTCTTTTTTATTTCATCTTCGTCTACTAGCATTAGATGAATTAATAGTACATATGACGTAGAAGATACGATAGAATATATGGTAGAATATATGATAGAATAGATAGAATATATGATAGAATATATGATAGAATAGATAGAATATAAAGAATAAATAATAGAATATATGATAGAATAGATAGAATATATGATAGAATATATGATAGAATATATGATACAATATATGATACAATAGATAGAATATATGATGGAATATATGATAAAATATATGATAAAATAGAGAGAATATATGATAGAATATATAGAATATACGATAGAATATATGATAGAATAGATAGAATATAACTTATAATAGCTGATAACTAATTGAAGTGAAGTGTCTTCATTTGCAAGAAGAATGCTCTATAACATAGAAGGTAGTGCAAGATGCAATTTTTGTAATAACTAATAAATGATAATTTGTTGTGACTTTTTCTTCGTCAACATGTTTTCGAAAAGAATGAGGTAGTAGTATCTGATTAAAATCTACTCAGAAATCAGAGGCATAACAGTTAGATCTGTTTCACTTTTGTTATCTTTCTGATGTACTGCTCCGCTCATTCTGATGAGTTGCATAGTGCATAGTCGGTGGAGAGATTAGTCTGGAAGCCTTTTGTTCAGTATCAGGAAAAACATCAAGGCTGTGCGGTCATTGACCAGAGAAAGGTTGAGAAAAAACTGAAAAATTGAGGATGGATTCCAACATATTCAAAGTAAATGGTATGAAAATGTCATTTGATAGCATAGTTAAGTTGTTCACTTTAGCTTCATTGAAGTCTTTTTTATGCTTTCAGGACTGCTTTGTAAAAATTATGTTTATCTGTTTCTGTATCCAAATGAGCTACAACTTAGCATTCCTATACAGCCTAACCTAAGCGAGGAAGAATATAAGCTACTGGAAATTTTACCTAGAGGAAGACGTTTCTGGGGTCTATTTTTGTTGTATGCCATTCTTAGCTTTTAAAGATATAAAATCTCCGAGACAGGAAAATCAGACATCATCCTTTTGCTGTTGATGTAAATATGTAAATAACACAACAATTATCACATTATAGTTGCAAAGCAAACAGTCTCGGTCAGTCTTTGCAGTTTCTCCTTCTGCCTTCCTCCTCCTCTTCTAACAACCACCACAACCAAAAAATGGCGGACACAACAAAAGATATTATTTTTCAACCTTTTCAGTAAGGAACGATCTACCTTTTCAGTAAGAAACGAGAGGATAGAAGACATGCCTTCTTACAAAGAAGCTTATCTTTTTATTGATGTTGTAAAATTGAATAACCATGCCTAGCTGACGTTTTTGACCTGTTTGACTATGTTTGCACCCGCCTACGTTCGCATTAGCTATTTCAGGTTTTCAATTCGTTTTTTGAAATGTCATTTAGCATAGAAAATGAACTCAAAATATTATTTCATCCTAACATAATTGCCAATTGCCTGACCTTGGTTTAAAGAATTGCAGATTATAAGTATTGCTAAATGGGAGATTGATAAATGCTATAAATCGCATCCAGCAGTATTCTATTCCGGGGTCAAAGGAGTGAAAATAGTTTCTCGTTAACGTCAGTTATGAATTAGTAATATGATTTAGATGATTATCATTTTGTTGTGCAACGAGAACGGCCATTCCACGCGCTTTTAAAGTTTTAAAACTCTGAAATACGGTTCCGCTGGAGGTCAACTTTTCCTCCACAACCAAAATGAGTTGCTTCCATTAGCTGCAGACAAAGAGCCACATTTTACTCAAGTAATTTCGCAATATGTTTTCATCAAAACCATGCATATTGTATTGTTTACATCCAAACCATGGATATTTTGCTGTTTACATCAAAATCATGGATATTGTATTGTTTACAACAAAACCATGGATATTTTGCTGTTTACATCAAAACCATGGAGATTGTATTGTTTACATCAAAATAATGGGTTATCTCCTGTTTACATCAAAACCATGGGTTATTTACTGTTTACTTCCAGACCATGCATATTGTGCTGTGTAGACATTGAAGAAGTTCGTTTTCCTACTAGGAACAGGAATTATCAGCCATATACAAAATAGCATGATTTTATTACCAATTCTTTATTCGTCTCATTTTTCACTTTTGTGATTCTTGATGTAATTTGTGATTTTTATCTTATTCTATACAGGAGAACCTGACAAGATTGGCTGATTTTCGAAGCAAAGAGAATGGTTCCTTTGAAGGAAAGGTTAGTCAGTGCAGTTGTATAATTCAAGCCTATTCTTTAAGTACCTAGATAACACAAAGATAACACGATGCACCAAATAGGATGGAACAAATCAATGCAATCAGAAATTAATGCGAATTGCCATTCGAGATAGGAATTCTATTGTTCTAAACATAAGTATGTGATCAAGAGACCCAATTGGCCCTTCCTGTTACCAACGTGTTGGCGCAAAGAAAGTTGATATTTTATTGCTGATAACTCTCGATTAGACCATAAAGTAATCGGTCAACTTCATGTTAGAGAAAGCGAATCAAAAAGATCACGCAAATATAATTCTAGATAGCCAGAAATACCGGAAACATAGCGAAACGAACACATAGATTACTTAAGCTTTTCGTCTGACACTCAACAGAGTTATACGTTAGAAAGAGAACAAAACAGAAACCTAACTGATTTATATACCCAGATGTGGATCGAAATAGGCTAATCAGAAAAGAGGTGAATGATATAAATCAGTTAGGTTTCTGTTTCGTTCTCTTTCTAACGTATAACTCTGTTGAGTGTCAGACGAAAAGCTTAAGTAGTATCTATGTGTTCGTTTCGCTATGTTTCCGGTATTTCTGGCCAATTTGAAGTTTCGTACCATTCAAAGACTGTTCAAATATAATTCTTTTGACGCACTGAAAATTAGTTTTACGATTTTCAAGATTCGGTCCTACCAGGCTCTATTCATAATCAAACCCTTTTGTCTGTTTATTGTTTACTGTCAAACCCTATTAGAGAGAGCAGGAGAAGAAAGCCTAGGATGTCCCGTTCTTGACATTTTTACACATCCCAAACACCGATAATGCACATTTTCAAAATCAATAATCAATCGAGATAATTTGTGAGAATGAAAATGACCCGAGTAGGACTTGAGCTCACAACCTCTAGATTCATACTATACAGCGCTACCACTGGGCACTAGGGCGAGAGTACGAATCTAGAGGTCTTGGGTTCGAGTCCTACTAGGGTCATTTTCATTCTCACAAATTATCTCGATTGATTTTTCCAATCAAACTTCACCTCGAAATCAATAATGCAAGTTTTTAATTCAATACGACAAAGTATACACATTAAGATAGGCCTTTTAGCTTCAGTGATTATCATGTTTCGCTTTGTTTCCGATTTTTCTCGACATTCCGGCCATCTACAGACTTAGAATTCTTGATGCTCATTAACAATGAATGACCCATAAATTTCCATCCGTATCAGAATGGTTTTGAAGGACGAAACAGGTGCAGCCATATGTCGTGAGTGATTACCTAACTTCAGATACACCGACCACAATAAGATATATCATTAAGCGCTGCTCATTCATCAGTGCTCTGTTAGTTTTGCCATCTGGAGGGGATAGACCTATCTTCAAATACTCTCCTGATTGTTTAGCTCTTCGCCTGAGCCGATTTACGTGTTAGTAGCTCAAGTCGAAATGTCTGAGGATTCAATGCGATTATGCAGGGAGTAATTCGCTACAAATAAGGCAGATTTAGCCAGTAAGGTATGACTCTTTACGTGACTCGATATTCCTCGAAACATCGAGCCGAGCTATGTTGTGTTATAAGGTACAAGTTTTTGTATGACTCGATATTCCTGAAAACATCGATCTGAGCTATGTTGTGTTATGAGGTACGAGTCTTTGTATGACTCGATATTCCTAAAAACATCGAGCCGAGTTATGTTGTGTTATAAGGCACAAGTTTTTGTACGACTCGATATTCCTGAAAACATCGAGCTGAGCTATGTTGTGTTTTAAAGTACGATCTTTACATGACTCGATGTTCCTCGAAACATCAAGCCGAGCTATGTTGTGTTAAAAGGTATGAGTCTTTGTATAACTCGATATTCCTGAAAACATCGAGCTGAGCTATGTTTTGTTTATAACTCGATATTCTTATGCTAAAGATTATCCTTCTAAGCTATGTTAAGTTTTATTATCACGGTTATTAATAATGAAGCTAAATTATGTTCTGCTTATGACTCAACATTTTCTTGCTCAAAACCAAGTCAAGTTAATGTTAAGTTTGTTGACTCAAGGTTCTCTTGTTTAAAACATTCAGTTTAAGTTATATATTTGGTTCATACCTTAAAACTTCCCTTGTCCAAGGAAAGCCGAGCTATGCTATGTTAAAGATATGACTACGTATTTTCTTGCTTCGGACATCTAGCGTTTCATGTCAAGTTTAAGATTAGATATTTTCTTGCATAAAGTATCTAGCTATTATAACATAAAAGTTTCTTGCTTCAAAACATCCAACTAAGGTATGAGCTGAGCTCAAGACTTTAAGTGCAGCCTCCTTGCTCTAGGTCACACCCCTTTTATCTTGCATCAATTTGAGCAATTTTTATATTTTCCTTGAGTGGCTCTATCAGCCCTAAGTTAATGGTCTTTCACTACTCAAACATTAGGCATTCTGTGGCTTTATCAGCCCTAAACAATACTTTTTGGAAAGTATTCCCTTGTTAAGCCCTAAAAATACTCGTTGCATAAGCTATTCCTTTGAAAACAACCACATTGGAACATGGACATAAAAAGCATCTCAAACTTGAGGGGGTAAGACGCTTCAAGGGTAGTTATTCATTTAGCAAGAGGAGCAACCAAGCACATTTGTTTGTTAACACAGGTCTTGATTGGGCAGCTTTCCATCTGATGTGGACCTGCAGCTTGTACCCCCAGAATAACTGTTCTAGAACGAATATCCTGGGTACTCATTTACCGACCTCGGAAGGATGGACAGCTGAGTTGGCTGATGGCTTGTAGTTCATGATTCCGACTGTTCCTGGATCTGAACCCACGAAGGTTACCCTTCAAGGATTAGAAATCCAACACCTTCACAACTAGGCTACACCACCAGAAAGGGCACATATTTGTCTTTTGCTAATCTCGAGAGGCATGTGCCCTTAATAACAAACTACGCACCTGCATAACCAAACCACCCCAGATTTCAAGCTCTAAACCGTTTTTTATCTCTACACAGAAAACTGAAAACTGCTAACGGAAAAGCAGAGGCGCTGTTGCTTCCTCGTCTGAACATCGACAGACAAATGAGCTACAAGGAACAGCAGATTTTCACCCCGACTACTAACTCCTACTTTCCCTATGGACGCAAGAAGTCTCGAGCCATCAAAATGCTGATATTCTCGCTGCTTGAAGACCCCCGGAGTTTTCGCTGTCGAGCCTATCATTGGTTTGTGTGAGTATGAAACCTGATTTCTATACTGGAATGAAACGCGTATCACCACTAGCTGCTGTATTGCGATCTACTATTTAGCCATGTGTGTATTTGTGTATGCATATACTAATTGATAAAAAAGAGACACGAAACTACTAGACCAGGTTAAAATGGAGGTAGGTACCACCTTAAGGCGGAGAAATTCTAACTATGATTTTCATATTCCCAGACACTCCAGTATTTAGGAAAATGGCGGTAAACGGGCATCTGTTGGGGTTTAGGGGGTAAATACGGGGGTTTAATAATCAAAGATCAAAGGCTTTGCCTCTGCGGAGGAAGAAAACGCTTTTTAGCCTTTTCACAATCAATATTGGCAGAAAAGCCTTGTTTTTCACAATAATGATCTATATCGAGTTTAAGATGTTGTTCATATCCATAATCAAGTCACGTGACCATTATTGCCCCCCTTTACCATATATGGTAAATCTGCAATTTCATTAGAATTTGGTGCTTGTTTTGCATTTTTACCTACTTCTCAGTATCTTTTGAGACTTTTCATAGAACTTTTGTCAATGACTCATGTTGGGCCAGCAAATATGAAATTAATTGGAATGGTATCAATAATCCCCATCCGCATTTTAATTGCTTTCAATAACGTACAATCGAGTAAAATAAAATATAACTGACAATAGTTAGCAATCTGCTCCGCTTTGTTTTTTTTGTTTGTTAACCTTGGCTATGTTTCCTACAAAACAGCATATTTTTGCTTTCTTTTCGTTCTACTGTTTGATCATTCAAGCTCTGATCATTTACCCTAGGCAGCGGCTACACAGAATAGGTTCTATTTGGAACGGTAACCAAATAGGTATGTTTAGGCCTTGCGTTTATGCGGGACCGACTGACTGGAACCGTTTCAAAGAGATTTACTAGCCGTGCCAAATGGGCTCACTTACGAAGTCGATAAAGTTCCGTTTGGAACCTTCAGTAAGTTCACTTTGTTCCTTACGGAACGGCTCCAAAAGGTGCCGTGCAAAAGCTGCTGTAAAGCAGTTTTTCTTTCTTACTAAACTGTTCGGTAATTTAAAAACAAACGTTACCATAATGAAGGGCATAAAGGAAAAACCACTGAATCAAATAAAAACATGTTTGGACTTTGCTAGCAACATCAACGAGAAATGGGAGGGCAGTGGATTTCAAGACCGCGCTCCGCTATCCTTTCTGCTCAGTCCCATCAAGTTTTGCTAATACCGATGGTTCTCCAAATGGCATTGCAAAGAGCAAATTACCAAGTATCATCGTAAAGTACTCGAGATAGTCGGTACAGCATCCCAGGGAAAACCTTCCACCGAAGAACCATACAAGTATCAATAATTATTATTAATTTGATAGTCTGCGTCCCCACCAAAAAGAAATTGCCAGATACTTGTATAAAGTTGTAGGGGCGTTACGAAGTGGGTACAATTGCGAATGGACATTGTTCCTGACAACTATCAAGAAACCTTATCAATCCGGTGAGCAATGCAAGAAAGTGGTAGGAGAATCTGCTGCATTCAGCTTGATACTTTTGGGATGAGTCACCGTGTCAAAAGACCTAGCTTTACTCTGGAACTGGCATGCATCGAAAGGAATTAAATTGAGTAAAAGAGAAATGAGTAACGAGAGAAAAGATGCTCGATCGGTTTCGATGCCTTCACAGGTAATTGTTATGTTTCTTCGTTTTTCCGATAAGGTAAAGCAGCCTGCTGGAAACTTTTTGAGAAAAATTAGAAGTTTTTATCGACGTTTACCGCTCTTGGATCTGATTGAAAGCAGAGCTGGTAAACGATCTGGAAGAATTTTTTTCCACCTTAATGGTTACCGGCAAGAAGACATAAATTTTTTCCTCAATACATTATTCGTAGCGAAATAAATTAACAAGAATAAAGGCATAGACATGTCACTTTTACTCCCATGTCAAGCATCGTTGAGACTTTGCGCATTGCACTCAAATGTTGTAGCGAGAATTCGGGAACTCTCCGATGAAAGACGAATTCAAATGCCAGACCTTACTCAAAATGGCTGGAAGATCAACAATCGAATCGAATTGATTGAAAAGGCATTCCCTGATAAGCTGGAAAAGCTGCTTCTAAATGGAGAAGAATAAGTATCTCTATATATAAAACAGAACTGTTTGTATGTATGTTTGTATGTATGTATGTATGTATGTATGTATGTATGTTTGTCCGCTTAAAACTCGAGAACTACTTCATGCACAGCACAATGAAAGGTATCATTCTAACCAGAATTTATCTGGGAGTGTCCTTAGATGAAAATATTTTACAAATCTTTTATAAATAAATGAGGAAAGGCAAAAATGTGACGAGTAGTTGAGAAAAATTGCGTTAAAATCTGGTTTTCTTTGATGCCATGATGACGTCAAATCAACCATCAGTCTCTAGCTGTATTTCTTTCTCACTTTCGTTAAAAACATACAAAAATCATTTAAGTTTGATCTAATGTGACGTCAAATTTATGTACTGTCTCCATAGTAGAATTTGTTGCTATAAATGTTATAGTAGTTGCCATAGAAGTAATTGTATAAATAGTACAAAATCTATGAATACAAGGCAGGAAGCGCTGAGGAAATGGACATTACGAAGTGCGAAACACTGTGAAAGTGGATACCCGCAAGGGCGAGCAGACTCTATAAACACAAGGCGCAAAGCGCTGAAGAAATCGATAGGACAACTGTCTCAAAAGAAGTATTTGAATGCTAATGAAAGTTATATTAGTTGGTATAAAAATGTTCTTTCAAATTCGGTAAAAACACAGAATTTATGAAGACGAGGCGCGAAGCGCTGAGGAAATGGACGTAGCGAAGTGCAAAGCACTGAGAAAGTGGATACCGCAAGGGCGCGCAGCGCCCTACGGTAGACGCTAGTCTATATATATAAAACAGAACTGTTTGTATGTATGTTTGTATGTATGTATGTATGTATGTATGTATGTATGTTTGTCCGCTTAAAACTCAAGAACCACTTCATGCACAGCACAATGAAAGGTATCATTAAAACCAGAATTTATTCGGAAGTGTCCTTAGCTGAAAATGTTTTACAAATCTTTTATAAATAAAAGAGGAAAAGCAAAAATGTGACGAGTAGTCGAGAAAAATTGCGTTAAAATATGGATTTCTTTGATGCAATTATGACGTCAAATCAACCATCAGTCTCTAGCTGTATTTCTTTCTCACTTTCGTTAAAAACATACAAAAATCATTTAAGTTTGATCTAATGTGACGTCAAGTTTATGTACTGTCTCCATAGTAGAATTTGTTGCTATGAAAGTTATCTTAGTTGCCATAGAAGTAATTGTAAAAATAGTACAAAATTTGTGAATACGGGGCGCGAAGTGCTGAGGAAATGGACATTACGGAGTGCGAAACATTGTGAAAGTGGATACCCGCAAGGGCGAGCAGACTCTATAAATACAAGGTGCGAGGCGCTGAAGAAATGGATAGAACAACTGTCTCAGAAGAAGTATTTGTTGTCATAAAAGTTATATTATAGTTGGCATAGAAGTGTTCTTTCAATTCGTTAAAAACTTAGAATTTATGAAGACGAGGCGCGAAGCGCTGAGGAAATGGACGTAGCGAAGTGCAAAGCACTGAGAAAGTGGATACCGCAAGGGCGCGCAGCGCCCTGCGGTAGACGCTAGTATGAAGATAACCAAGAAAGCGAGAAAGAAAACGAATCAGATTAGCCTCGCGTGGGCCTCGCATTTGATTGTTCACATACGTGCGAAAGTGGATAAGTACTTAATATCAACATTTGTTTATTAACCATTAATAGTTTTTTTACCAACATTATACAAGTATAATTCAAATAAGTGCTCAACATTTCCGAATTTCACGGCGTTGATTATTCTAAATCCTGGTAGATGAATAGAAAATGATTGCAACTTTTTTAATTTTACTCATAATTGTTGCGATTGGAAAAAGCTCTAATCCGATTAATGCATACATAAACACAAACAATTATTATATTTAAGCATTTTATAACCTTTTTAAACATGTTGAAACTCATTTAAGAGGACAATAGGACTTATTGAAATTATCTAAGGTTTGAAACTCGATTTTTGAAAGATATGAATATCTTTTCAAGTAAATTACGCATTAGCCATATATGGTAAAGGGGGTGATGCTAGTCACGTGACTTAGCTTTGTATATGAATAACATCTTAAACTCGATATGGATCATTATGGTGAAAAAAACTAGGCTTTTCTGTCATTATTGATTGTGAAAAGGCGAAAAAGCGTTTTCCTCCTCCGCAGAGGCAAAGCCTTTGATCTCTGATTATTAAACCCCCGTATTTACCCCCTAAACCCCAACAGATGCCCGTTTACCGCCATTTTCCTAAATACTGGAGTGTCTAGGAATATGAAAATCATAGTTAGAATTTCTCCGCCTTAAGGTGGTACCTACCTCCATTTTAACCTGGTCTATACTCATTCATCTCGACAAGCCTGTTTCGTGGTTTCTCACTAGTCAGGAGATGTACTAATCTTAGCACATCTCCTGATGAGTGGGAAACCACGAAACAGGCTTGTCCTTAGTTTCTTGTCTCTTTTCTATCAACTAGTATATATCACGCTCTACTCTATGTATTGAGCACTCTCACGGAAAAACCGATAAACAGACTTCATATTGGTGTATGTATATGTATTTATTTGCCGCTAAAAACTATTTACCATGTTAAAAATATGAAACACAAATGGTTAGTAGTATAGATACATTAATTGATATTGAAACACTTTTAAACGAAAATATAGAATAAAAACAATACTCTTAACTACGGTGGTATGGATGGCATTTAAAAGGTCCAAAGGTCCTGATTTCCATTATGGTTCCCTCAGGGATGTGCTAAACGAAATTAAAGGTAAACTTGATTTTTGAAAAAGGCTTAGCCAAAAATGTACTCGATAGCCAAAATTGTGCTGAGATTACAGTGAAAACTGTTCTGGCATCATGGTTGAACAAGTTCAACTTTTCACATAATTTTGGAACATATCTACATCAAAACTGTGAATCCCATTTTTGTAGAAAAAAGATGTCAAGAAACACAACTTTAATGCAGTACACTTATGTCTTCCTCATGACTTATTATTTCATATTGATAAGTTCACAAAATCATAAGTCACAATCTGAGGAGGACATTAGTCCGAAAGGCCTAAGTATGCTGTATTCAATTTATGTTTCTTTGTCTGTTTTTCCATCAATTTTCTGTAATTCTATTTACATAATAGATCGCATATGGTGTAGACAGGAAAATTTGCTTTTCATGGTGGACTCTTTCTATAACAATTTATTGTGTCTCCCATTGGACTGCCAATGGTGATTAGTTATTTCTCACTATTCCAATCATTTTATTTGTGTTAACATATGTTAGCATTTTCGTTTGCTTTTCAATATTTCACTTAATTTGGTGCATATCTTAATCAAAACCATGGATCCTATGAATGAGTAGTAGACAGGAGTTTGTTTACACTAGTGCTCTTTCTATAACAGTCTATTGTTTCTCTCATTGGACTCCCAGTAATGATTTGTTGTTTCTCACATACAAATCATTTTCTTTTGGTTTACATATGTAAGCAACCTCGTTTTCTTTTCAATATTTCACTTAATTTGGAGAGTGTCTACATCAAAACTATGGATCCTATATTGAGTTGTAGACAGGAAGACAGTTGTTTTTCTCTAGGACTCTTTCTATAACAGTTAATTGTTTCTCTCATTCCACTCCCATTTATGATTAGTTCATCTCACTTAAAAATCTTTTTCTTTTTTTGGGTTTACATATGAAAGCATTTTCGTTTGCTTTTAATATCCCACTTAATTTTGGAGCATGTCTACATCAAAACCATGGAACCCTTATTGAGTAGTAGACATGAAGAGTTCGTCTCCACCAGGATCCTTTCTATAAAATCTTTTTCTTTTGGCTTACATATGAAAGCATTTTCGTTTGCTTTTAATATCCCACTTAATTTTGGAGCATGTCTACATCAAAACCATGGAACCCTTATTGAGTAGTAGACATGAAGAGTTCGTCTCCACCAGGATCCTTTCTATAAAATCTTTTTCTTTTGGCTTACATATGAAAGCATTTTCGTTTGCTTTTAATATCCCACTTAATTTTGGAGCATGTCTACATCAAAACCATGGAACCCTTATTGAGTAGTAGACATGAAGAGTTCGTCTCCACCAGGATCCTTTCTATAAAATCTTTTTCTTTTGGCTTACATATGAAAGCATTTTCGTTTGCTTTTAATATCCCACTTAATTTTGGAGCATGTCTACATCAAAACCATGGAACCCTTATTGAGTAGTAGACATGAAGAGTTCGTGTCCACCAGGATCCTTTCTATAAAATCTTTTTCTTTTGGCTTACATATGAAAGCATTTTCGTTTGCTTTTAATATCCCACTTAATTTTGGAGCATGTCTACATCAAAACCATGGAACCCTTATTGAGTAGTATACATGAAGAGTTCGTCTCCACCAGGATCCTTTCTATAAAATCTTCTTCTTTAAGTTTATATGTATAAACATTTTCGTTTGCTTTTTAGGATTGTCCTCATCCTGTTAAGTTTGGCCTTGGCCATCTTCATGACGATCAAGAATGTTACGAAGATCGACCAACAAAAAATATTCTTCGCTCTGTCAGTTCTTGTAAGTGATCTTAAACCAGTGAAAAATAACCAAAAAAACATTGCTTTCATTCATCATTCACTGCTCTCTGACAAGGTATCCGTTTGCAAGGGACTTTAGACTCGGGTTCCCCACAGGGCCTTATTAATTTGAGTGTATTACGTATTTTTTAGTTTTGAACTAGAAACGTGCAGTATAGATTTTCAAAACGTGCAGTTGTGATCTTTGTGATGTGTGAAAATGTCTAGCAAGGGGGATCCTTGGTTCGCCAGCTTTTTCTCGTCACATATGAACTTTTTTGTCTGTTGGTAGGGTTTATAAAACACACATTACCATGTTTCTTTTCAAGTTTTCAAGCCATATATATATATACTTTCCGAGACACAAAATCATGCATAATTGTGGATAAGCCTGGAGTTGTGAACACCAAGGTTATTGTGCTAACTTACCTACAACCTAGGTTCGAGACTCAGTGTTGACTTAAATCAATTGCAGTAGCCTGCTCTGGTATAATGCTGGTATGATTTATAGAAAATCTGTACATATATTAGAATAGGGCTTGCATTTTGACATGTGCAATTTGAACTGCGCATTGATTTTTTATCTGGAGAAATTGTTATTTTCAGGAGTCGTGCCTGGCGGTGATATTTCTAATGGAGTACGTCTTGAGGTTGTGGTCCTGCAGCATAAGAGGCAACTATAAAGGACTTGGAGGGAAAATCAAGTTCATGACCAAACCTCATATGGTGTTAGGTTAGTATGACTGTGGTTTGAAAACGAATTTTAGAAGGTACTGACTGGCAGACCAATTTGCCAAGTAGGCCCTTGAGTTTTCCCCAGCATTGGAAGAAAAATGTCACTTTTGCCCCAGTGGGCTTGATTTGAATTGGGCCTTTTCAGTATTTGAACTTGTAAAAATTCATTGTTATACCTAATTCGCAAATATTTTGAAAAGAAAAAAATTTACAGACTACTTTTCGTGTTTTCCCCAAAAATGAAAAACCTTGAAAACTCCCCCAATTTCTTTACATTGGTTTATGGGAGAGGAGGCTTTTGGGTAGGGTGGGGGAGGAGAATAGTGTGGGGGCAGGTAGAGAAGGGGTAGGACTGGTGAAAAACTTTTCTGAATTTTATCAAAATCTCAGATTCTTTCTTTTTTTGAAAATCGAGGAAATATCTTCATCTTAACATTGAGGGAAGTTTCTTTGTAGGTTAAATATCGTCTTAAGACAAAATCGTAGCGAGTCACCGTAGGTCCCTTTATTCTTAGCGAACCGAGGCTGACTTTATTTTTGTTCTTTCTGTCTCGTAGATTTGATTGCAATAATGGCATCCTTAACGTTATCAGCGTTGACAAGTAATGTTGATTTCGATTGGGAAATGCTAAGGTAATTTTGAATTCAATTTGTCATAATCTAGCTTAATGCAACTAAACTGCCCGATCATTCCTACTTAGGGATGGCCGAGTGATCACTTAGGCCCATTCCTACTTAGGCCCGAGTGACCATTATTCAAATGATCCTTGGTTTGTAACTACCTTCAGAAATATGCGAGGAGAGAATTAGCCAGCATACCTCTGAAATTCCAGACAAAAAGACAAAAGGAACCACGAGGTGTGGTCACATCGAGAGGAAGGACCAGGGTCGCACTGCCCATTCAGTCTACCCATTCAGTGGACCCTTTATGCTTTGCACATAAACCTTACGAAGATAGTAACCTCATTTGGCTATCAACTATCAATGCACTGCTTTGATTAGTCTACCTATTCAGTGGGGCCTTGGTCAATTGCACATGAACCAATACCTTACTAAGATAATCAGTGTATTTGCATATCAACTATCAATGCACTGCTTCAATTAGTCTACCTATTCAGTGGACCCTTTTTGCTTTGCATATAAACTGATACCTTACAAAATTAGTAAGTGTATTTGTTTATCAATTGCTGTATTTCTTTAAGTAAATGTTTCACTATTTTCTGGTAGATATGCTATGCCTTTGCAATTGATTCGGATTCTTCGCATTGATCGACAACGTGGCGCTTTTCAGACCTTCCATGCAGTTATCAAAAACCATTTCAAGGTATTGACGATATTATGTATAATTTTGATATCCTACATTTTATGAGTAGAAATAGACAGAGAAGCACACTGTATTTTACTGCAAAACAGAAAGAAACTGGACTAGATTAAAAACATTTTACACAAGGGATTAGGCCTTGCACATGGTCCTGGTTCATAGGTAACCCATACATCTAAATCGAGAAGAGAGTGCCTATCCTGGCTATAGTGCTCGATATACATTAGTATAGAGCAATTATAAAGCAGAATGAACGCATTAAAAACAGACATGTTCTTCAGTTAAGAACATGTAGAAGAACATGTCTGTTTCTAACGCGTTCATTCTGCTATGGTAACCCATATATTCATTAACTATAACATGTATTAAAGTAAGAGCCAATCTATTACAGTTAGTTCGTTAGTACCGGGATTCTCTTATTAACTTTGACTCATATCAGAGTCATGTTGTGTCTGTTAAAGCCGTGAAAACCTAATTCAACCCTACTATATCGGGCGTGCATCTAGACATTATTGTCAGGCTTGGGTCTGAATCGTAAAAAGAGCACAAGGGAAGTGGAGCGAACAAAACATTCGAAACCATGTCCTTCAGAACGTAAAACAACGATGGAAATCATCCTGTAGTAAGGCATGTGCCACTGATTTAAAGCTTCTTCTCGGTTTTAAAACGTTGTGATAATCAATGATTGTGATATTTTGCACAGAAAAAGGGCAATTTCTAGTTTGTGCGAAAAAGTGCAGGGGTCTTGACCCTCAGGACCCCCTGTAACTGTGTACCTGGCTCTGAGACCTTGTCTCTCTGTGCTCACTGGTATAGTGACGTAATCACACTGGTAACAAAGAGAGAGAAGGACTCGTTTAATTAGGAAAAAATCCACGAGGATCTTTATTGGAAAATTTCTTATCAAGCCCTCTAAAATGTTTGTTATATTTTAGGAACTATTGACCTGCTGGTATATGGGGTTCATCGTGGTTCTGTTTCTAAGTTACCTGGTGTATGCTGAGCCAATATTTATGAAAGGACCTGAGAAAAGAACGACGGAAAGCCTGGCAAACAGCCTCTATTGGGCGATAGTAAGTAACCAAAAAATCAAAGAAATTCGTTTATTAGTCATCATTCATTTCTCAATATGTACACAAATTCTAATGCTTCTTGGTGGAAATTAGGCAGGTAACTACAATCTTCGCCAAAGCGTCTTGAGACACAATGGCGATCTTGCTTTGATTTCAATCAAGGAGCTATCAAACTGCAAAATCATGTTAGAGCTCCCCCTTCCCCGAAACCAATGTTGATACTAGGTCTGGATGTTATCGGAGGATGTTGCAGATGCATTTCCGCACCAAAGCAACATCTGAAACAACATTGTTTAGGGGAGATAGGGGTCTTTGTTGACAGTTGGTATATGTCGTATGGCAATCAAGTATTTTCTCTCGTACCTTTTGACGAGGATTGAGAATTTTTGCAGGCAGGAGTTTGAATAAGAAAAGGAGCACACTTTTTTGAATAATTAATCGTCATTCTATCAGGCAATATTGGTCCTCGTTGGAACAGAATTAAACTTTTTTTACATCGTTAATTGAAATTACCTTTAGTTTAAACCCGTTCAACGGCAATAAGTTGTGTACGTAAGTTTCACATTTATCTCTGTCAATATGTATAGTTACGCTCTACAATCATGTATTGAACACTATCTTCTGAAATCGAAACACTGGCTCTATGATTAGCACCAAGTCTAACTTGTCGAGCACTGCCAATTAGTATAAGCTTTACATTATCATATTATCAAGTTCATGTTTTGTTTTTCAGGTGTCGATGACAACCATAGGCTACGGAGATATAACACCAACCACAATAACGTCTAAAATTCTATTATGCATATTTGGTGTGGTTGGCACAGGATTCATCGCTCTCCCTGCGGTACGTTATTGCTAGGCCTTCTTCCTTCTCCCCCCAGTGTAAGATATCGTTTGGTTTACCCTGCCCCTACTTTCCGGGTTGATGAACTTTCTTTCATTCTAATCCCCCTTGTGATGTTTTACTCTGATCAGTGTCGGACGAAAAACTTAATCAGAATAGCCTTTTTGCTAAAATTAGGCGATTTCCATTGTTTTCTCCTTTGAGATGATTATTGTTAGGTCTGTATAGCACTAAATTGAGAATGATCATAGAGCTGAGATATAGATAAAATATAGCATAGGCTATAGTTGTGTTACAGCAAAAATGTCGTGTTTTACTGTTGTCTCAGACTTAATGAGTAGTGTAGATGAAAATGGCCTGAGTTGGACTTGAGCCTATGATCTATGAGTTAGATCTCATTTGATCTCTTCACTGTGATTCAATGTGATTTTTTTGAGCAAATGCTTTAATCTTTGTTTTTAAATTTTAGGGAATAATTGGATCGGGGTTTGCTCTGCAAGTAATTGAGCAGAAAAAGAAACAGCATAATAGAAAAAGACGTCGTCCTGCTGCTATGCTTATACAGGTACCATGCTTACCCAAATTGTTGGAACTTTTGATTGATTTTCAACTCGATGCAACATTTTCCCCTCTTCCTGTTAAAAAATGATGATTTCAGACTGAGAAGATGACTTTGAATAAAGATGATGGTTGAATAAAGAAGTAACATTCCAAAAAGCAACCATTCAACCTCAGAACATTATTTATCATGGGGGAGAGGAACCAAACTGAAAGCTGACTGATTACCTTATCAGTTAGGTTTCTGTTTCGTTCTCTTTCTGACGTATTACTCTGTTGAGTATTAGACGAAAAGCTAAAGTAATTTATGTGTTCGTTTCGCTATGTTTCCGGTATTTCTGGCTATTTTGAAGTTTTGTACCATCCACACTTTTCTATTAACATAATTTTTAGGGGTCATCCGAAGTCATTGAGCTGAAATTCGGCTTATTTGCAATCATTTATCCATAACTATTTAGCTTTAAAACCCAGTGTTGACTTGGTTGTTTTTCATTTTATGGTGATTTTGTCGTCGCATTTCAAATACTGATAAAACAATGCTCATTTTCATAAATGCTCATCTGTCTAAACAGGCAGCGTGGAAAGTCTGGGCTTCAGATCTGTCAAAGAATTTTATGGCCACGTGGATGCCTCATACGAAGATTGTCAAATCGTTCAGTGATGGCGAGCTTCAAACTCTCTTTTCTGGTCAGCAAAATACACTCGTCAATTTACCAGGAACAAGTCTCCGTTGTGAGTACCCTAAGTTTTTGTTTAAATTTTCTTCTGAAACATCGAAGCTCTAAATCGCACATGTGCTTAGGATTGGTCCCAAATTATAATTTTCAATTCTTTTCAAAATCACGTTTTCAAATATATGAATGTGGAAGGATTTTATAAGGTGTAGCAGACAATGCAGTATGTTTCCGTCCATAAAAAACCCTCTTATATGTACAAGAATGGGTGGTCCAGAGTGACATAGTCATGCCCTTTTAGCATTCTTTTGCTTCAACAGTGTATCTCATTTTTCAGCAGATATGTTCAGTAAAAAATTCAGGTAAAATTTATCTGAAATTCTTAAATTTTAGGGTAAAGCTTCTTGAATTAAGTGGTTTTTACACACAGTAAAGGTTATTGTCCTAAAATATTATGGACAAATGCATTTTTAGCACTGCTTTTCACACTTTTTTATCCATGAATTTTCCCGCCGTTGTCAATAAATTGTCCATATTTCAACAATGTTGTCTTTTTGAAGTTGAGAGCATTTCATCCATATTTTGTCCCTAAATTGTCAAAAATTGCACATCTAAAAATGTTACTGACAATCTACCTTATCATATTAATGGACATATTCAATGACTCATCTACTTTTCCAATTGTCTAAGTGCTGTTTTAAGCGTTTTCAGAGCTATTGTCCATAAATTTGGGGACACATCCAAACATTTAGGTACGGGAACATAATGATTGGAAACCGAGATTATGGAGTATTTAGGGATGATTTTTTGATGAATACCTCTTTATGGACAAAAGCTGCTTTATCACGAACAATTAGGGATAATAATTTTTACCGTATTTGCATGTTTCACTGTTGTTGATTGTTGCTCTGCAATTGTACATGAAAACATGGTGGGTCACTTAGATAACGTAAAGAGCACCTTTACTACATTAAGCTTATGAACTTGAATTTCCTTGCTAGATCGTTCATCATCAACATCGCCAACAAGCGCAGACTCGATGAAAAGTCCTGCTGAAACAAGAAGATCTGAAGGAGCTTATGTTGTTTACCAAGAGTGAGTTTATTTTGTTATATCTCCAGCACTTGTTTTCGATAGTATAATTCCAAACCTTTGCATCTATCGAAGACGTTGGGGTGAGTGGGGGAGCGACCAGGGGTCAACAAAGTTAGTGCCACTGGAACCAGTGGTTCAAGGCACATTATTTAATTGCATACACATTTTGATATATTTTGTTAATGCATGGATAAATTTCTCCATAATAGCAGGCCAGGTGGAAGCTGTCCATAGTTGGTCCGGTTCGAGAAAAACCAGTAGGTCTGGAGTGAACCCTGGAAGAATTGTGAAATCTTGATTCTCTCTCAGATGCAATTTGTTGCATTTTCGAATCAGAATTTACCAAACAATGAACAGAAATTTATAGTAAAAATCTAATGTTCTAGGTAGCAATAATATTTTCTTTTAAAAAGATTGACTTAGGCTAGAAATGGTCTGGTCAGAGCCGCCCCAATTGGACCGGTTCTGTCGGGCCTGAATAGACATTCAGGTTTTATAGGACACCCTGAAGGCCTATTTTCCCCCAAGTTTCTTTGGTCGAAGGCGCACCAAAAGTTTTTCCGACACCTGGGAACGACTTCTGTGGTTTTCCATGTTCAGCTGAAGCTAAAGCTTTACTATTAATATACGAAGGTCACTACAAAGTTGAGCTGCCAGTTATTCAATTGCCAGCCTCGTTCCTGCTGGTTTAAGAGAAGGGTACAAGAGAGGTGTGTTAGAGTACCAAGATACCCCCAAGGTAGCAGAGTCTCTTGGTCCCTTTATCCAAGAGAGGGGAACAAGAAAGTGCCAGAATACCCTTGTTAATAGAGTCTTGTACCCTCTTTAAACATGAGAGGGGTGCAAGAAGAGTACGATAAAGGGGTGTTAGAGGACCAAGATAACCCTTAGGGAGCAGTCTCGTGATCTCCTTTATCCAAGGATCTTCAAGGTACAAAGGATACATGTTTTGCATGATTAAACCACTGATATGGTTAAGATTCAATGTACATTTTGCATGGCTAATTAACTTTACTTCACACAGATGTGTCGCTATAATTCAATGTCATAATTTCTTCTTTTTCAGCCTTACCAAAGGTCAAAAAATTGCAATTGGCTTCATCAGACATTTGAAGTTTATTGTCGCACTCAAGTATTTTCGCGTAAGTTCATGTTTCCTGTTACTTTCAGGCCGTCCATACGACAGTGGCCTATCCAAAGCACTTCTTCACGAACTTGAGAAAAAGTAGAATTCGGAAAATCTTTCAAGATGATTGGTCAGAATGGCATAATTGTTAGTTGGTCGAGCAATGACGTGCTGATGATATCCCTCCACAGCACAGATAATAATACCGCAGTACTGATCACCCTCCACGGTACTGATGGTATCTCCCAACAGTAATGAATATCCTTTACAGTACTGCACAACCTCAATTGTGCTGAATATCCTCCATAGTACTGAACATCCTACACAGTACTGAATATTTTTCATAGTACTGAACATCATCCACAGTACTGAATATTTTCCATAGTACTGAACATCCTCCACATTACTGATGGTATCCCACAGAACTGAGCATCTCCACAGTACTGATGGAATCCCCCAGTACTGGATGGTATCCCTTCACAGTTTTGATGATACCCCCCCCCCCCCCCCCCCCCCAACGTAGAAAACATCTTCAACTATGCTTGATCTGATAAGCAAGAAAAATACAGACTTTGCGTTGCTTCCAAATCAATGTAAAGCAACTTCAGCTCTCTTAGCCAGTCTCAAATATTGTTCTGACAAGCAATGTTGCAAACGTGACTAAACCCTGGCCACGAAATGGAAACGAAAATAGCATGCTTGATTTGTGTAGTTCTGATCGTTAGACCTAGGAGTTTTTCCTTATGACCAAAGCATTGAGCATTGAATTGCAACAAAACGAAAATGCTTGCTTTGTGTAGCATTTGTTTGATCGTAGACCAAGGCTTATTTGCTGGTTTTCAAACTTGCCTCGTTTTATCTGATTGCAGCGCACAAGAAAGCCATACGACGAAAAGGATATAATGGATCAGTTTACCGGAGGCCAAGTCGAAATTTATGGGCATCTGAAACTGATAGAAAGACAGTAAGTACTGCGTTTCTTTTAGATAAATCAGTGGGGGCAATTTCCTCACTTGCCCTTTCTAGTTACCCCAGTATTAAAGAGGGAAATCCTGTTTTCACTGATCAGATATTCAAAGCTGGTGTAAGAAAGTGTCACGAGTAAAAAATGGCGTCAAAAAGCCGTCAGCACTAGGTCAGAAATTTTGACAAAAGAATTGACGAACGACATGTTTTTCCCTCAACTCCAAGATTACCTCAACCAAAACTAACAATTTCAACTGCATTCTAAAAGTCATTTTTAAGCAAAATGTCCAGTTCTCGTGGGGCAACCACATTCAATCAGTTCTCAATAATAGAATCAACACAATCACAGAAAAAAAACAAACACCAGAACAAACAACACAATACACATGACTGAACATTAAGTGTGACAGAAAGCAAGAAGGAATATGTCAGGCATTTTCTTGCCAGCCTGTTGGATCAATAAGGCACAGTGGGGCTAGAAGTGAAATAGACAAATTTATATGCTGTTTCAAAGAGTTATAATCTGATGATTGTTGGTATAAGGGAAGTATAAGGCTTAAGGGAGGTTTTAAGGGAAAAGGGCGCATGGCCCAGTTTGATTTTCTTCAATTCATGAATAGCCAATACCTATTATAAATGTTGTTGTGAAACTGCTAATTAAAAATACTTCATTTTTTTCTTGCAGGATTGATGTAGTTGTTGACAGAAGAGGTCAGTATTCCGTATACACTATGCATGGGGATCCCCAGAGCAGTAGCAACAAAATAACAAACCACTTCACCTGATTCATGATTTTATAAAACACTCGTGTATTGATTCTAGATGACAACTCCTTTTCCAAAAACTTCTAGCCTGTATTTTGACCTTCACTCAAATCCCAAGTCACTAATAATTTCTCGTTCGATTTATTACTGATCATTGTTATGAAATATGGTGTCAGCAAAATTTCCTCAATGTTCTAACCAAAATTATGTTATTGTGGCCTTTCTGATAAAAGTTATAGGAATTTCAATCTACGCCTAGCCTTTACAGCTTTCTAATTTTGCTACCATTTTCAATCTACAACCTATGAAATACTTTTGATAGGCTAGTGTAAGTCATGTCTTTCAAAGCTACCCTTGACTGTATCTTTGTTTACATTTGGTTTTTTATATTGCTCAGCTATGATTGGCTATGAGACTGTCTTGGTCCTCTCAGTGTACATGTGCAATATTTTAAAAACCTTATTAAAAGTTTGTTTCTTGAAAATAAATACGATGTTCTTTTCTTAAAAAATAACTGAATCAATGCAATCCTTTGGTTGCTGCATGTTAGTGTCTCGCACTATTGTATAAACTAGCATTAAACAAATTATTATATACTAGTATTACGAAGTCTGTGTTTCGGTGCAGAGCGTAATATATACTAAGAAGGAAAGAGTCAAGAGACTCTTTCCTTCTTAGTATATATATACTAGTATTATATTGAATTATGATTGATAATGTTCTTTTCAACCTAGATGACATGCAAACAGACATAGCAGACGTGCAAAAAAAGGTAAAAGGCTTTTCGTTTATGGTGTTTGACATCGATCAGACAGAATAGACCAGTTTTCCAATGATGCAAGTTCTTCGGGAATGCACTTATAGCCTCGACATGATGTGTTGCTCAATCCAAAAGCAGGTATTGCCCTCAAACTTGCAAAAGGCCTTTAGCGAGGGACAAGAAGTTAGTTTCATGTCCCTCAACTACGAAATTTGCATGTCTACTTTTCAGGAGAACTTACCAAACGCCGAAGTGTTTTACGTGCGCAATAAGAAAGTGAGTAAGTTACGCTATGACGCAAAGAACTTTGAGAAGCAAAAAGTTGAAAAAGAAAGTTCTGAAAATAAATGAATGAGCGGGAAAATTTAGGCCTAAGAACTGATTGTGGAATATCTAAATCCACTACAGGCCTTCTTCTTGTTGCTAAAAGAAATGCATGCTTTAGGATCCAGCCACACCATCATGTCGAGGCTATAGTTGCATTTCTAAAGAACTATTGTTGATCTGGTATACATGTGCCTGCCCAGGTTATGGTTTTTCCATAATATTTTTCCCGGGGTTTGAGTCATTTTATGCCTTTGAACATGTTTGCCCTTATCATGGAAATGATATACGAGGATTCTCTAGAATACAGTCAAGTAAACAAAATTTTGGGCAGATACCTTAGTCAGTTACGGAATAGCTTTTCCTAGATATTGCTCTCACTAATGAAAGTTTAGCCTGGGTTATGGATCCCCCCGGAGCATATCTAAGAGGCCAGTCCTTACGTAAACTTTCATTTAACGTGCTTGGAGTTGAAGACACGGAGGCAGCAAAGAGACGTGTGTTTGTGATATTTGGTAATAATACTGACTGTTAATAAACTGATTATATGAGAAAAAATACGCTGTTGAGAACAATAGGAAAGAAAGTAACAAAGTCCATACATTAGGCTTAATGCGATAACGAGGCTGAAGGAAGTGACGTGAGTGCAGTTAGTCTCACTACACTTAGTCCTGTTAGAGAGCAAAGGAACCCTGCTCAATCAAACAAAGATTCGACTCTTTTACAGGTCTTAAAGATTGCAGAGAAACAGGAGGAGATTTTGCAAGCTGTTGGGAAAATGTCCATATTGCTGGAATCACTGGAGAACGAAGACAACCCAACAAACGAATAACCAATAAGTCTTTTTCTCTCATCGTACGATTCTAGTTTAACTATGACATATATTTCAAACTTTTGCTTAACTGCACTTTAGCAGACAGGGTTTTGTTGAATACAGTGAGTCTCCGAATTCAAGAAACTTGATAAGTTAGGATTTCCTGTTTCTTATACTAAAGGACTCCTTTTATGATCAAAAGTGTATCATTACATAAGAGAAGCAAAGGGAATGCCATCCATCAAAACTAAAAATCAGAATTTAAAGTAGCTACTCTTTGGAAGTCTCCACAGTATTGATGATCATAGCAAAATAATCGTTATAAGAGAAATCTTTTTTAACGTGGCAGGTTGCAGTTCCTTATATGCCCATTTCTCCACTGGTTCACAATTCAGTTCAATCTCAAATTCGTAACAAAACTCTGTCCACTAAAATACAGTCGTCCCAAAACTTGTTTTATATTTTCATCGATTCAACTAAAACTTTTCATCTGATCTGAATATTGCGTAATCATGAGGTTTGTTGACTATGATGTGATGTCGACCTTTTTCAATCGGGATACCAGAGACCAAAGCAGCAAAGCTTTGTACGAAGCCAGAATGAATCGTAAATTTTAGAAAGATAAAATTACATTCTTTCATCTCTCAACTGAATTTACTTGATTTTAAAGCTCTTGTCTTCGTCTCAAAACAAGAATATGATACAAGATTGTGTTGAGAAAAACGAAAGTCTCTAAAGCGTCCAAAGCACGTATAACCTCGTTTTCATTGACTTTCATTGACCAATCAACGACAGAAGCATAACCTCACTTACATTAATTATGACTGACCAATCAGCGACAAAGATTCCAATTAAGTGTTTATTCAAAGATCACGTTGGAAAAAAAAGAATGTAGAAAGATAAGTTGTGATTTTTCCCAAACTTTCCAAATTAGTTTTTGATAAAAAGTCATTATACTTTGATGAGAGATTTATTTTAAAACCTATTACTTTAGAAAAAGGATGATTGTTGGTAATTCTTATTTGTTTATTTTTCTGATCTATCATGAAACAAAGAGTATTTAGCTGATAGCTGTTGTACATATGTTTATTTATTCATTGTTTATTTCGGTTGTACTTTTGTTTCTAGTGGATATTGTTGATTTTAACATTAAGCAGTATTAGATATGCAACAATTTAAATCTATATTTCATCGATCACTGCTTACTACATCGATCTTAACCCCATTCTACCCTTTTTGACCCACAAGCTCAAAGTCTTTGGTTGGGGTATTGTATCGGAGCCCTCAAATCACCACCCCGAAATTAAACCTCCCAAAAATCGAACATAAAATTAAACCTCCCAAAAATCGAACATAATTTCAAAAAGTTTACTTTTAGGCTGCTAGTCCACATCAGTTGTAAAGCTGCCCTAGCCTAACCTGCATTAGCAAACAAACCTGCTTGCTTTCTTTTGTCTCACAGACATGGTAGTAAAATGGCAAAAGAACGAAAATGAAAGCTAACGAAATTTATAATGTTTTTGATCGCATTGTTATAAAATAGGCCTAAAAATGTTTCGATATGGTTTTTAATCACATTATTCTAAAATATGCCCCAACACCGTGAAAATCACGAAAGAAACTGAACTGATTGTATATGCCTACCAAAAACGTGTATGGTGCAGCATTCTTCTTAGATTTCATATCTCGATAGAAATAAGTATCAAGTTGTCGATTTTCGACCCTATCTCGATGAAAATCTGATTTCACTGGAAGGGTCAAAAGCCTGACATGGTAACACCTGTAGAAATTGCAATGTAAACTCTGAAATCGAAGACGGGAAAATGATTGAAACTTTATACTTTGAACGCTCTTGAACAGACATATCGAGAATTTTAAAAGGGGTACAGTTTTATAAGGGGTGCAGACCCTCTGGAAAATGGGCACCATAAGCCATTTAGGATGGTGAGGGGTGAAGAACTGCTCCAACTCCACCTCCCTAAATTCTCCACTCGTTTTGGCCAATGACGAATTTAGGGACTACCCCACCCGGATGCTCAGAGTAAATTCTTTTCATACCAGCCTCGTTGATTTTTCCACCACCGCATCTCCACGAGGCTTGTTTACAGAATAACGAGGCTGGAAATTTAAAAACGAGGTCGTTATACGGAGAGAGAAGTGCTTTCACTTTTAGATAGCTTTCCTCAAAGTAAGGAATTTCTTAGTATTGAATTCTCAATAAAAAGGGTTTGAAATTAAGTTGGATAAAGAAACAGCAAGATGGGAATTGAAAAAAATCACAATTATTTATCATTTTCTAAATTGCCTTAAATAACTATTATGAGTTTTGAATAAGAATAGAGTACAGTGAAAAGTTGCAAAGCAAATCTGAAGGGAATGGAGTAGTTGGTTTATGGGAGCTCAAAACTGAAGCTGAAATATCAAGAACCCCTTTTCATGTTTAGACCTTCCAAAGAGAGGGCCCGAGAAGCCGTCAAGAGGGGGCAACTTGCCTCCCTAAAATTCTCTGCTGATTTTGAAGAAGTTTTGACAAAATCTAAGGATATTTTAATGAGATTCTAGGAATATTTACACGAAGTATTTCGAGGGTGATTCAAGAAGTGTTGTACGCATGCGCGTAAAGCCACGTTCTTTTCTCATCATTCGCCTCCTTGTTCGTTGCGAAACAGGTCAGATTTGGTTTGGTCGTCACTTAGACGCTAATTCCAAATTAGATGTGGAAAAAAAATTAAAAAATACAAAAAAAGAATAAAACCTTACATAAAAATTAAAAAAATCTCACGAATACAACCTTGCTGAACAAAGAAGAACAAGAAGAACGAAGTTCGAGTCTCGTCAAACGACCAACCTCACTCAAAAGCATTTCGGCCTAAAACTTCTCCTGGTGTTTTAGGCGTCCAGTGTCAAGTCGCTTCACTCGCTTGAAGACTCAGTTAGCTGTCCAAAGAATTGACTGAGAAGATGACCACTAGTGGTGGAGCATCCAGTTACCCCATTGCCTCCCTGTATGTGGGAGACTTGAATCCCGATGTCACCGAAGCCATGCTGTTTGAGAAGTTCAGCACTGCGGGGCCCGTCTTGTCCATTCGGGTTTGTCGTGATTTGGTAACAAGACGATCTCTTGGCTATGCCTATGTCAACTTTCAACAACCTGCAGATGGTATGTTCGTCCTAGTTTAGTTCCACTTTCACCCCATCCCTAATTTTGAAATAACTTCCCGTTTCTTCCTATTTCTTCCGCAGCTGAAACTTGTACAACGGGCACGCTACGCCTCTTCCTTTTGTTTTAGAGAAATATTAAACCATCACAGGGGAAAACAGATAAAATCAAATAAGAATTAATATAAAATGAATGCAAATTTGAATTACAAAGAAGCCCTCTCTTCATTCTCCACTAACAGATAAAAAACGGATTTGAAGTCGATATCTATATGAAATTAAAGGTTATGGTTTAGGCTATGCTATAGGCTTTCCGAATATGCAATAATATTTTGTGCAACCCTGCAGCGGAAGGTAGAACCGAAAATTTACTGAAAGCCATGCAACGGACCACTTTTCATCACCAACTTAGGCCACTTTTTTAGTCAGGAAAGGACTACAATATAACAACTATAAGCTGTTCCGTTAAGTTCAAATTCGGCAGATACGAACAGTAAATTGGAAGAAATTTGACTGTTTCTGCTTTCTTCCATATTTCTTCTATGTATTCTCAGTGATTCAAATTGTTTGACATGCTTCTTGGCTTATAATCAAGGGCAATAAAGTCGGGACAAAGGGTAGTATTGTGCTATACTGTAATACACTAGCTACATAGGTTTTTTTATGAAAAAGTCTCAAATTATCTCAGAACTTTTGTTAATGACTTTTGTTTTCTATTGATTATAATACAGCAAAAAATTACATTGTTTTTATGAGAAATTCCAAATACTACATTCTTGATAAGCACTTTCTCATAGGAGCAAACTGGTTGGTATTGTAGTATACTGTGCCTAGAGGGGAGAGTGGGAAAAATCAACAAGATGTTGGGTGTGCAAATCAAAATTCTAATCTTGAAACAAAATATTTGTCATAAGAATAAACTCTTGGAAACCCCACGAAACCATTCTTATATGCACATCCTCTAAATGCATAGTCTTCTCTCATTCTCTGTGATATTTCAATTGCATTCATTCATAAGGCATGGACCTAATTGGGAAACTAGATTTTTACAGAGCAGGTTACTTCCCATGTCATATGCCATCACCTGGTTGTACGCTCCACTATCCTTCAACAAGACTTGTGACATGTCCTAGCCTTTGGTAGGGCAACTCATGTTTGGGACCTAGTAATAGCATATGACAATGTATTTGCCTGCTCTGTTAAATGTATTTTCAATGCATTTGTGCTTGAGATTTCCCAAAAATTCAGAGGCAATCTCAACCTTGGTTCCCTTGGAAAAGGTATTTCTTATGATAACCCGTATTATTCTGTGTTTTTTATCTTAGCTGAACGAGCCTTGGATACCATGAACTTTGACCCCATCAAAGGGAGAGCTTGTAGAATTATGTGGTCTCAGCGTGATCCATCACTTCGTAAGTCAGGAGTCGGCAACATCTTCATCAAGAATCTGGACAAGAGCATTGACAACAAAGCTCTGTACGATACTTTCAGTGCCTTTGGCAACATTCTGTCTTGCAAAGTTAGTCAAGATGAAATTGGAGTGTCCAAGGGATTTGGTTTTGTCCATTTTGAGACCCGAGAGGCCGCAGAAGAGGCCATCGAGAAAGTCAACGGTATGATGCTGAACGACAAGACGGTGTAAGTTGAATTAAAGTTTTGTTTTTACTCCTAGAATTTGAATGTCCTTATAGAAAATGTTTGCTAAAATCTTGGTTTGATCATTTCAGGTCTTCCAAGTGGAATAGAAATCCTCTTTCTGTTTATTAGTTTACCTTTTTCAGTCATTTGCTTCAATCAAATTCGTAATAAAATTTTGGGAAATGCCACCAAAGTAGTTTTTCATGCTAGTCACTTTTGGTTTTCATTATTTGACTAATCTGTGTGTGGATGCAAGTGGTTGCAGTCTCAGGCATTGAAAGATGCAGACTTTTGTATGATGTTTTGGATATTGCTTTCCTCAGATTTGTGGGCAAGTTCATGTCAAAGAAGGAACGTGTTGATGCTGGTGGAGACCAACCAAAGAGATACAAGAACGTCTTTGTGAAGAACTTTGGTGATGCTATTGACTCAACAGAGCTGCAAGAGATGTTTTCCAAGTTTGGTCCTATCAGTAGTGTGATTGTCATGATGGATCAAGAAAACAAAAGCAGAGGATTCGGATTTGTCGCTTTTCAAGACCACGATGCTGCTGAGAAGGTTTGTTTTATTCATCAAATTTTTATTTTTTCAACCCTCTGACACAATTTGATCTTCCCCATTGAGTTGTTTATTTTGAACCCCTATTGATAAGTAGAGAAGGACTTCCCCACATGCCGAATCCTCCCATCCATTTTTTATCAATCCATTGTTATTATGCACTCAAGTGTTGATTGTTAAAATTTTTCTTGAAATATAGAATGAATTGATTGTTTTTGTCTTTATGCAGGCTGTTAATGAAATGCACAATAAAGAGGTGCATAGCAGGAAGATCACAGTCTGCAGAGCACAGAAGAAAGCCGAGCGCAGCAGTGAGCTCAAAGTCAAGTTTGAGATGCAAAAGCAGGAAAGGATCAACCGCTACCAAGGAGTTAACTTGTACATCAAGAACCTAGAAGACACCATTGATGACGAGAAGCTGCGAAAGGAATTCTCCCCTTACGGAACCATCACAAGTGCCAAAGTCATGAGAGATGATAAAGACATTTCTAAGGGTATGTACCACATTCTTCAAAAACAGCGTGATATTTGATTAGTTGTACGAATTCTTGTTATCATGTCAGGGCTGTTAGAGGGAAGTTTTGGATGAATCCCGCGTTCTTTAAAAGGTTCAGCAATAGCTTATAATAGAGCATTGATTCAACCCGCAGTGTTATCAAATGTTTTGGTATTTTGAATAGGTTTCTATATCGGAAGTTAGGGTTGGATCTTTATTTGAGGGGAATCAGAGCATGATGCTATTGTCATTTTTATTTCAGGCTTTGGTTTTGTGTGCTTCTCTTCCCCTGAAGAAGCCACCAAGGCTGTGACGGACATGAATGGCAGAATTGTTGTCTCAAAGCCATTGTATGTTGCTTTGGCACAGAGGAGAGAAGAGAGACGTGCACAACTTGCCACACAGTACATGCACCGTGTTTCTAACTTCAGAGTTCCCGGAGTATGTTTTGTTTGATTTTTTATAACCTTGAGATTTTTGCTTCTCTGTAATAACTTACTCAATCTCATCCTAGGAAAGATGATTATTGGGTTTTGAAGGTTAATGTCTGTTCTTAATTTTATTTCCTGTACACAAAGAGTTGGAGGACAAGAATGCATATTCATCCTCATCAATAGAGGAAAGCAAAAGGGCCAACAGGGGGGTTGAAGTGCTATTCAAGGATCCCTTAAAACATTATATTTTTATAATCTACACATTTGGTCGAGGAAACGCTATTATAGTGGATAGGTATATTTATACTGGGAACATGTTCTTGTGTGTTACTTTTAACACATCTAAAAAGACCGGTGATTTGTGTTTTTATTTATGTTGTTTTTATCTTATTGTAAAGTTTTTTTATCTTATTGTAAGGTTTTTTATCTTATTGTAAAACTATTATTTCTTTTATAGAATGCCGTGCAATCTCAGATGTATCCCCAAACTGCTGGGAGTTTCTACATGCCAGCTTTCCCACAGGTAATCCTTTAAGATGTTCATCTATTACCCTGTTTACGCGCTCAAAATTACGGGATCACAATGTGCATTTTGGCAAATTCTCACATGCTACTTGTCTGCTAACTTGAAGGGTGATTTAGTCCTGCTTGTGTCTTTATCTGCCTGTGAGCCCACTGACCCACAGCTGCTGACCACTGCAAACAACAGCACCAAATTTACCTAACAATGGTAATCAACAATAGTGTGCACCAGTGATTAACCTCAGTTCAAACTAGACGTTTAACAGTCAATAATCCAGATCCTGGAACAAAGGTGCTGTTTGAACCCTTAATCCCTGGCACTTGTACTAAAGAATAGCTCACAACAGTTATTGGGAAGATAATATACAGCCCTCCCATGCATCCTTGTAGCCTGGTCCAAAGTAGATAATTCCTCTTGATGATTTCTCTCATGTTTCCGTTTTCATTTTGGAAATCTAATATTTTTCCTACAGAACCAGAGAGCATTTGTTCAACAACCACAGATGCCTCAGTCCATGCGCCCAAGATGGCAGCCTGCTCAAAACCAGATCAGATCAGCTGGAGCCCCGTACATGCAATCGTACCAGAGGCAGCCAAGACCAGCCCGCCAGGGAGCTGTAGGAAGAGGAGGTGTGCCACAGCAAGGTCTTGGAGGTAGAGGCATCACACAGCCTCAAAGGCCCCAAGTACCACAGGCCAGAGGTCCTGCCTACAAGCTGACTCAAGCCACCCGCAACCAGCCTGCACAGGGACAAGTAATGGGACAACAACCAGCTGCTGTGCCACAACCTGAGGGTACCATCTCTGCTCAGGTTAGTAATTTCAAACATTTATTATACCCTTTATAATTTTAAGAAAAAGGGGAATGTTTCAAATATATTATATTCAGTTTCATAGAATATTATAATCATATAATGATAATTATCATTATGATATTCTATGGTACTGAATATGATATATTTGAAATATTTACTTGTGTTCTTTATTTACCAATATGCTTCTTTCTATAATTTTAGGACACCTAGGTTAGTGCCATCTCTAAAAAAGTAATATGGGCCCAACAAATAAAATGCAAGTAGAAAGGATATGATTTAATCACTCTAGATCACTAAAGTTTCAAAGCAAACATGTAAAGGAAACTATTTTCGAAAAATGGTCCCATTATCTCTCTTGCATCTCTTTAACAATACTGATTCTGATTCAAACAGGAGCCATTGACTGCATCGATCCTTACCCAAGCAACTGCAAACGAGCAGAAGCAGATGATTGGAGAGCGATTGTTCCCATTGGTTGCCAAATACGAGCCTAACCAGGCCGGAAAGATCACGGGTATGCTGCTGGAAATTGACAACTCCGAGTTGCTTCACATGTTGGAGTCAAATGAGTCTCTGCGCACCAAGGTGAACGAGGCCATCCAAGTGCTGCAGGCCCACAAAGCCAAGGAAGCAGCCTCCCAAGTAGCCACCCAAGACCCCCAATAAACGTGAACTGCATGCCACTTCACAATTTTAGTTTGTTTTAGTTTATTTTCCTGGATGTGACCTTGATTTTGTCTGTAGAGAGTGGCAAACATAAAAGATTTAAGTTGTTGTTCAACGCATGAAACTTGAAGCAAATAACTGTGTTTTATTGTGAAATATTCTCTTTACGTTCACTTCACACTGCACAATATTTCATCACATTGCCTTTATATTTACATGATGTTGTGGTGTTGTGCAATATTGGTTTTCTGATTTTAGCCTTAGACGTTTCTGAACCCATAATTGCAGAACGAACCAGATTGGCTTTTTAAATGAAAAATGGAAATTCATCTCAATGAATATAAACAATTAATGTGCTGCATTACGACGTCGTGTTAACTAGTGTATGATGTAATATGGCCATTCCCTAGAGATGTGGTATCGAGGATGGAGTTGAACCACTGTTAAATAGAACAAAGACTGAGATGCAAATCACTAAATGATTTGTCCAGAAGAATTTTGTACACTTTTCCTAAATGTCCTAATGTTTAATGCCACTTAGCAAAGATTAATACCAACAAGGGGTGCCAAGCTCGGGAATCACGGGTACTGCACTGAATGGAAATCTCTTTTTTTTGTTATTTCTGTTTGTTGAAGACGTAATAGGCTGCTGCATTTTATAAACTTATAGTACTCAGAGTTATTGGGATACGTGCTTTTTATTTTATAAGGAACCTACCTCAAGGTCTAGTACTAAAAGTGCATTAAATTTTCCTTTACTCTACATTGTTACAAGAAACAATAGAAAAAAAGAATCTATTGTATTTCACAAGAAATCCTAGTTCTAGGTTCCTAATAAACAGGCCCTTATAAGAAAAAAAGCGTATAATATTGGTTTTTGACGACGAGCCTCGCAGTGTAAGATGCCATGAGGACGAGGTTGAACCGCTGACCCAAATAGTGGCGCGAAATATTCGAGAAGCTGTGAGATAACATCAGCTGCAATGTCGAGCCTTGCATTCCACATCAACAATATGATTTTACTGATGTTCTTGCTTGAGAAAAGATAGTCAAAAGACCGGATCAATGATACAAATAAGGTAAGTAATCTGATGCCTTACAGTTACAGGATTGATGTTTTAGGAGAACAGTTAGTCTAGTCTATATAGTTAAGGCCTAAAATAGGCCTCAAGTTTACAAGGAAGAAGTTCTGAGGTTTATATTATGTCTCTGAAACCCTTGAAAGTATATCTTCCATCTGTGGAAGTGCTAAGGGGGACTAGTCCCCTCACGTTTGCCAAATATGATATTTTTTTGAAGGGGTAAAGGGCCTGGTTTTGGGCCTAAAGTCCATGACTGTACTTAATAATAATATTAATAATGATAATATAATAATAATATGAATTATTTAGTGTTAGTATTTACATAGTACAAGGATGACTAATTTAAACCAACATAAAGCAACAAAACGTAAAGAGTTGCATCAAGTCTGACCACTCCTGTGACAGATTATTTCTGACAGAAAGAGCAGCAGCATACGTTGTCAAAAAACCAGGTTTTCGCTAGCATTTTAAAGTTATTGGCGGACGATGCCATCTTTATGTTATCTGGTAGTGAATTCCATATTTTGGGTCCAAGATAACTAAGAGATTTGATTCCATATTTGGTGGTATTGACTTTTGGAATATCTAAGGTTTTTACTCCTCTAAGGTTATAATTTGTAGGCTTCTCTACAAACATTTTTCGCATAAAAGAGGGATTTAGTCTGTTGAGAGTTTTATAAACCTCCAGTGCCAATGTGCGGATCATGTTTACATGAATAGTTGTATCTTTATCTTTTTTAAGAATCTCATTGTAATTTAGTGAGTAATGACTTAATGATTTATCACTGCTAGAGCTTGATGTCATATCAATTGTTTTTTTTGAGAGTTCTATTTCTTATACCTGCCGTGCAGTCTGGCTAAAAGACATGACCACACACGCCCTATTCCCTAAATGTTTGCAGGCTGGCCCCCTCACACGCCAGTCTGCAGAGTTGGGCAATTGAACAATAGGATAGGATAGAACAATGGAAAGTTGTTAAAGCACACTCGAGATCTCGTTGAAAAAGGCCATACTCTGCAGACTGGCTCACACGGCAGCACATCCCAAAACCCTGCCCTGGTACCTTTACTATGAAAGAAACCCCCACCCCGTGAACCACACCTGCCAATTTCCTCAGTTAAAAAACCAGGAGATTCTTTGATTTTTTCCACCTTCTACAGTTTTTCATTTGCTTTGATCTTTAATCAAAGAAAAACTGGGAGTCCCCAGTGAAATCAAGGGAGTATGGAGGTGTGATTTTTAGTTCAATCAAACTTATGGTTGTCAATTTTTGATTACGGAATGAACCCTAGTATAGTAGTTTTGGAAAATAGATAAAATTTAATCTTTTGTAAATAATTCATAGCATAACTAAAATAATTTGCTGCTGCAAACATACAGATTTACATAATAAAACTTATGACAAACTTAAAACAATCTTTTACACCTATTCCATCTTCTATATTGTAACACGTTGAAGAAGAAGAAAGATAAAACACATTTCGTAAAAAAGATAAACCTAACTTGCTGAGATCAAGCGCGATTAGGTTGATGAAATGCTAGAAATGAATTTTCAGGGTTTTGTGACTGATTCAAAATTCAACTTTTCATTTTCACTGTTGACAAGGCGTTGAAAACGTAATTGTAATGCATTAGTAGATCAAATTGATGAATTTTCATTATGACATCAATTTTGAACAAGAATTCTTTGAACAAGCAGCGGAAAAATCTAGTTGCAAAGCCAGGGTTATTTTTAGCAAAAAATGAAAAGATTAAAGACTGCTTGTCAAATTCTCCCAAGGGAATGGTGTAATTTCATTGTGGTGGTACTTCTAGATCAGCATAGAGTCTTTGCCACTCCAGCTAAAACATCATTCCCAAAAACCCTCGGTAAATTTCAAAGTTTCGAATTCATCCCTCTAATATGGCCATCACTAACTTCATCTCTGGATCAATTCAACTTGATCCAGTCTTTATTTGGAGATCAGTGTCTCTATAACATTAGAACATTGACATTATGATTATTATTAAACTAACCAGTTACTGACCATCCCCCTTAACATCCAACATTGGTCCTTCTAAAGAGTTCTTTACAACTAAAAGTCCGTTGATGTTTCCAGATTTGATCACTTCTGCCAATTTGTCGTAATTTCCTGAGAATTTGAAATTCACTCTGACTTTTCCTGTGGTCTTTGGGTTTCCTTCCACCTCAGTCTCCCTGTGGAAAGGAATTACAGATTTGCATTTACTAAAACATAGAACGACTAAAAACGATTCGAAAAAGATATGAAACTAGTAAGAAACGAGTCAAGTGAGAAACGAGTAGAAACGGCTAAAAACGAGTAGGAAACGACTAGAAACGAGTAGGAAATTAATAGAAACGAGTAGGAAACGACTAGAAACGAGTAGGAAATTAGTAGAAACGAGTAGAAACGGCTAAAAACGAGTAGGAAACGACTAGAAATGAGTAGGAAACCACTAGAAACGAGTAGGAAACTAGTAGAAATGAGTAAGAAACTAGTAGAAATGAGTAGGAAACGACTAGAAACGATGGGAAACTAGTAGAAATGATTAGGAAACGACTAGAAACAAGTAGGAAACTAGTAGAAATTAGTAGGAAACGACTAGAATCGAGTAGGAAACTAGTAGAAACGAGTAGGAAACTAGTAGAAACTAGTAGAAACGAGTAGGAATCATAATTAGGTAAAGGTCCATTCCTTTGGGAGGAGATAGATTAAGTCCCTTCAGTAACCAATGTCTGTTTCCTACCCGTTTCTACTCGTTTCCTAACCCTTTCCTACCGGTTTAACTCGTTTCATGTTTTAGTAGCTACAATTTAGATTTCATACGCAATGGTTAATTAGTAGTAGATTGAAAGGTTGACAGGAGAGATAACTGCATAAGATTTATGGCCTTGATTGGATCATCGCTAAATGATACCATGTTGACAAGGATCTATCAAGCCTTCTCACGTCCAAGCTCTGCTCAGGCCTTAGGTCTTGTTACTTGTTAATTCATATTTGCATAAGTTTAGAATAATGTTTTCTTTGATAATGTCAAGCTGTTGAACTTACGAAAAGTTGATATCTGAAACCTCGTTTCCTTCTCCCAAAGCTGCCATCATCTGCAAAAAAAGAAATGCCATTTAGAGAAATCTAATTTATTTGAAGATAATTTCTCTATCCATTCATGATAGGTCAAGGGGTTTTAGTTTCTTCATCCCTTCATGATCTCCACTTGAAAGAAACTCGATCTTTCACTCTAAAGTAATTAATCAGAAAACTTTTAGATAGAGAAGATCTTCTTGCAACGGAATGAAGGCATACTCCAAAGATTCAATGTCTCATTTCGTTTGTATCATCTAGCAGTATATAGTTCCCTAAACGGTGACGTTAGGTTTTGTTTTATCGTAGATGTTTTACCATAAACAATTTGAACGTAATACCCATTATTGGCTTGTGTACAGTACTTGATAGATAAAAAGATGGAGAGATAGATAGTTTTGTGATTCAGTACTGCGGAGGATGTTCAGTACTGTAGAGAGATACCAACAGAATCACCAAGAAGTCTCATTTCGTTTGTAATATTTAGCAGTATATAGTTGCCTAAAAGATAACGTTAGATTTTATCATCTTTCAACGACTAACAATTTGTGCATAATACCAATTATTGGGTTCTGTACATTACTTGATCGATACAAAGCCAGTGTTTTGGTTTTCAGAAAGTAGTGCTCAATACATGATAGTAGTGCGTAACTATACACTAATGTACATCTCCTGATGAGTGAGAAATCACGAAACAGGCTTGGCAGATGAACATGTAGTTTCTTATTTCTTTTGTACCAATTAGTGTATAGTAACTTGATAGATAGATACACACATCTTTCTCAAAGTTTAATCTCCCATAAGTTGAAGTTGCTCCTCTTTGAGAGTCTCTACAATATTAAGTTTCTACCTGTTCATTTTTAATATGTAAGGACTCACTGCAGTGATTTACTTTTAGTATTTAAGTGAATGCATACGTACGTCTTTCTCGAAGTTTCCAGTCAATATTTTGAATGCTGGACTTTCTTTGTCGTCGTATTTCTTGTTATACGTCTGTTTGAGAGTCAGATGTAAGTTTTCTGAAATAAAAGCATTTCATTTAATCATTGTAATAGAAGTAGGTATAGGTGCAAGTAAATTAATTAGAAGTATAGATGGATAGATAAATTGGTACAATAAAGACAAATAGATGATACGAAAATATTTGGATAAGCCAAAAAGTCGAGATAGATGTGAAGAATTTATTTATTTCTTTTAGAGAGGCCTTAGTGTGCTTAAATTGTATATGTTTTTTGAGAAAGAAATAAAGAAATTCTTCACATCCATCTCGACTTTTGGCTTATCCGAACGGATAGATAGATAGATAGATAGATAGATAGATAGATAGATAGATAGATAGATAGATAGATAGATAGATAGATAGATAGATAGATAGATAGATAGATAGATAAATAGAAGAGAAACAAGAAAGGAGACTGGCTCTCTGTTACTTAATGGGATGTAATTCATGATAGTCTGTCTGATGAAAGCGTGAGCATGAAACTTTAAGTTACAGAGAGCCAGTCTCCTTTCCTGTTCCTCTTCTAGATTCTAGAGTAGAGTTTCCTAAAAGAAGTGGTTATTGTTGTATGCGGGGCTTTATTGTATTGTTGCGTGTTGGTTAACTTTTTCAGGCCCGCACCCGGTATGTTTATTTTCTCACCGTCATCTCCGGATCCTGACAATTGATCGAGCCCAGTCTCCTTGAAGTCGAGGTCGACGTCAGTGCTCTCGTCCTCTCCTTCGCCTCCTTCGTTTGCTGCCTCGCTGTCGTCCGCAGGGACCTTGGTTCTGGTCTTTGGTTTTGAAACAGCGATTGCTTGCAAATCGCCATTGTTTATCATCTTCTCCATCAGATTCTCCTGTTTTCCTTCGCTTCGCTGTTGGGCTGGTTTCTCGCTTTCCTTTTCTCCCTGCTCTTCGTCTTCGTATTCTTCTGTATTTTCCTCTTTTTCTGCTTCTAAATTGATAAAAAAATAAAGTATGCAAAGGTGGTTCTTCCATAGTATGAAATAGCTGGATATGTGTAGGTATTGACAAGAGAGAAATTTTAGCCTAGGTAAGAGTTAGATTTTTGCAATTTTCCTGTAGGCAAATGCATTTTATTGGGCAATTGTGTGGCTATTTTATTAAAAAGAAGCCTCGAAATTCCTATTTTGCCTTCTCGGATATTATCTTAAATTTCTTGAGCGTATACTACTAAGGGAGAACAGGAATCTTGGGCTTGACCGCATTCAATGCACGTTAGAACAGGAAGTCCCTTCTAATAGCTAGGTTATGATATTTGCAGATTCTGCTCTGGCCAATGGTAATATTTTCGCGTTACAAGCAAACAATGTTCTAATTGATTAGAGTATCATTTTGAAGAATTGAATTGATATCTTTGATATTGCTGCCAATTGTTTAATTTGTTGATAATGCTCGATCCAGTCTTTGGTTGGAGTTTAGTAGCTATTTTTAACAAAAAAAAAACACATTTATATCATGCAGTTTATATATACATATGAGACAAAGAGTTTAGGCCTAAATCTTTCGACGTAATTCGTTCAGTAACTTGATTTAGCCAATCAAAGTTCACTAAAATCAAAGTAGCGTTTCATTGGTTAATTTTCTAATTCAATTCAATTTCCGGTAAATTCTTAAAACCTGCCTGCTGTGCTGCAATGTTTCCCTACCTTTCATTTCAGCTTTCTTGCCCTCCACCTGGTCCTTGCCTGAGGCGACCTCTGCTCTGTTGCTGTTAGCACTGCCTTCCTCAGCCTCTTCAACCTCCCCGGAAACTTCTTCATTATCAGTCACATCATCTTCTGCCACGTCATCCTCTGAAGAAGAATTTTTAATTTCGTTAGATTCTACGTCATTTTGCTCCTCACTAACCTTTTTATTCACATTGTGCGAGATTAGACTTTTCACGAAACCGTTTTCTATCAAATTAGTTACGTCCGTCTCTAAAAACTGCCCGGACCCTTCTGAGCCGGATGATTCTGCGGAACCGTCTATATCGTCTTTCCTATTCGAATGCTTGCCAGAACCGGATGATTCTAGCTCTTTAGTCCGGGCATTTTCGTGGTGAATCTTCTTGACCGGTTTCTTTTTATCAGCGCCATTTTCTTCATTGTTGTTTTTCAGTGTTTCTTTCTCGATATGTTTTGAAGATGGCTGTGTCTGTTCGTTGGTCGCTTCTTCTTCGTCTAATTGGGAATCTCTCTCATCAGAACTCTCTGCAGGCTTTAGTTCTTTAGTTTCATCCTCTTTATTTTTCGTTTTAGTATTTTGTTGGTTTGTTTCTTTGTCAGGAACACTGTTTTGCGTGACCGGATTCGGTGCTTGCTCGGCCGGCTGTTTTGCCGGAACACTTTGCTGCTGATCCGGTGTTCCAGGATAAATATGCTCAACAGTAGTAGTATCTTGCTGTTGTTGTGGCTGTGGTGGTTGTTGTTGTTGCTGCTGTGCATTCTGGGATGTGTCTCTCGATGCTGCATTATCATTTCCTATGTATGAAACAAATGCAAGCGTTATATTTCGATAAGTTTCAAAAATTTAAAGTATTGTATCTGAATACACTTTTCACAAAATAATGTCAAAGAATATTTTAAGATTTCTCGATCAGTCTCTCGTTTGAAACAGTCTTTGCAAATCTCCATTCACCTAATCATTCTTTATATATTATACTGATATGTATACTACAGATAATGATAAGTTTGTGCAAAGTGGTATCATTCTGGTTGTATAATAACAATGGCTGATCCATAGCTACCTAACTAACACTGCATATTTTAGGCCTACTGTTTGGTATCAGACCTCTCTCTTTACAACCTTATTTTACTTATCATAAAGTTTGTTGCATTGTGTCCACAAATGATTTTTAAAAATATTTGTAGAAAGTAGTTTTCGTCGTAATAAACGAATTCAAAATAGTTGTTAATATTGTTGCACATTTTTTCGTAATCTTGGCAAATAGTTTAGAGATTATTGCAAATTGTTTCATCGTTGCAACTCGTTTCATCCTTGCAACTTGTTTCATTCTTGCAAATTATTTCATCCTCGTTGCAGCTCGTTTCAGAATTGTTTTGAATCATTTCACTATTGTCTTGACTCGTTAGAAACTCACTAAATGCATAACATTTGATCACATACCATGCGTTCATTGCAAAGAGCATCAACACATAATTGAAAAAGAAAAAACTTTCGTATCCAAGTGTGAAGATGAGATATACATGAGATATGAATTACCTTTGCATAGATCGCATGTGACAGGGCAGGTTTGTTCCATGTATTGTGGGTTCTGCTCGCACATTCCCTCCGATTTCCACACTGGACATTCATCGTATACGTTGACGCACTTCTCCGCATTTGCTGTTATTGAAAACCAATTGTTTACTCACAAACGCCTCTCAGTTCTGTCTTCTACTCTACAGTTGGTAAATAAGGTTAGGCTGCAATCCCTCTTTGTCTCGTTGCAGAATTTGGCAAGTGCCTATTAGCTAACAACTGTCTGTGTGTCTTTTAGTCTACGATGTTATCCTTTCACTACGATCTGTCACTCTACGATGTCTTCAGAATTGTTTGCACGAGCAGAAGTGTACAGCGAGAGTTACCAATGATTTTCTAAAAAAAGTCTGTCATCTCTATCGTTCTGTATTCAATTAAGGTCAATATATTCCCTAAGTTTCAGATCCACAGCAAAACCTGCATGCCACTTTTGACTTGCAAACCTTGATCTTCCAGCAACATCACTTCTGAACTTTGACCTTTCCAACTTCTTCGTAGGAAGGATAAAACTGACTCATACAAAAAAGATATCGTTGTTTCATTGTTTATTTCATTCCGAATCTGTTTGCATGGTCACGAGAAACCATCACCTGTTGTATTACAATACAGAGATTCTCGATGAAAGATTGATTCACATCCAGGTCTCTGAAAGGTTTCCATGAATTCCAAATCCATGTTTAATCGTATACTTGAGGCTTTGCCCTATTTCAGTTTTCCTTCTCAAATAAAATCTAGAAATAGGAACATCATCTCACGTCTGTAAATACTGTAGAGTAAAGAATAACATGATCACTTTATACTTTGAACTTTAATTGAACAATAACAATAAAGTTTTCTGAATTTGCAGAAATAGAGATCGAGAGAATTTGTGCCAATGAAAATCACCAAGTTGGATTCGAGCCTGTGACCTCTGAATTTTTACGTAAATGCTGTCTATTTCGCAGCAGGGACCTCAGTTGATGGTGCAATTTGTGCGATTGCATTGTTAAGTGGTAGAGCGTTGTGGAACGAAGCTAGAGGTCTTAGGTTCGAGTCCAGCTCGGCTCATTTATGATAGTCACAAATTATCTCGATTGATCCTCAAATCATTTCTCTTCTAATTAAATTGAATTTTTTTACTCACTTTGATCTCGTTTGTTGGCTGGGAAACCTAAAAAGAACAATTAAAAATTAACAGAATATTTTCACAACCTGGACATTTCAAGTTAGAGCTGCACAAAAAGTTTTGAAAGGTAAAAAACAACGTTTCTTGCGTGAAAATGAGTAAGTTATGTTTGGTGTGACCACATCTCATGATTTCTTTTGCGTTTTTTCTATAGATAACAGAGAGCTGGCAAATTATATCCTGGCACTTTATGTGAAATGTCTGAGGTTGGCCTCGGACCAAAGACTCTTTGAACAAGGGTGAAGTGATCTCAAGAAGTGAGTGAATATATTTTGCAACATAAAACCTATTTACAAGCGATAAGAAGCAAAATTCTGCATTACGTTACGCTCTAAAATTCACTAGAGGTTGAAATTGTCCAAGTGACTGTTCATTGTTTGTGCTGTAGCTAGCCCCGAAGTGAAAGAGGTTGGTTAATCTATTTAATGACTTCTTGAAAGGTTGGTCTAAAACTATTTTGTTCCTTGGAAGGGTTTGGGTTTAAGAATATTTGTCATGAAATAACTTGACCTATATTGTGGCCAAATTACTAAAAATTCATCTCATGGTTGTATGACTTTTTGACTTTTGTTTTGGTTGGTTGTTAACTTGACTTGTGTAAAGGTTGGGTAAATACAAAAGTCATTCACGTTTTATTCATCTACGGTACCTACAGGCATAGATAATAAAAAAACTCCCTAATGGGATAGCCCCTTAAAAACAGCCCCTTACTATGCTAGCAGGGATAGCATTAAAAGGTCGATGTGGCCTACTTTACATATAGAGTCCCTCAGGGGTGCTTGAAAAACCAAACATAACTTCGCAAAGTAAAGTTAAGCTCATCCAGTTGGATCTTGAGCCAGGGAAGGAGCTGTGCCTAGGGATGTAGCCAGAGGGGTAGCTGGGGCTTCTCCCCTTTTAAAGGTCTGTATGAATTGTATGTTGCTGACAATTTTTTGTGGGCTGTTAGGGACCGTAAATTATTTGTGTCTCAGGTTTGCACCGAAATGATATAAAACTTTTATGATTTTTTGCATTTAGATAAACTTTGCACAAATCAAAAACGTAATTACCAACCAAAACAAAAGTCCAAAGTCTTACGCAACTATTAGTAGTGTGTTTCTGAATTTTAGTAATTTGGGAACAATTCTGGTCAAATTATTTCATGATTAATATTTTTCTACCCAGAGCCTTCGAAAAAACAAAATAATGTTCTATCCAACTTTTAAAAGAGCCAGAAAATAGATTTACCAAACTAATTTCTCTTCGACGCCAAGCACAAATAATTAATAACAGTCCCTTACCCACAATTGAATGCCCAAAGTATTCCTTAGCTCCCCCTTTTCAGAGCTTCCAGCTACACCCCTGGTTGTGCCTATCCCTATCTCGGAAAATAGTATCGAATGAAGGAAGAACTTTCGGGTCAGCCCAATTGCGATAAAAATTTACTTCAAGTGCTGCAAATAAGATAATGCTTACTGGTCGAGATAGCTATGAAAAGCAAGGAAAATACGATGAGGGTGACTTTTATCTTCATGCTTGATTTTGCTAGAAAAAAATAAAGAAAACACAATAATTTTATATCTCGAAGGGCTTAATAGTAAAAATGACAAATCTATAAATAAATTGTCACTGTAGAATTAGATGTCTAATTATAATATCTTAATAAAGAGTTGAAGGAAAAGTTCATTATTGGAAGGACTTAAGAGTAAAAACGACAAATCTTCAAAAATGACAATTGTAGAATTAGAAGTCTTGTTATCATATCTTAGTATAGAGTTGAAGGAATGGTTAGTTGGTGGGATGATTTAAGAGTAAAACGACAAATTTATAAAAGCAAAAGCTATATGTAGAATTCGAAGTTTTATTAAAGGATCTTGATGAAGAGTTTAGGAAATGGTTAATTTGTGGAATGACTGAAGACCTATAGACGACAAATCTATAAAAGCAATGGCTATTGTAGAATTCGAAGTCTCATTATAAGATCTTAACAAGGAGGTGAAGAAATGGTTAATTGGTGGAAGGACTTGAGAGTAAGAACGACAAATTTATAAAAGAGATGAGTATTGTAGAATTAGAAGTCTTCATTAAGTTTAAAGTTGCTCTGTTCTAGGTATAAGAATGGATTAACTCGTTAACTCAATAAGAGGATGGAAAAGATGAAACGTATTGCAGCTGCAACAATCTTATTAAGAATCGAATAATCTAACATGCGACTATTCTACGCTTACATCAATCATTCGTTAGCTTCAACAGTAGGCCTACTTAGATTCACTAATTCAAACTAACAAATTGTACTTAAGAATCTTGCAACATTTACTAATATCGAGATACTTGATTTTACAATTTTTCATTGAATTTAACGAGTTTGCCATTTTCGTCAAAAGCCTCTTAATAAGATGATTCTGAAGAAAGGGTACTGAGCCCGATTCGCAGTGCTGAAATAATCAAAAATCCCAGTCCTAATGAGGAAAATGAAGCAATTTCAAATATTGACGTGTTTAACAATCCCAATTTATTTTTTAAATATGTAATCCTAGTCCCAAGAAGTCCAATCCCATTTTCCCTGTTGATAAAAAGGGCAAATCCCAGTTCCCAATTTATTCCTTCATGACCCTCTTTAAAGATTCAAATGATAAAGGACGAAGACTAATTGTATCAAAATATTGTTGATTGTTAGTTTCAACAGTAGCGAAATTCAAGTTCACTAACATTGATCAACTTTAAATATTGTAGCTTATAACTAAATATATATCAACTAGAGGATAACCCTTACTCCTGATAGAAAATAGGGCATTTATAAAATATAGAATTTAACATGAAATAAACATATCTTACATTTTTATGAATTGATCCTCGATTCTTGATAAGATAAAGCCTTTCAAATCTCCAGATTGTCGAAATGTTTGATTTTGCAATTTCTCATTGAATTTGCCACGTTAATTTTATTTTTCCAAACCCACTGGTCGTTTGGTCATGAGGTCATGATCTTTTAGAATAAAATTCTACTCGTGCCCAGGGCACCTGCAACCAGACAAGTTAAACCACCGGTCCAGCTCTTCAGACGAATAATATCATGGTTTAGGCCTGGGTATTTTTCAGACAATGGATGCCATAGTGGGTTGAGAGAAGCAGCTTCATCTTCCACTATTGCTATCAATATCATATTTCCGCCTCTCGGCATCTTTCAAACAGGATCAATATTTCACTCAGAAATTTTGGAGGCTTTCTTCATCAAAACTATGGATGCCTTGTCGTTTTGGCAAAAATTGATTCCTTCTCCCACTAGAACGAATAATATCATGATTTAGGCCTGGGTATTTTTCAGACAATGGATGCCATATTTTGTATGCAGAAAGAGTTTCTTCTTCTACTATTTTTTTGATATTTTATTTAACACTTTATTCACAGTTGGCCAAGAACGAGATAGGTATACCAAAGCTTATTAACGCCAATTAAAAATAGGCATATTTACTATTGCAAAATACTAAATAGACAAATTTACTAGATACTGCAAAATACTACATTACGATTAGTACAGATAAATACTAAAGATACTACATGAATTAATTGTCATCAGATAAACATTTTATATAAAGCCAAGATACGGTATGAAAGTTCTGCACAGCCTACAGGAGCAATTGTTGTCGATCAAGGTTTTTATCTTTGCTTTGAAAAGAAATGAAGTTTTGGGCAGCTTTTAACTTCGGTTGGGAGGTAATGCCAAAGAGTTGTTGCCATTAGAACTAAGCCAAAGAGTTGCACTAGGACTAATAATATTATGGTTTAGGCTCTGGGTATCTTTCAGACAATGGATGCCAAATTGTGTGGACAGAAAGAGTTCCCTTCCCAATTGGACTCTTTCGATAACTGTTCTTGTTCGTCTCACTAGACTTGCTATGTCGATTGGTTGTTTCTTACCATACTAATCTAATCATTCACCTTCTCTCTACCTCCTTTCTGATTGGCCAATAACAATTTTTAAAATTTATTTTGGTTATCTTTCTGGCGTTCTACTCTGATGAGTGGAAGAAGTTTCAGGAGTTATTATTTTTGCAATGTTTCAATTTTTCTCTTCATCCTGAAGCCATGCACCCAAGGGGCTACATGTACTTTTGTTGGCAGATTTTGTAAGCATATTCACTTATGATATCAATACTTTCGAACTGAAACCAACATTAGAATGAAACGGTGCAAAGATATCTCATGCATTTTGCGTTAATATTTCACATTTATCGCAAAGATTAAGACCCATCTTTGTGAAAATCTATCCATTAGATTCGTCAGAAAAATCTTACCCATGGTTAGAAACCTTTCAACAAAAACCCCACATATTGGAGTCCCACATCCCGTACCAATTTTATACTATACACCCCGGGGATATAGCTCCTTCTCCCTTTGCAAACATGAATAGAATCTTTGATTAGTTGAAAACAAGTGAATCATTGATGCTTGGTGCACAAGGCACTGATTCCACTGATTACGCCATGATTCGATTTCTTACGCCATCATTCTACCAATCACGCCATCATTCCGTTGCTGACGCCATCATTCGTTTGCTGACGCCATCATTCGTTTGCTGACGCCAGACTTGATGGCCATGGGGAAATCACTTATTTTCCCACAGTTTCAAGTAGATAATTGCGTGGGTTATCCATGATATGAAATTTATAGAAATTACGGGATTTTTCGATGAAAAACTCAATTATATGAGCAGCGCATCTTTGTGCCAATATCATGCTATGTAACCCCCGGAATCAACGTAAAAGTGACTGGAAATGAATAACTATCCCCAAGTATGACAGCCAACAGAATATCTGCAACCAGTTTGTAACAGTTTTAAGGATATTTTCTTTTAATTCCGAACCTTCAAACGATGAAAGGCAACGCAGATCAAACAAAGTCTACCCATTTGCCCTTTTGAATGCTACGTAGAAAGACATCTTCGAATTTCCGAGGACATCCATTTTAATTTGTGTCAAATCTTTGAAAAGAAAAAAAAGCGAAATACGTCCACTTGAGGAACATCATATTTCGTGTGACTCTACCCCCTAAAATAACTCACTTACTATTTCATTTTCTATAACAATCTGAAGCACTCGGGGGGACACGTTTGAAAACCATAATCACCGTAATGCAGGATACCTCAACTATTTAAATTGCTTTCTAAAAATGTATATCTGAATGTGTGCTTAGCTGCGTGAAAGATAAAGGTTATATCATTGACCACTCGAAGAAAAATAATCAGACATTTTTATTTATTTGTTTTCAAATGAATGACTCATTATCAAGTGACGTAAAGACCGAACTTTCCAGGTGGTTTTTGGCTTTTCCTGCCCGGTCCGGTCCAGCAGTCTGGTCGGCCCTAACAAAGCGAGACAATCGACTCGACGCAGTTATTCAAATATGAAAGGCGGCCTAAGCGAAGAAACGTGCTTCCACAGACGAATTATATTAAGCAACAAAGAAAGGATTATGCAAATTACTGCCCACTTTAATGACTCCCAAGTTTTTACTTGAAAAAACAGAATCGTTTATATAATTTCCGGAGAAGCTCGACTGCAGCCGAGGACTTCGAGTTTAAGGTGGAAAATTAGGTGGTGGAAAAAATGGACGACAATCTTGTTGATCTCAACATCAATGATGAACGATCCCTCCTCCTCAAAATAAAAGAAAGACACAAAGACGGAAAAAATTACGTATGTTTTCTCACTTTGTAACAGTTTGTTATCTTTTCACGGTCATCTATGTTTTGTGGTTTATGGGCAATCAATGTGTTTACAAAAATGGAAAGGTGTTGTCGATAACTCTAGCAACTTTTGACCGGCCTATTAATCGAATCTACTGTATTATTTGTTGGCCTTTCATGAATCGGCCTAAGATAAACGTTTCTGCTATTTATGTACGAATTACCTGGTATGCTGGAACAGTTTTGAACTCAAGCAAGAATTTAGTTTATGGAATAATCCTTGCTGGAAAAAAATAGCATTAGCCCCACAAACTAACCCCCCACCCCACCCCAGTTCTGACCACCCCACCCCACCAGTGGGGGGTAGGCCAGCTTGAGTTTGTGCTAGTTCGCAGTGAAATGTATAAGTATATAACTTGGTAAAGTTGGGATTTTGGGAAGAATGCTGAACAAAGCTGTCAGTTTCTTTTGTTGTAATAGTTTTTTGTTTTGTTAAGAGGTTAAAAATTGTCTTAAATTTTCCCTGTTTTCGTACAAACAATATAACAGAATTGTGTTGTATGGAAACTAAGAGTAGAAAAGGAAATTGTTTCAGAGAGCCAAAATTTATTTCAAAACACAAGAACAATATTCATTGCCACCTGTGACGTCCCTTACATGGGTGGGTACCCCAAATGTTTCCAAAACCCTTCATTGATTACTAACGAAGCATGAAACTTTTCAAGGGGGCGAAAGGGGTTGGTCTATAAAGGAAATGATGACACCATGGGCCACGTAAAACAATTTTGATTTTCTGATTATTTTTAGGGCTAGTAAGTGTCTTAAAATTGGGTGTTAGCTGTCCTTCTCTTAAGGAGCCCTGAAGAGGCTGGAGGCTGCATATAATTAAGTAGATCCATCCTATGCAACCTTCCATTTTTGTTGGGAAGATCTGCTTGATAATATTTTTTAGAACTTGTCTAGAATTTCCTACTTCAAGAAAAAATTCCTCTGTGATCCTAAGGTTTCAAAAACATTGTTTTTACCAACCACATTTGTGAACTTTAGCCATGTGGTTAGGAGAGATTTCGGAATACATATTTTTAGAAGATAGAACACTTGTTCCTAGAAAATTTAAAACCTTAGTAGGACAAGAGGAAAAAATCACAAGCATTGCAAAAAAAAACATTGTCTTACTGTGATTGGAGTTGAACATGGAAACTAAAGCAGAAATGAAAAGAATGAAATAGGTTTATAGTCGAATAGATAATTGTTTGATAAATAATTGTTTGAATAATTTGAAAAGCGTGTGGAAACGCACAGAGAAATTTCAATACATCCTTTTAGACAAAATAGAGAAAGTTTATTTGAAACAGATTGTGGTGAATTTTGATTTAAGATCGTGTAAGTTGAAGTCTTTTTCAAACCTAACAAACATAAACAGCTCAACTCTCATTGTTTTCACTCCTCAAAGAAACAGACTTCTCCTCCTGTCTCAGTTGACTGCAGAGAAGAGAGTGCTGATCTTAATCTGTTTCTCGTCTTGTTCATTGTCTCAACAGCTAAAAAGATTTAGAAGTTGAAATGTTATTCTTTTAAAGACAAATCCTGAAATAGCTACCGATCCTATCTAGCCTGTAAAAGCGAGTAGCTGCTGATAATCAGTAAAATGTGGAACAGCCACCCACAATGTGTTTATCATAGCCATGATTTCTTGGTGATTTAATGCTGATTAGATTTTAGATATGGGCTGGCTCAGACCGATTTATTATATCTATATATATATATATATCATACACTAAGAAGAACAAATTCTTGTACAAAATAACTCCCATTTCAACAAGCTGCTTTTGTGGTTAATCACTCATCAGGAGATGTACAGAATGATAAATACATTCCTACACAAAGGGCCCACTGAATAGACTAATCGAGCGGTGTGACCCTGGTCCTTCCTCTCGATGTGACCACACCTCGTGATTCCCCCTTTGAGCAAGGGGCAAGTGATCTAACCACTCGGCCATCCCCGTTGTGATGAAGGTATGAGGAAGGTATTGACAGCTATGCTATAGATATGTCATGTATTATATTATCTTTTTAGACTTATCTTGGTGATGTCTTGGTGGCAGTCAACTCTTTTCAAGGAATAGAATCACTTAACCCATCTGTAAGTTATCCTGTTTGCATGTGTAATGATAAAATTATGACCTTGCTGGCTGGCAGATCTCTTGTGTAAATCAGCTAAAAATAAGCAGTGTGAGAATTTACAGAATATTACATTGCCTGAGAAATTGTGAATTTAATTTCAAAATATCAAGCAAACAAGTGGATTTATTTGTTAACCTAGGCTCTGGTTATTGGAGCTTGCAGCTGATCTGGATCTGCTGCTTGTGCCCCCAGAGTTAATATTTTAGAATTAATATCCTAGGTACTCAATGGACAGCTGAGTTGGATGACAGCTTGTAGTTCATGACTTTGACTGTGCATGGTTTTAAACCCACAAAGGTTGCCCTTCAAGGATTAGAAATCCAGCCGCTTAACCACTAGGCTACACCAATTTGAACAGATCTGTCCATGAGTCTTTTATCAGGTGGGCAGTGAACCGCTCTCCTTACTGCTCTCAGGTGGGCTATTAGTATAATTGCATATTGAAGTTGGCAATTTCATTCCAATGTAATAAACAAGGAGGACAACTCCTTGCCTGTTTCAATAGGCTGAGGAAAGCATTGAGAAGAAGCATGGCAATTGCCAACTTCAGATGGCTAGGTTTGAGAGTAAGATGAAATACTAACCTCTTACAAGTATATTCACCAGATCTTGTCATGAAACTTTTATCAGATGGGCAGTGAACTACCCTTCTCACTGCTCTCAGGTGGGCTATCCCTTAGTAAAAGTGCACACTGAGTTGGCGATGTCCTTCATATTTAATGATTGAGAAGAGCAACTCATTGCCCACCTCAGATGCCTGTCGAGGGCATTTAGGTGAAGAAGGACAATCACCTGCCTTTGATGCCCAGGTCTTGGTTTGAAAACTTCTATCATGCATTTCATAAGTTTTTTCATTCAATCAATAGGATCTTTTAAAGTGACGCTGATACTCAAATACCGTGTTACTTTAATTCTTTCAGCAGAAGCATGAAAAAGCTGCATCAAATACAAAAATTGATCATTAAAAGCTATTTCTTAATCATGTATACGAATACAAATGCTTTCAATCTCTGCTTGTTTTTGACTTTTCATTCTCTTTTCATTTAACTGTAGCAAAGACGTGCATGCCATGCTGTCAAAGTACCTCACCCCCTCACAGTTGCTTCATCAATGTTATCTTCAGTATGTCAAGACGCAGAAAGCCAATGTTGTATCATTGCTGGGGATACATGTTCTGGAAAGACAGAAATTGGGAAAACCGTTCTGAACGGACTGCTCAAAAGAATCAATTGTGAAGATAAAGATTTACCGCACAAGATATCCATGGTGTGTACCTACTTTGTTATTCATAGAATAATGGGTACCAGAATAATGGGCAGTCTATCTGGTGATTGCGAGAACACGAAACTTTTATTTATACAGATCCAGTCTCCTTTGTTGATTCTCATCTATATTTCTCTGTACCATTGCACATTCAGCACTATGATACAGTCCTAGGCAACACAATTGCCATAGAAAAAGATCTATTTTCCAATTGTTCTCTCACCAGATTGACTCGATATCAAGCAAACTCTCCAGGCCTTACCACAAAGAAAATTGCACCTGAGTGGCTAAACTCTCTAGTCATTTTGTTTACAAGCAAAGCTCTGGTATTTACTTGACCAGTGTTTTTGCAAGAACTAGAATGATCGCCCTGGTCATACGAAAAGGCCTGAATATCAAGAATATTATTAATTTCATACATTTCTTCTCAAATATTTCACAAAATTTCAGGTGTCACACCCATTTTGATGGTGTGGGCATATTGATTGCTAAGCCCCTATACTTAACTTTGGAATTTTGCTCATTTAGGCCAACACGATCTTAGATGCATTTGGACATGCAAGAACACCATTGAGTAAAAACGCAACAAGATTCGGGAAGTTTCTTCAACTGTATTTTTCATCTGACGGAAAAACTACATCAGGTAAGTGTTTAGTGTTGGAGTTTCATGAAAAGCAATACTTTATATATGTGCGCCTTTCTGCTTTATCAGACATGATGACATAAACGGGGAACAGGCTAACCACTGTCGTAAATCAGGACAATAAGTTGGTGCAGTAGCATTGAGGTGCATCCACTTACAAGGCTATTCATAATAAAGGCTTAGACTGTTGGTTAGGTCCAAACTATTATCCTGATTTAGGACAGAGGTTAGCCCACTCCCCGTTGGGTAATGTCCTTGGTTGGAGACTTGTTGGAGTAATATCAGAGTTTAGGTAGCCCACTTTAGTGAAACATTTTCCAGTTGATAATATTTTCTGTTTCTCCTAGCATCTTTCTCAGAATATCTCCTTGAGAAGACCAGAGTGATCCGCCAGAGGAAGGTGAGTTTTTCGTTTGCAAGGCCTGGAAAAATCTTTGATTCAAAATTTGATTGAACTTTCTTTCTAAATAGCCTGAAAAATCGGAAACATAGCGAAGGAGACACATGGATGTTCTGTACCATTCAAAGCCTGTTCTATAACTTTCTTTCTACAAAATTTTGTATGAAATGGTTTTGTTTTGTTCTTTTCAGGAAGGAAGAAACTTCCACATATTTTATTACTTGTTCAGTGGAATGGCTCAAGTGGAGCGTGATCAGTCGTGTCTTGGAACCATGGATAATCATCGGTAATAATGATAATAATCCTCACTATTATGATTTAATTATGATAATGATTTACTTTATTCAAGTGCAAGGTTTTAGCATTTCTACTTATTAGGGCCACTGTCGGTTATTACCCCAGTTACCTTGGTACTCAATTATTGACCCCAGAAGGACGGACAGCTTAGTTGACTGACGGCTTCTAGTTCATGATTTTAACCGTTAGTAGATTCAAAGCCACAAAGGTTGCACTTCAAGGATACGGAATCCTGTGCCTTTACCACCATATAATAAATTTTGTTTGCAAGTGCTTCACAGTTTTACTTACTAACTTTCGGAATATCTTCAGTTTATGTAAATATGTCAACAACAGCAGGAATGCCTTAGCCTACACTACTTCACTGCATGTATAAGTATGGGGTCCTATGTGTTCACTGCACCCATTTGTGAGTAAGTTAATGTTTAACTTGCCAGCCTAATTAAGGCTAGGCCTATTTTACAGCAGCGGGGATGTGTTAGCCTGCACCTGAGGTCCTATGTGTTTATTACACCCATTTGTGCAACTAAAGTTTTATTTTGATTTTAGGTTCCTCAACTTTGGGACACCATTGGCTGAGTCACAGGTTGAGAATGATCGTCTGAAGAGATCCTACCTGAACGTCTGCAAATCAATGAAAAATATCGGATTCACCATCGAGGTATTTATAATTTTTTTATGTTATTTGATACAGTTTTCTTGATTTGTTTACATAAGTTGTTTCGATTGATGTTCGAAATCCTGCCGGTTATTTAAATTTTTCTTATAATTCAGTGTCTTGTTAAGAATCACAAATTTCAGGATGGTGAGGAAAATCAGATACATAGCAAAACATAATAGATACTGAAGCTTTATGTCTGAAACTCATCAGAGTAGTACGTCAGATGAGTTTTGATTGGTAAAGAACACGAAACATAGCAAAACCTAATAACTTCTTAAAGCTAAAAGCTGTGTCTGACACTCATCAGAGTAGTAAGTCAGAAAGGAGAGGAAAACGAAACCTAACAAAACCAATCACAAATTTCTTTTAGGGCTAGATGAAAAAGTAATCTAACTGCTGCTTCACCAGCCATGCACATATGGTGAACTTATGTTGATGAATTAAATGAATAATTTATTTCACAGGAAATTGCAGACTCTTTTCAAGTCTTATCTGCCATTTTGAATGTTGGTAATATCAAGTTCTCCAATATTGACGACACCCCAGACTTAATGGTCACCACACAAGACAGTATTGAAAATGGTAATTTGCGAATAATGGGATTATTCTTTACGAATGGCCACCCGACTTGTATATGTATTTTCTTTTTATTGATTAATACTTAGGACCTAGAGATAACCATCTTAGATCGGTATTTTGGCGGAATGTTATAGAGCTGATGATGGCAACCACAGTGGACTGATGATGATAATGATTGATTAAAGCACTCCTGTTGCTTTTTCTAAAACTATCATTTAGGGTTATTATCATCATCATCATCATCATGTGTAATCATCCATCACTCACAGACCTAGCCATTTGAGGGAAGGAATCGCCCTGTTTTCTCTAAATGCCCTCTTCAAGTACTTGATGAGGAAAATGAGTTCACCTTCTCATTCATCAAATTTGAAGTAAATCACTCATCACAATGTGCACTTTTACTAAGGAATAGCCCACCTGAGGGCAGTGCGCAGACAGCAATTAACTGCTCATGAACTAAAAGTCTCATTGCCTGATCTGATGGCACCCTAATCTTAGACAAAGAATTCCAGCTGGATTGGGACGCAATCTCCTATTGGTTCAAAAACCACCTTTTGAACAAGATTTGTTTTGTTCCATTCATGAATAAAGTTATACCACTCTGAATGAAAACAGATAGAAATTTCTTTGTCATTAAGCCTTTTTCCATAATATCTAATTTTTATTCTCAATAAGTCATAATTTTTAAGTATTGTTCAGTTGGTTTATATTATAACACCATAACAACAATTTATGTGAGCATTATCAATAATTGCAATGTTATAACGCTCTTGACACAGAGTGATAATTTATCTCTTTTTGCCCTGGTACACGGAGAAGATGAGACAAAAGAACTTCAAGAAAAAGCTTGGAAATTGCACTGTAAAGAACTTTATCGGTGCATCTGCTCAGAATGGTGCAAATTACTAATTGTGTTTTTGATTTATAGCTGCTTCTCTTCTTGGTGTTAGAAAAGATGACTTTGAAAAAGCTCTGACCCATTTAACTGCTACTGTTGATGGTAAGAATGTAATTTCTTTGAACTTAGTTTCCTGCAGTACTGATGATATTCCTCCACTGTGAATAAGATGAGCTTGAGGTCAGCTCTTTTACAACCTGGGTTTAGGCCAAAAGCGAGAAATACACATTTTCAAAGGAACTTATCCTGTTGTCAACTCAATTCATTGGCGATTACATGAGAAAAGTTTATCAGGGTGTGCTCAGCTACTCAAGTCAATCTGCTTTGTTATCGAAAAGCAGACCAGACATAACTAGGCACATTGGCCCTACCCAGTTCAGTTACTTCATATAATCATACCCCTATAGATCGTTTGTAAGGTGGTTACTTCATATAATCATACCCCTATAGATCGTTTGTATCTTGAGGCAATCTGGAGCCAAATTTTAGAATTTTTGTCTTGATTGGCTAAGTATTAGCAAATGTTTGGCCAACAGGGTCTTACATGTTTACAGATTGACGAGTTCTTTTGACTGTAGTTCATCGTGTCTTTTTTGCAATAGGGGAGACGATGACAGCGGCAAAATGCATCAATAAAGCAAATGCTGGTAGGGACCGACTTGCAAAGGAATTATATGGACGTCTCTTCAGTTGGATAATCGCTAAAATCAACAGTTTCATCCAATGCACTGACCACAAGAAAAGGTAACAGCCTAATTTTTATATATGTATAATATAATTTGTAATCATATATACAACATATTAAAGTTTAACAAAGGCTTTAAGGTAAAATCATCCTTATTGGTAGATGCTAGATTAATAACTTTTAATATGTTGTATGTATGATTTAATATTTTTTCATAACAGCCTGCTTTCTGTTTTTTATTCCTGGTTCTGCTGTCAGTAAACTGTTTCTTAAGGACTTTACATCGTTCCCTTTCCATTCCGGTAGGGATGGCTGAGTGGTTAGATCACTCAACCTTTGTTTGATGGGTCGTGGGTTCGAATCTACCTTCAGGACTGATACATTGAAGTCTGAGGAGATAGTTTACAAGCTCTCTGTATTAGCTGAGGAGATACCGAGGAGAAAAATATTTCTCTGCAGCACAGATTTTGAGAAAAATAGACCTTAGGGAAAGTCTAGATGCAACATCAGCGGGTGAAACTTGGGGAGGTTGGGGGTGCAGTCACCCCTTCCCAATATTTTAAAAAACAATATCCTTTTACTCCATAACAATAGGAAATGTCACATGGTTGTTTTAAACAATTGGTTGCCCCCCCCCCCCCCAATAACTGCCAGAGTGTCCCCTTCTGTGGAATACGAAGGTCCTCTCGTTTTTCCTCATGAGAAAAGTCTATCTGGCTTAAAGGCCTCGAGTTGTTGTAGTTCTGAGACCGGACTGAAGTTACCAGTTTCTAGGAATCTACCGGAATTCCAGACTTACGGGTAATCCGGCATCGGATCAAAAGTTTTTCAAAATTATCCTCTGACTGGATTTATTCAGTCGGGTTATTCAACTGTCTTTTGAAAGAAAGACAAATATGATATGCAAATAATCACAAAACCAACTCTTCCACTGTAGACATAGAGATAAGTGTACGATTCATATAGAACAATGTCCATTAGATTTTATTGAAACTAGATATTTGTCATTTTTCTTCAAACACTAGTTCTGTTTGGAAAGCTTTATAAGAGGACCTGAGAGGACACTTCAATCTGCTTTGAACCAAACAAACATGTTTTCTCTTTCTATGAATTATGAAATAATGAGGAATGCGGAAACCCATATTTATTTAAATGAAATCTCAAGACATTGAAAATAATATTAAATTCAGATTCAAAGGTCTCTTATCTAAATTATTGTGTTTAGATACTATATGTAGTTGACTTTTGATAGACGAATACGCTCACTATCTTTGTAAGGTATTGGTTTATGTGCAAAGCACAAAGGACCCACTGAATAGGTAGATTAATGGAAGCAGTGTATTGATAATTTATGGGAAAATATGCTTACTATCTTTGTAAGGTATTGGTTTATATTCAAAGCACAAAGGGTCCACTGAATAGGTAGACTAATCAAACAGTGCGACCCTGGTCTTTCCTCTCGATGCGACCACACCTCCTGATACTTTTCTAAGTGCAAAAAGTGAACAAAAGAAAACAAAAGGCCTCAGACCATCCCCTCTGCTGACTTTGTTTTCCTTGTCCATGAAACTTTTGGCACCCCATTACCAGCTACATTACTAACAATCGTAGAGAGAAAACACAATGAACTATGTGCAGGTGGTATGGAAAATTAGTTTAATCTGTCAAGTCTTTCTAAAGCCCTTTACCTAGTTTAGGTTTTTAAATTTAAAGCGATCTTTTTGATCTTGCTAAAGTAAAGCTCAATCCGATTATGCCAATTAAATTCACGGATTCAGTCGATTATAATCTTGATTCTTCTCAAATTCGACGACGAATTTCCGATATCGGTCATGTAGACCTCTTGAATACATTTTTGAGGGTGGAACTCCCTATGAGATTAAAATTTCAGTCAACCACTGTACCTTAAAGGTTTGTTACTGTTGATGCCTAGAAAGAGAGGTTTATAGATACAGTAGACTCCCGATAACTCGAGCAAGCAAGGGACCAGATTATAGATACTTGTATTTTTGATTGCGGGGAAAGTTTAATGTGAAGGAGGAAGTTGATAAGCAGAATGGCATGCAAAAGGGCCATGTATATCTCCTCTGCTTGCATACCTGCGAACTAAATCAAATAAAAAGAAATAGGCTTTTAGACTATTGAAAAGGCTCGCGTGAGAACTCAGTATTAAAAAAATTAAGCTTAAGATAACCCGAAACGTTCACCCGATGAATTCAGTTTCCATTTGCTTAAAATCATCCGAATTGTTCACGTGACGAAGTGTTGTTGTTGTCGTTTTCATTTAATCTTGATTGGACATTACAAATAGCTTCAATCAAAACCAATCTAAATTGAATATTTAACTTAAATCATTTATCCTCCATTTTTCGTAGAACCTCGCTCGCCCCATCAATTGGTTTATTGGACATTTTCGGATTTGAAGAATTCGAGACGAACACCTTCGAGCAATTGTGCGTCAACTCAGCAAACGAGCAGCTGCATTTCTTCTTCACCCAGCACGTGTTTGCGTGGGAAAAGGTCAGTCCTTTGTTGGATTCCAACCTTGTTAAACTATTTACTGTTAACTCCATTAATTAGGTTAGAAAATCCTGCAAATTCCAAATAGATTTTCGTGTCATCCAATCAAATTTCATCTGGATAATCTTCAATCACCTTGTTACTGTTGAAATATTTGTAAACTTCATAGTTTAAGACACTAATCACAAAGATATCACACGTTATTCCTTGACGCACAACATATAAATCAGTTAGCATACGATCTTCGAGATTCGGTCCTATCAGGCCCTATTCATGATCAAACTAATCATTCATATAAGATATATCCAGACATATCACACGTTGGATGGTACAGAACTTCAGTATAGCCAGAAATATCGGAACCATAATGAAACGAACACATGGATTACTTAAGCTTTTCGTCTGACACTCAACAGAGTAATACGTCAGAAAGACAACGAAACAGAAATCTAACTGATTTATATACCTAGATATGGATCAAAATAGGCCAATCAGAAAAGAGGTGAATGAAAAGTGAGTTGACTAATAAGATTACTTCAAGGTTAAGTAATCTATGTTTTCGTTTCGCTATGTTTCCGGTATTTCTGGCTATATAGAAGAGCCTGAAAGCAATGTTTATTCTTGTCTTGGGAAAAAAGGCTCTTGTATTGGGAATCTTAGAATGTCTGCACCACCCCTGGTTAGCTAATGTGAAAACAGTACTAGCCTGCCACATATAAACTGACTTATAAGAAACTTTGCAGCCACTAGATAGTAGACACTTATATTTAAAGATTAGATTTTTAGCTTGAGAATTCATGTTGCTTCAAAAAATAATTTTGATTAAAAAATTCATCATTTCATGCGAATTCCTGCTACATATGTTTCAAATTCTTCACCTATTTCTTCTCAACCTATAAGAAACTATACAGCCTGGTTTTGCAATATTCAATATCTTGATAACAGTTTAGTACTGTACACTCTTTTTGTTTTATAAGAATACTTGAAATTTCCCTGAGCCTCAACTTTTTTATTGTTTATTCTTAAATTTCCATTGTTCTTTTGCGATTTTAAGCCTCAATATCCTTATAAAATTTATTCTTATAATGAAAAAAGAGTGTATCACTGGCAAAGTTTATGATGCAGTTTTTTCATTGCTCTGAATATTGGATGCATTATACATCAAAGGGCCGGCTTTAGTTAATGGCTTCTTCCTGTCCTTTACCAGAACCTTATCGAAGGTCCGCCTTCTCGTTACTGATAATTCTTGCAGCTGTTGCTGTTTATGATTCAGCTGATTTTTTCAATAACTCTTTTATTCTTTTGTCTTTCAATCAATCTAATTTTGATTTTCAGCTTGAGTACGATCAAGAAGGGATTGTTGGGCACACATTGCAATACCCTGACAACAAAAACATCATCAACCTTCTGCTAGAAGTAAGTTCTTCGATTTTGTTAATCATGAACAACGAGGTATAATACACTAAGGCCTTGTCCACACGATACGGATATTTTTGAAAACGCATTTTTATTTATCCGTTTTCGAAAAAATCTGCATCCACACGATGAGCGTTTTCATAAAATCTCCGTCCACACGAATACAGAGGAATCACGTACAAAAAGTTTTTGTTCGTTAAATTGACTGTGCAAAACTAAGCTGGTTACGTCATCGTTTTCGAAAAGATACGTTTTCTTAGTCCACAATAGTTAAAAAATATCCGTATACGTGGGGACGAGGCCTAAAGTGCGTTCTTCGAAGACGAAGTGAAGCCAAATTTTTGTATGGCAAAATGCATTTACAATGCAAAAGCTCTTATCTTTCTTGTTTAATTTCAGAGATTGTTTTCCTTTATAAGTTTATTTGATGAATTTAAAACGATTGAGGGTAAAAACAGCAAAATATTTTCAATAACTTGGATAGAAATCAAGCACGAAAATTGTTTGCTGTACAAATATTTGATACAAATGAATGATTATCACTTTGAATTAGCCCTCTTATGTTTTTATACCTCATTAATCAGGAATGATATAGGTGGCTATGCGAGAGGATAGCTCAGAATCATTATTTGCTATTGCTTTGTTGTAAATATTTGAGATAAAAAAGGGATTGCAGGCCATGATACAGGCTTTGTCTGAAAGAGAAAGCAACCACTTGACAAAGCGAGCACCTTAGAATTTCCAGACGCTCAATTGAGCTCATAGAAAATACAATGAGAGACTCAATGAAGTATCTCATAAGTTTTATGTAGTATGTAGTAGTCAACAGAAAATTCTGATTTATGCTGAATTGATAGCATCAATCACATGACAAGTGTTTACCTGGACATAAAAGTCACAGAACGAGATGTTTACGTATTGTAAACAAGTCAATATATAGATAATGTGCAAACCATAGCCCTCTATTGATCTGGTAAAGGTTTCAAGGCGAGTGTGGAAGGCACTTGATCGAGCTCGATTGCTTCTTCTTGACAAGGCCTGCATAATGTTATAAAAAAATTGAGGCCAGCCGAGTTTACCCGCTTTGCATGCAATTGCACGAGAAGAGTCTACCCTGGTCAACTCAGCTATCCAAGGAAACTTGCTTTGCTAACCCGGGTCAAGTTGAGTAATACACCAAGTAATGGCAAATTTATTTTAACTAATTTGCCGCGCCAGCCTGCCCTGTGTTATCGGAAATTTATCTTAACAAGCTTTCCTACTAAATTGAGGCCAGACGTAACTTGGTATATTAGTCCAACCCACATTAGCTCACTTCATATAATCAGGCCCTGAATTATCTGTGCAGCAGTTGACATAAAGTTGTCAATACCTAAGTTTAATGAGTATTTATTTTGATTTGGATAGAAACCCTACGGCCTATTTGCATTACTTGATGAAGAGAGTAGATATCCGAATGCAGACGACAACACGTTGGTTTCGAAATTCAACGCCAACTGCATTGATCACGAGAACTATTCGAGTGTGAGCAGCAAAAGGCCGATGTTTGCAATCACTCATTTCAACGGCAAGGTTTGTATTTTTTCAATTATTCAGAAAAAAACATTTGTTCAAGGGACTGATAATGTTGTTGCTAGCAGAATGAACACATTAGAAAACAGACATGTCCTTCTGTTACTCTGAGTTTTGTGCTTACGCAATGCATTGGTATAGTCTGTCTGACGAGTGCGTCAGCACGAAACTCAGGGTAACAGAAGGACATGTCTGTTTTCTAATGGGTTCATTGTGCTTATAATTGCTCTATACTCATGCTCGAGCACTATGGCCAGGATAGGCACTCTCGTCTCGAGCTAGATATGATGTTGTTGGTAGAAATAAATCAAAATCAGCCGCTGATTGCATAGACGTTATAGCCCCATTGCTACATTCAATTGTAAGTTGAGGTCAAATCAAGTAGATAAGTAAATATGTGTTTAACATGCTAGCCTGGGAAAGCCAGTGGCTTTATTTCCATCAGGAGCATAGGACCACATGGTATGCATAATTGAATACAGTAAACAGGGTTAACCACGAAACAGGCTTGTCGAGATTGAGAGTCTTACCTTGTGAGTCCTTTTCTTTTTCTTAGTGTAATTGCACACACATGTTGAATGTTTCTCCCAAAAACAGAATAAGGAACATTTCTTTGATCTCCATAGGTATGGAGGTGACAATGAAATAAACCCCGCTAAACAGCGTAAATAAACAATTAAATAGGGGGGGGGGGGTAAAATAGAGGGATGGATATTTTTTCACAGAAAAAGCAGAAATGGCAAAGAATAGGTCCGAAAAGGCAACAGTCCCAGTTACACTAACTTTCTAGGAAAGTAGTAAAGACATTTAGGAATATTTCTATCAGGTCTGTCATGTCAGTCATGAGTATTATCATTCAGAAAGTAGAAAGTTTCATGCTCTCGCAATCACCAGACTATCTTGTTTCTCATCTATGTTGCTCTGTATGTACCTTCGTACATCAATCACTATGATGCTGTTATAGACAACGCAATACTATAGAGTAAGAAATATCTCTATCAGGTCTGTCATGTTAGTCATTAGTATTATTCATTGCTGTCTACTTTTTATAGGTTCATTATTTTGTTGATGGATTCTTACAAAAGAACAGAGGGGCACTCAGTCCTCGAATTATTGACTGTCTAAGAGGTAAGTTTTATATAGTGATAAACATTTTTCAACTGAAAGTAACTTTAATCAAGATGATTTTTGTGAATGGAAATGACTCGATTAGGTCTCGGACCTAAGTCCGCTTTCATACCGGCAGTTAAACCAGCTTAAAATAAACCAGGTTTACAAATTGAACAGTGATTGATCACTTCGATAATTCAAAGGCTCTGGATTGGCTGTAAAATAAAGTCCAGATTAGGACTGTAATGAGCTACAACTGCACAACCTGGTAACTGCACAGTCGAGGCCCGCAAGCAACCCAAACTATTCAAATGACAGAAATTGCACCACTTTCACCGAATGCAGAGACAAAACTATCCGGGCTCTTTAACAACTACACAGGACCTGCTGAAGCGTAAAGACTTTCAACACTAGGATTGAAAGCCCCTTCGTAAGCTAATCAGAATCTAATCCTTTCTTACATTTTTAAAGATGATAAAACCTATCCTTACATGGGCCTTATGTTATTAGAAAACAGCCAATGCTTGCCAAGATTCAAAAGGTTTCAATGAAAGTAATTGACAATTCTAATTCAGTAATAGCTCTCATTTCTTGTCATTTTATTCATCTCATTCCATCATACAAATATACCCCTTTGTAATGCATTGGTATTGCTAAGGCCTTTTTCTTATCAAGTATTGCGCTAAGTGATGACCACCGTCTTACGCAGAATCTTCTATCTCATGATAAACCCCAGATGTTGATTTCCCATAGAGCGGCCTAGTAAAATCATTCTTTAATAGCAATCAAATGATATGTTTTTCCAGATTCCAGCAACGATATCGTAAGTGCATTATTCCAAGGGGCAATAACTAAAACCGGATCTTTCGTCATTGAGTAAGTAACTGTTATGTATCTAGTATTTGTATTCCATCCGATGTATATGTGTTTGAGAAAGTGTTTCAAATGGAAATACTCTCAAGTACCCAATAAAAGAGAGGGTTGCACTAATGAGGAGTAATGGGGTGCCCGTATAAACAGGGTCTTTTACATAAGGTTGTTCATCTTTCTGTCCAAAAATTGGCGGTTGTAACGAGGTGGCTTCATTAATGGGGTGGCCATAAGGCAGGGCTCCACCATGCAGTGTTTCATTATCTACTGTTTATTCAAATACAGTACTAGCCTGCCACTAAGAAACTGAATGCTGCATATTTTTTATAGATTGAGAAGAAATGGGTGAAGATCTTAAAAACATAATCAGCAGGACAGCCACCGAATTTGCATGAAATACCACTTTTTTTAAACAAAATTATATTCTGAAGCAATATAAATGTTCAAGCTGAAAAATGTAATCTAGGTATAGATCTGCTATTATCTGGCAGGATGAAGTCTCTTGTAAGTCAGTTTCTAAGTGATGGGTTGGTACTTTATTGCTCTACCTTTTCTCTTGGTAAGGAGTATACAATTCTAATGTTCTTTGTTTTATATTTATTTCTAATTTCATACTCTATTTATTTTAGCAGCTCTTCAAAAGATATTTCTACACCAGAAACTGACAAAAAGCAGACTCCAAGAAAAAGGTAAATTTGTATTTTGTTCTAGATTCATCTTTTGTAAACCACTTGAAAATATAAACTCTTGCGCTACACCCATGCCACAATCCTGGCCTAGAGGTCTTGAGACACAATATAGGCATTGTTTAAATCATGCAGCTATCAAACTGTAAGATGATGTTTGAGCTCCTCCTTCCCTCCAAACCAATGTTGATACTAGGTCTGGATTTCACCAAAGGATGTTGCATATACATTTCCGTATAAAAGAAACATGCAAAACAATATTTTTAGGGGGAGATCTGTGGTCTTCGTTGACAGTTAGCATATGTCGTATGGCAATCAAGCATTGTCTCGGACCTTTTGGTGAGGATTGTTGGCGTGGTCAACTGTTACTTACTCATCTGTAAAATCTAACTGGTCTTTGCATAAATTTGGACACATTTGAATTGCACTTAACACAACCTTTGGCCATCCTTTCCGCAGTTAAGTCAGCTTGCTTTGGGTCTCCCTTTTTTGGTTTAAAGTTTGAACTAATTTCAGGCAAAAAATGTGGAAAACATGGAAGCTTCCTCCCTTGAAATAAAAATTTTAAAATCGCGGCATTCACTCTTTCTTCACAGGAAGCAAAGCGAGGGAAGCTCGAGTGCAGCCAAGAGGAAACAAAAAGGAAATTTAACGACTGGAGCCCAGTTTAGGGTAATGGTTTTTTTATGCTTTTCCCATTCTAATTTTATTGATTTATCCTATGAATTTAAAAATTTATAATGTTGTGAAATAGAGTAGAATTAAGACATTGAAAAACAGAAGTGTCCTTCTGTGACCCTTAGTTTGGTAATTATGCACTTGTTAGGTAGACTGTACCAATGTCAAGCATGAAACTTGGAGAAAGAGAAGGACATGTCTATTTTTTGATGTGTTGCTTCTGCTTTTTAATTGCTCTATTCTCGTGTATATCGAGCCTTTGTAGCTAGGATAGCCACTCTCTTATCAAGTTAGATGTAATGATGTGAAATATATAATATTTTTTTATTCAATATTTTTTCTTCAGAATTCATTGGTGGAGCTAATGGAGAAGATTTTGCAAAGTCGGCCACATTTCATCAGGTAGTTATTGTTGCCATATTTTACCATTGAAATAGTTTGAATACTCGGCCCTGCAAATTGAAAAAACAAACAGAATACGGACTTGAGGTCATCACAATACAATATCACAAAGCAAGATATTTGCATGGCAAACTATTTTCTTACCAGCTTATTGTTGATATTTTATGTTATGTTATTGTTCCAGTTTCCAATTGCTTATAACAAACAATATTAATCAATGTTGGAAATAGCTGTTACGTCAAAAATCACTTGCCATGGAAAATGTTGGCATAAGGCCTAGGACCTTAAGAGTAGAACCTCTAGTGTTTCATGTACCTTGTTACGTATATCGCTATTGATCTAAATCTCTTTTGTTTATTTCTAGATGCATAAAGATAAACAACAAAGCCGACCCTTCGGTGTACGATGATGAATTGATGCTGAAACAAATCCAAGGTTTCTGTTTATTTGACACGCTGCAAGTTCGAGAACAAGGTTTCCCTGTGCGACTGACCTTTCAGCAGTTCCTGGACCGGTAAGTTATTTGAATTGTTTAAGATTTACTTCTTGATCGTGTCCCTAGACTACCTCAACATAATGCATATGGGAGAACTTGAACTAATAATCACTTGGGCGGAAACTAAATACCTTGAAATAAAAACCAGTTTATAAGAACCACTTCTTTTGAGAACCCCTAACTAGAACTTCAGTATTTTAGGGAAGGTTTCATGAAAGTTTCTAAATAACTGCTCAGTTGAAAAAGGTTATTCGAAAATAAAGTTTATTATTGAGTTTTTACAATATTTAGCAGATTGTGAACCTAAAGAGAACATGAAATTCAGGAAAGCCTAACTTGATTCACAGCCCCAACTTTCTTGCAGAAATTTAAAAAAAAACCTGTTACATCTGTCTTCAAGTCGTCACAAGAATGAATCTAGGGTAATTGTTACCATTATGTCAATATATAGTCATTTTTAGCTAACTTTTTTCAGGTACAAGTTCATTTCGTTTAAGCTGGTTGCAAAAATTGATTCCAACAAAGAAAATGTGTTGCGAATCCTGAGTAACTGTGAATTCACCGATTACAAGATTGGTACAACGAAGGTATTTTGATCTTCATATTTCTTATTTCCAATCATTACCTTTAATTCATAATACATACGATGAATTTAGTTGTCTGGTGATGGCAAAAGCGTGAAACTCCTAGTAAAAACATATATGTAGTTTTCTTTGTGTAAACCGAAATAATTTGTGAGAATGAAAATGACCCGAGTGGGACTCGAACCCACGACCTCTAGATTTGTACTCTATAGCGCTACCACTGGGCACCGGGACTTCGAGAAATCCAGACCACTTCACTCACACAAATAGCACTACCACTCACCGAATGCAGAGACGAACCCATCCGGGCTCATTAACACTACACTGGACCTGCTGAAGGGCGACGACTTTCTCACACAAGGAGAATCTAGGTTACGAATCTAGAGGTCGTGGGTTTGAGTCCTACTTGGGTCATTTTCACTCCCACAAATAATCTCGATTGATTACCCAAATCCTGCTTCCCCTCAAATATTCTTTGTGTGTTACTTCTTTTGTATATTGCTCTATCTTCTAAGGTATATACCACTCTTCTTGCCAATGAAGACAATTCACTGCAATTACTCATTATCTCTTAAAGGTTTATAAGCATCAATGCAGGTGGTACTGTAGGAATCAAACTCACAACTCCTCGGAAAGAAACCAAGTACATTAGTGATTCTCTTCTGGTACCAGGCGTTCTTGTGTTCAGCAGTGCCACATTCATCCTTGTATAAGGGCTTGATAACAAGAGGCGACTGCTGACCTAGATTGACCCGCTTGACCCACTAGCTGCTGACCCTAGTTGGTCCGAGATGTTGGGTTTACTCGTTTCGATCGACAAGTGTTTATATAGGAAATATTAAAGCTGGTCAGCCCAGGGCTAGCTCTTTTACGAACCGGGTTGGCACAAGAAAAAACAAGAAATACGCATGTGCGAAAAGCCTCATGAAATCGCAAATTTATTCTAACAAGCTTTCCTACCAAATGCAGGCCAGATGTAACTTGGCATGTAAACAGGAGCGAATTAGTGAGAGTCCGATTTGAAGTCAACCCGGAATGAGATTTGTCATGTAAGGCCCTAAGTCAAAACTCTCAGTTGAGAAATGATCAACAGATCATTTTAAGCATTAAGCTTTTTTGGGACTCATGCCGTAATTTTGTTGCGTTTCATTTTCGCTTTCTGGCAAACTTCTCTCAGTCGTCTGATTTTTATCGCTATCCTAATATTTCGTTTTCTTCTTTAATAGGTATTTTTGAAGCTTCAGCACGAAAAGGAACTCGATTTGTTGCTGAGGAAAGTGAAAAGTGATGTGATAACCGTTCAGAAAGGTTTGTTGAGTTAATTACATTACCCTTACGATGACCTCCCAGGGGCAGGGGATTTTTTCAAGGGTTTTCACTAGTAGGGGAAACATGAAAAGGGGCCCTCAAATTTCAATTTTTTTCCTTTTTCAAAAAACTTTATGACCTACGTAAAGCAATCAATTGACTGAAAGTGCCCTCCTTGGCTTAGGCCACTGGGGCCAAAGTTAAATTTGTTTCTTCCATTACTGTGGAAAGCACAAGGTCCTACTGGACAAATTGGCCCACCCGGTCCCACCAATCAGTACCTTAAAATTCTCTTCTCAGGGGGCACTATTGAATAGGGTGCCATGAAACGCACAAGGACCTTGGCTATCACGTTAAAGAAAATGAACGTAGATAAGAGAGGCAAACTTGCTCACTCAGACCAGACTAATTTGGCTTTCCCTATCTTGATCGAATCTAAAACTCGATTACTGATCTGCTTTATCAGCACATTGATCTCTGCAAACATTTTCAATTTCCCTGACAAATTGAGCAGACTGAAATGAGAATTACGTTTGAATAGGTTAAATTCCTAACAAATTGCTTGACAGGGTGACTAACTCTTTTTAGTGTTTCGTGGGAAATTGGCGAGAATCGATTACGAGTTTTTGTTGACCAGTAAAAAGCACGAAGAAAGGACGATTGGAAATTTTCTCATGTCTGTGAGTATTTTATTTCATCTTCTTGTGATTTTTGATGCACACATGTTTGTGAGCTGAAATTGCCTTAACTGGATACATCATCAATCCACTGGTCTCAAAACAAAGACTGGATCGAGCATCGGTCGTTAAAAATGAAACCATTGGCGGCCATATTGGAAGGTTCAATACAATACATCGGAGTTATTTTTTTTCTTTCCTTTTTTTTCTTTTTAGATATAGATGTGTAGGCCGAAATGGCCCTAAATCAAACATATTATAACAATAACAAAACATTAACATCAAGCTAGAGAAAAAAGAATAACAGCGATTGTTTAAACATCTACCAATAAAATAAAATTAATCAAACACCATACCACTGATATTGTGAGATAATTTCATCCTTTTTAAAAAATAAAATGAAAAATAAAGTTGTATGTAAAAGACCTATTTTTGTTACTAAGAAAACTTTCACGTTTTTAAAACGAAATAATTTATGCATTGCTGATATTTTAATCACTTCTATATCTGCCTGGCTCAACCATTACATTCATGGGCGTTCCTTTTTCTTCAATGATTGTTGGAATGTTATGAATGATCAGCACGAGACTGAATAATCATGCAGCTATCGTGCAAGTCATGTCCCTTACTATTCGCTAAAATTTGATAGGAAATACATCATAGGTTCTCAACGATTACACGTATCGTATTTCACAAGAAGTCTTAGATATAGGTTCCTTATGAACTGGTTGCTTGTAAAAAAATAATAGAATAAGAGTCTATTTTACCAAAATTTCTACTTCTAGGTTAGTTATAGATAAGTTCTTTATTTGAATAAAACAAAATAACAAAAGATTCTACCGTATTTAAAAAAAGTCCTAGATCTTGGTTCCTTGTGTAAAAAAACAGTAGAAATAAGGATCTGTTTTATGTAACAGAAATTCTAGATCTAGGTTTCTTATAAACTGGTTCTTTATATAAAGAAAAACAACGTGTTTTTTTATACAAAAGCGGCCCTAGACCTGCACTTTTCCAGCATGTTCTACTGTGTCCCCAATTTTCTAGCTTTTCTAAGGCCGTTATCAAACAAAGATTGTTTATCCTTATCAGACAAAACACTGTTAGTTTCCTCTACGTCACGTTAAACGTGCTGATTCTTTCCTATCCTTGAAAAGACACGCTTACACGATAATCCCATCCAGTTAAGATTAGAAAAGAATACAATACATTGCTTTAAAGAATACAATACATTGCTGTAAGGAATACAATACATTGCTGTAAACAATACGCCGTGCGTGATTTGTTTATCACAGACTCAAGAAGGAAACACGATTTAGTCATACTGTGATATAGAAATGAATTGATATCTCATTGATCATTTGCACTGTCATTGCAATCATCTTGAACGGTTTTTACCAGTGTTTTCTGATCTCCATACACGATTTTTATAAGATGCTATTTTCTAGCGAAATGACAAGTGTTGTTTTGGGCACAGAGGAGTAGATCTGTGTATTCTTTAAAAATAGGAAATAATTCAGAATTAAGGAATCTTTTCTTGTAAAGCTTGAACTACTGTAGGTTCCTTATAAGGGCCTGTTCGAAATGTTATGATGATACATTTTTTCAAACTGGATTTTTCTCTTCGCAGTTGGCTAATTAGGTAGCTTCCTGACTAACTCTTAACGCCTTTCAAGATAGAACAAAGTAGATAAGCTATGAGACTGTTTATAGCTATCGTACGTAGGGGGTCCTACTGTATGTTCCTTATAAAATAAAACGTGTACAAATCTTAGTCGTGCCACCCAGTGATTCATTCATTTTCGAAATAAAAGTAGAAATTCCAGATGTTAGTTCGTCATTATTACATGTGTTTGTTGTGATTCATGTCTGCATGGTCAGTTGGTGTTATATGTATTAAAGGTAGGTGATTGCCTTGAGCTTTTTGTAGCCTTTAAGATGAGTCTTTGATGATGAGTTGTAACCCATTCTTTGATGTATACTTGAATGATTACTTGTAAGATTGTTGTTCAATTAAACGGATTTGATCTGATTTGAGTCTGAGGCAAGAAAGTTTTTATCACTCATGATTCAGCTTGTATACTTTTCTTTTTATAAGGACCAGTACATTTGGTTCGAAGCAGGCTGTTGTTAAATGTTCTTCTATTTTCAGGCTGAAATTTGCTTATATTGTTCTTACATTTAAAATGCTTTAAAAGCCTGTTAATCAGTTGAGTTAATTGTTTCCAATTGCTACTTTTTGAGGCTCTGGTGACATACCAGTAGGCTGTCTATTTTCCTGTTTTTATATATAATTTTCAGTCTTATGGTTATTTCTAATTGTTCTTATATTGAGAAAAGATAGCCAGCTTCAGCTTGTTCTTAGCTTGTTCTTAACATTTGGCAGAATTGAGGCTCGTGTTCTTATAAATCTTTTCTTATAAAAAAGAGTATCGTTATGCCTTATTTTCCTAATTCTTCATGTGTGGATGGCCTAATGGCTAGAGCACTCTACCCTTCTTAAAGGATCAAAGGTTCGTGCCACATTTAGATCTTGTTGATGCAATCAGGGACAAAATATAATGAAACACCTAAACCAATTGATAAAGATCTGATTAAGACCCTCCTCCCCCAAACAATGTTAGGAATCTTCAACCAAAAACTTAGATCATACATCTTGATTACTTACATTTACAAGAAAAGAGGGCTCAAAGCAATTATTAACAAAATTTTAGAGTGTTTGTTTTATCTTTTCAAAGGTGTCCACAAAACCCTCAAAGCTACACGAGACATTACTCAACATGAATAAAAAAGATAGCAAACGTCGGGACAGGGAGAGCGAGGTAAGTTCTGACTTTTCCCCCTAAATGTCTCTAAATGGCACACAAGTGTGCAACCCAAGTGTGCAAAACTTTTGAGTAGAAAAACAATTAACTTAGCCTTGTACTTTAGAATTCCTACTCCTTGATAAAGTTAAACTATTTGTTGATTATCCGTAATTTGGTGCTCGTTCAGGCTGTTCCCCTTTTTGAAGTGCTACTTATTCAATCAAAGATTTTACAGTTAACTATCTATATCCTAAGGAAAATTTGGAAACATAGCAAAACCATAACTATGGAAGATTTGCGTCTGACACTCATCAGAGTAGTGATGAAGCAACATATATCATTTCCAGTATGGTTTCATAGATTTGTTCACCTAGGAAGAGTTGACTTTACTTTTTATATCTATTTCATTAAGCTTGATGAATATTTCTTTGAATCAAAAGGAAAGTCGAAAAAAGTTGAAAGACCTCCAGAAGAAGAAAGCAGCACAAAGAACACCCGAAGGCTCTTTGAGTAACACGAGAAATCGCAGAAGTAAAGATGACATCAATCTCTCTGGAAGACAGGTAGGCCCATCTTTTCTTTGTTTTCGATATGCATTTTACCCAGTTGGAAGAATTTTAACTGAATTTATTACACAAGGGGACCGTGCTTCCCTCAGATGAACGATCTCACAGCAAGGATTAGAACAGGATTACAGTAAAGGACAGTACAATACAGTATAGGATTAGCTTTGGCTTTTTCCGTTATCACACATTATCACATACATTATCACACATGTAATTTGACGTCAGTTTAGTTTTAGCATGACCAAATTTACAAGTTGTTTATCGAAAATCGTTCTTAGCTATTTGCATGTATTGATTCCTCCCACCTCCCTCCATTCTAGTTTCATTTTTTCAAATCTTGTTTTTACTTTTTATTTCGTCCTTACAGCTCTCTTTTGTTACTGTAGTTGACAGGTGAATTGTTCTCATGGCCAGAATTTTTATAACAAGGCCCAATAACCAATCGTAAAAAGCCTCATCCTTAACGATGCAATAATGCCCAACTTCCTGCTAGGGTATGGATAGATAATGAACAAGTTCTAGTTGACCAAAAAGAGATTAGTCTGTTCAAGTTTTGTCCCTTGTCAATAACCCTAATGTTCTTTTAGTCAATGAGTTGAAGTATTTTTGCTTTTCTATAGTCAGACAGCTTGAAACCTGACCGGATGCCGGTATACAGAGGAGAACTCCCTTTGATGCGAGATTTCACCAGAGGGAGGCTCAAGGCTTGGTGTAGGATTGATTGTTATGAGCGGCAATTTCACGTGGCATCATTTTTTCTGCACCAATCAGTGATCACGATCGATGGATCACATGTCATCGACCAATCAGCTAAGTAAGTACTTCTTGTTTTAAGTATGGACCTTTTTTGGATGGACCTGACTATAAATGGTGAGCTGGCCCCATAAACAAACAGGCCTAGTAAACGGACTGGCTCGCCTTTCAGGTCAATATCATATAAATTGTCCATCAATACTCTATAAAAACTAGTCAGCTCGGCCAAAAGGCTGTCCCATTGTCTCTATACTGACTGGCTCAGCAAACGGGCTGGTTCACGTTACTGGTCAATCTCACAAAAAAAATTCCTATTACATGGAGTGTTACATCGAGAACACTTCCTATTACATTTTCAGTCAGCCAGCCAGGCTCAAGACAGAAAAACCGCTAGAACAAAGAAGCTGGCCTATTTACTGACACAAGCTCTTCGCATGTTATACAAATCCAAACAAGCTAGCCCATTGCTCGGTTCAGCTCACTTCTATTAAATCAGGCCCTAAAATCGAAAAAATTCAAAATTTGGCACTATCTCAGTTATTTATATTTCACCTTTTTGGTACTGTTTGTAATTATTTATTTAAGAATTAAGTATCATTTGATAGCCCATAGAATTAAAGCAAGGGTTTTCTACTGATAGAGATTTGTCTATCTGACTTAGGCCATCTTGGTCAAAATTTTACCGAGTGTAACTGAGCTAGGCTTAAGTCAATCCTTAATCAACTGGGGTTTGATTGTTGCTTTTATTGCTTACTATTTATTTAAACTTTTTAGGATTGGTCTTTGTTATCTACCTTCAAAAACAAAAGATTCAAAAGTCATGAAAGTGAAGAACTGCATTGGAAAGGTTTCTACCTTTTTACTTACTTGTATTCCTTCCAAAAATTGAGTTTACTTTACTTATAAGAGGCAGTAGTAAGCATTGCATAAAAGAGACACCGCGTTGATGTTTGTTCAATTGATGAATGATAAAGGTCCCAGTATGTTTCTCACTACAATATATATTTATCTTTAATCTACTTATTTACACATGTACCTAATGGTTTCTTTTTTACAGGGTTTGAAGCTGCATCAAGATGACACTGGAAATGTTTGGGCAACACGAATCGGCAAGAACCCAATTTTCATCAGAGTGAGTTTTTTATATTTAACCGAAATTGCTTTCACACTCCTGCTTTTTTCCAATTTGTCCAATTTGCAAAATCTACATTTACGTGTTCTGTAAGCTCAAGAGAAGATTATATTTTTATTGAGTAGGAGGCCAAATCAAGAGGTTGTATTAACAGTAATAGACGCTGATAAGACAGTGTGATAAAAATTAGAATTGGTGAGTGGTGATCTGATCGGTTCAAAGCTCTTATTTACTGTCAAGATGATTTCTTATTGGACAGATATTAATAAACACTGAAATGGGGGCATATCCATAATTTAACAGAGTCGAATCCCCTTAAGTCCTATGCAATACAGCTACCCAAGATTTATTTTTCCATTTTTGTACATCTTCTGATGGATGGGAAACCACGAAATTGTTTAGATAAAAAGTCAGTCTTTCGAGTCTTTTCTCCACAGTGTGTATATTGCTCACATTTTTAATGATAATACGAGAGCCCAATTTCTTAACTTTATAAAATAGTGATAGACTAATTGAAAAATAAACCATGAAATTGAAATCATGCTCTACTTTTCATGTATAGAGCGATGTTTCAGTGGATCAAAATACAGACAGACCTCATATTTTCAAACTTACTTGGTTAATTTTGTGATCCTGATTGTATTTTATGTTTTCAGGGGTTCTTCTTGTCTCCAGAACTTATCAAATTAAATGGCAAACTCACCCAAGGAGTACCAATGAAGGTTCGTCTGATTTTCATTTGGTCTTAGCATGTACATTTTGCATTTTTTTTGTTATTGCTAATAGCATGTTAGAAACATAGTGTATAGTTCAGACATCGAGAGACACCAATCTCCTAATATTTCACGTCACATCACGCCCTGTCATTTCATGTGTTAGTATGTGCACAGTTTGAATTTTTCTCTCTTTTCATTTACTTCTGAACAGACTGTGTTTCGCACGCCCAAGAAAATATTGTTTTGTCTATAAGATCAATTGCAGTGAAGTGTCGTCATTGGCAAGAAGAGTGCTCTATACTTTAGAGCAAGATGAAATTGAAGTAATACACAAAGAACACTACATATTTGCAGTAAAGACCCGATCATCAGACAAGAAAGATCTGTCTGATCGAGACTATCCTTAATGATTGCAGTGAAGAGTCTTCATTAGCAAGAAGAGTGCTTTATACCTTATTAGGTAGACGAAGACGAAGATACAATACACAAAGTAACACAAAAAGAACACTGTTCAGTATATATGAAGCGTTCTTCGTGTGTTGCTTCTATTGAATAAGAATGTACTCATTCGTACATTGCAGGTTTGGTATAAGTTTCTGTGCTAGATGTCGATGTAGTCCTAATGTCTGTAACAACATGTAGTAGAAATACCAGAGTATAACAACAGGAAAACATTATGAATACTGTTACAGCTTTTCATCTGACACTCACAAGAGAAGAAGCTACGTCAGAATGAGAACCAAAAACCCTAACCAGTTGCAACCCATCATCATGTAATTTTCCTCATTGCTTCAACAGATATTCGACGTTGCAGACTTCAAAGATCACTTACTGCAACAATGTTCTGCCGTTATCACGGACCAACAAGAGCTGCGCAGTAGGCTAATCGGAACATGCAAGGTGATTACTCTACTGATTCATTTTATTCTGCTTGTCTATTCTGGATTGATGCCGTGCTCTATGCCTTAGACAGAGCAGAATATACAGAGGTAGACTTTCAGAGAGAACACATTTGGGGGTGGTCAGTTGATCGTATGAATGAGTGAAACTAAGAGTTACAAAAATATGTGTTCTTCTGGGAATCTACCTCTGCGTTCTGTACTGATTCATTAGGTTTAAGTTGGAGAGACCCCTACTGAAGTGCAATTCATTCTCCATTGCCCTGTTTTTGAGTTGAAACGGAGGAAACCCTACTGCTTCGGTTTTGCGTTCACGCTGCTCTGCTTGAAAAAGTGAGTAAATTTACTTTAATTCTGCTAGCCTGCTAGGGTTAGAAGCCTTCTAGAAGGAGTAGGGGACCTGAAGGACGCTGGAGTTTCGGCAACACCTCGAAGGTCATCATCCAGATGTTGACCCTACACGACCCAGCGTAACTTTAGCTGCGCATTGCGAACCATGTAAGCTACTCGGCCACTCAATCACCGGAGCTTTTGCGCAGCTTTTTGAATCTGCAAACAAATACACATAGTTTTGAATACAGCGGCATTGGAAATATCTGTCTCGTAATGGGATAAAAACAATCGCAATTGACGGTAACCCAATGTGCATTTGTTGGGAGTATTTGAGCAATAATGAAGCCGTGTCAACAGGTTTATGTATTCGTCTTCAGAAATAGAAACGAACAGACCCGGTGCAGTTTGAACGAGGCTTTAACTAGTGAAAACTTAAAACGTTTAAACGAGTTCTTTACGCGTGCAGTTGTGCACTAGTTTTATTGAATACACGAATATATGTTACAACAAGCGTGTCGCACGATAGTGTATCATTACAAATTTTACATATATATGTATATCCGCACGCAGGTGTGTACTAGTTTTATCAAAGACACGATGGTAGACGAGGAAACCCCGTGTTGGATAGAAGTTTGGTTTGTTGAGCATGTCGAGACTGTTAGAAGTGAGTGATTCATATTCTTATTACTAATTTATTTTTTCACTGCATTGTCTTGCGATGGTTTTTGTCAATCAGGTATTGGTCGAGAAAATAGACCAACACGTTCTTTATCTAAAATCGTTTGATAATCATTAAAGATTTTATGATTTTACCATCATATATATGTGGGTAATGTGCATACAGTAAAAACTCGCAACTAGGAACCTATATTTTAAGGAGTTAGCCTAAAAAGGTCTCTTTGAAAAAATGAAGTTAACAGCAGCAATGATGATGGTTAATGGTTGTTTGTAGGGCTTTGGACAATCCTTACATACCATTATTATTGTAAGTGAAGATAAAAAACCTTTAAACCTGAACTTTGTATTTTTGCCCTTGAAATATGGTCATAATTTCAAAATCTTAGGCTAGCTTAGGCTTCCCATGCCGTTTTACTAACAGTGTAATCCGCCAATTTGAAAACAAATGGTACTTAGATCAGGCCAATGACGATCTTAAAATTCCGGATTTTTTATTCAACGAGACTAAAAAATTCATACTGGCTGAAATTTTTTTGTGTGAATCTAATGAACATCTTGTCTAACGTTTTCGTCATAAGATTAGGCTAAGAGCTTCTTAATTTCAAGGTTATTAGTTGCAGGTTTTTACTGTACGTCATTTTTAACACCAAAGAAAGAGGATTGCTTGTATTTTCAGGTAGTTTGAGATATCAAATGTGAAACAAAGACGCACAACAATAGGTTTCATAACCGTCTACTTCTATCACCCTTTAACAAGTAAAAAACTGTTAACAAAAATCTTTCATTCTTCCTTAGAGAAATTATTCGCTGTGCTGAAACTCCAAAAGCGTCTTCCCCCAAGTTTGACCTCCAGCTCCAAAGAAACAGCCAGTGCGAAGAAATTACAGGAAACGATTCAGGAGGAGCCACAAAAGGAACACAAAAGTATTGAGAACCCAGAACATTCTGAAGAACCTAAAACCAGTGAAAAACTAGAGGAGAAAAAACCATTTGCTAAACAACAACAACAACAAACTGCCCCAGTTGATTTGCCAGACGAGCAACCTGTGCCTGAAAGCGAGGTTCGAACTGCCTTGAGGTCACCGCACATTAAAATATCAGGTGGTAAGATTGTGTTGGATTATGGGACACAATTTGGCTCGCAAGGCTTCTCGCCTAGTCCGTCCAGTTTCCCGAATAAAATACCAGACGAACAGCAGCCAGTGATTGAAAGCCTGGAGTATGGCTCTGCGGAGGCGTCGTACAACGAACAAGACTCCAGTGCGATGAGTTACGGTAAGGTGTTTGGCATGAACGCGTACGATTACGCGTTTGATTTCGTGCCACCGACTTACAGAAGACACCGGCGACATTCGGATTCAGATTCGGAATCGGTCCGCAATTTCATGTCCGACAATATGCCGATACACGGAATCTTGGAACTGGAAGAGAAGAAGCCAACCCCGCTGCAGCCAATGAAGTGGATCAGTAAGAAGGCGAGACGGAAGAGCGAGGATAATCGGCGCAAGGCTTTTCCTGTGCGCTGAGGCAATTAATTGAATATCCTGAGAGTTTCATGGAGTAATTTAGTCTGGTTGCATATCATGTAATTAGTACAAACATCCTTGTTGGTCAATACTAACGTAGGCCTGTTCTTTGAATTCACATATTGTGCAGCGAAACCACACAGAATCAAAAATACTCAGGAAAAATGACAAATACTATGAAACTCAGGAAAATGACAAATATTTCGGAACTCAGGAAAATGACCGGTACTTAGGAAAAATTACCAATACTCAGGAACTCATAAAAATGGCCGATACTTAGGAAAAATGACCGATACTTTTTTATTTTGAAAACAGAAATTTGTAATCGATGAATCAAGTTACTTTCGCATGCCTCTCGTTACAAGTTTGCAATCTAAAAGTTCACTAAAAGAATAGAGAGCAGCAAATTGTTTGTCTTAATCATACCTTTCTAATTTCATGGTCCCAAGACCCGTGGGCATTTATGTGACCAAATGTTTACCCATTTCTATACCTGATGTAGAGGCCCATTTCTATTGAGTTTGAAACCTTTTTCTCCGTCGCCTTATTTCCAAACAAATGATTTCCTTGCAATGTATAAATATAATCTTTTTAATTTCTCATTATACTTGCTGTATTTATAAAATCCCAGTAAATTATAGACTGACAAAGTAATAACTTTATGTACCAGAGAATTTTATTATTTTTATGCAAAATTATATTCGTCGTCTTTTTCTTTATAGCTTGCTTTACACTAGGTGTTGAATCACTGCACTTACTAGAACATGAAACGACTAGAAACGAGTAGTAACGAGAAGGAAACGAATAGAAACGAAAATATTGGAATTATGTAAAGATCTACTCATTAAGGAGGGGATAGATAAAGTCTATCCAGTAACCACTGCTTGTGTCCTACTCGTTTCTTCCTGTTTCATACTCGTTTCCTACTCGTTTCTACTTGTTTCTACTCGTTTCTTCGTATTCGTTTCTATTCGTTTCTAGTCGTTCCATGTTTTAGTAACTACATACGGTTGAATCACGTTGATAGAAGACTCCGGAAATGATGGGAGATCTCATAACCCGCAAGGAATCATGAGTTTTCTAAGGCAAATTACAGCTTTATATTGCTCGCCGATCAGTGGATTAAAGCCTTTTTAGAGCCATTTGTTTTAGGGTAATTTTGGCCAAAAACCATGGGTTAACCATCGGGCTTTTATCCAATTTCAGGCTGATGTCGAAACATGTTTTGGTGATTTTATGCGTTTTCTAAGGCTATTATAGCGTAATATTGCCCCTTAACCGTACTGGGTAGATTATGAGCCTATTTAGCACCATTTATTTTGGGCTAATTATTATCAAAAACCATGTGCTAGGGCTAACCAACAGGTTTTTTCAATTTTTAGCTGATTTTGTGGAAAAGTTTTTTGTTGATTTTGTGCGTTTTTAAGGCAAATGATAGCCTAAAATTGCTTCCTGAAAGATCCTGAATGGATTAAAACTAAAAGCTTATTTGGGACCATTTATTTTGGGCCAATTTGTGTAAAAAAATAAATGTTGAAATCAAAAGTTTTACCTTAACAGGTATCGAACTACAGTCGGCATTACTTAAGCCAGAGTCCCCTCTTTCATCCAATTCTTAATGAGAGAAGTATTAATTTTGAATCATTTTACCAAAAATGTTGATTACAGTGCTTTCAATTAGACGAAGAAATTTCCTTCCAGGTGAGAGCTCTGTCGTATCTCTTTAAATAGAAATTTTAAAGTTAAAGCACTAATATTTTTGGGCGAGTGGCCTAAGCAAAGACATATAGTCGTTCCGACCACAGTCTGACTCCTCGCAAGGTAAGACCTTTGATTTGTCAGATTTATCATATTTTGAAAAAAGTGATACAAAAGTAATACCTCCCTCACCGAGAAAGCCCATTTTTCTTTGGTTGAATGTCAAAGCATCGATTGAATTGAATGGGTTGAATTGAATTGTTAGAGAAACCACAGGGATTCAATGTAGAAAGCTCTAACAACCATAAAAGTAAACAACCGTAAAAGTAATATACACATTCACATTCATTTTGAGATTCATAGGCCTATCTCGATCTGCCTGCCTCTTGCCCTGGTTGGGAGCTGTAGGATTTGCACAGAAGAGACCATAACGATCTGCAATATTTAGATTCTGGAAAACTCAAGCTTATCACAAGACATCTACTGGTCGTGATGGATGAAGAAGACGATCTTGGTGAGGATATTTTCAATGCTTTTTCATGGCGTTCAGGGTTGCCTGGCAAAATTCACATCATGAAACAACATTTTGAGGGCCTGGCCTTCCCAGACTGTCAGAAGAGTGTCCTCGAGTTTATAGAGTCTTACTTTCTGGCTTATTGTGAGGAAGACTCAAACACCAAGCTCAAAGACCCGGGGTTGATTGTTAAAATGAAAAACGGAGACGTCTTGCAAACTTTGTCTGAAGAATTCTTTTTCGGCTGCCTGGATGATGCAGAATTTACGTCGATTCAAGAGCTGAGGCTTCTAGAGGTGCTATGTGGATTTTTTGAGGGGGAGAAGATTGATCCGGTAGGCTTTCTTGTTTTTGATTGCCTTTTCGGTAATTTGGCTGGAAACGAAATAAAGGACATTTTACGGGAAATAAAGATAAATTTCCTCGGCAAGCTCATATCGATGGCAGTGACAATTAAATGCAAACTTGTGCTCGAGTTTTCTTCCATTCTGTTTCAAAAGGGGGGTTGGAGAGGGAAATCTCTGACAATCATGGCCAATATCATCAATGATTTCTGCTACGTAGCCCCGTCAGCATTTTGCATGCTAAAAGAATCCATTAACATAAGCCAGAATTTTGCTTATAAACTGATGGAAGTTGCGCCAATTTTGTACAGCTTTAACGAGAAGCGAGGCAAAGAGGAATCGGATGAAGAAGATTGTATGATTAAAAAGGGACTACCCCCGATGCCATTGATATTAGTTATTGGATCTTGGCTTGCAAATGAACCTACTTTTGCAATGTCAAAAGATAACCATCCATTCACAGCATTACCATCATTATATGATAACGAACAACCGCAACAAAAGGTCCCTAAATGTGCGGTAACTGGCTTACTCCACTGGTCAGTTTTGTCCCCATTGTTTACTGGTGTCAAGGTAACGGCCCCTAAAAAGGGGAAAGTGTCGTACTCCAATAGTCCCAACTCTGCCACGGACGTTGCAAAGATTCGGAATGCCTCTTCCCAACTACATTATGGCATTCTGAATTTCTTCACTGCCAATCGGAAAGTTGAATCCAACCCAAATGATGACGAGGATTTAGAGCCGGGAGAGGTAGCAGAACTAGCCATTCAGATCAATTTGGTGCATGAGGGTGAAATCAAGAAAGTCATAACGAGTCTTGACGAGACTGTGGAAAACATCAAAGATTTCATAACAGAGGAGAAGTTGCGAGAAAGTATTGATAGACTCGCTCAGATAATCCAAGTTGGGAAGTGGAGTGGGTGTCTTGCCCCCACTTCAAAGAAATTCAAACATACTGTTAAGAAACTCCCAAAAACGAAACTGCTTTCTAAAGTACTAAAGAATCTATAAACATTTGTGTAAAGAGTCGGTCATTGATAAATGTCATATATCATTGTATTCCCCACTAATTATCACCCCAACATGTTGACTACCGCATCCTTGCCATCCCTACTTCAGAGAGTTACTCTCGTTTGCACACCCGAGTTTAACAATAGAACAATAGAATAGAACAATAGAAAATGCATGTGCCCCCCAAGATCTCGTTGAAATAAGCTCTACTGTGCAGACTTGCCTGGCTTGCCTTAATAAGCATGGATATTGATATTTGACTAGGGTGCATTTCATGTACTTAGGCCTAAAGACTTCAGCATACAACTCGCCTTGGAAAAATATAATCTATTGTTTTCTTGGCATATATCACAAGATCTTCGGTGTGTACTTAACATGAAATACACTCTGGTATTTTGACCACTTTTGAATTTTGAAAGTACAGAATGGCATAAAAACAAAGTCAGCCGTCGACTCTAACCTATTTCATTTGAAATCAACCTAAAAAGGACAAGATTACCACTAATTGTCATTTCCAAACATCTTGAACCCCAATGCTCTATATGTCATATGGGAATATGTAACAAAAAGAGCTTGGGTATAGAAATAGCCCCCCTAATGTTGGGTGGTACACCCCATCAATAGTGTTAAGTATCCCTTTCAAGGTCCCCTTGTTTCACTCTAATTCTCCCTAATATTCTACTACAAAGACTTATCTATTTGTCTATGCCTGTATTAGATGCTTAACATCTTCGACCTTATCATCATTACTATCAAAGTGTGGATTAGGATAACCGTTTATTGTTTCACTGTTCTCTTCTCCTTTCTTCAATGTTATTCTGTTCCAAGACTGTTCTTTCCCAGAACCAAATATGAGGAAGAAAAATCCACCAACGGTACATATGCCAGCTGAGATGAACAACACTTTCTGCCATTGTTCGCGGGTGGGCTAGAAAAACGATTGTACTCATTAAATTTATACTAGCAATAGGACATACGTTATGCCACCACCAACACTATTTCTTAGATATTGCATTAAATATCGTATTAATTCAAATAAAGCCAGTTATTATATCTATGACAGCACAACCCTCTACCCTATCGACCCTAAATATCCTTACTATCAATGCTTAAGCCCCATCAACTCTATTTATTCACCCTATAAACCCTTAACCTCAACAACCCTATCTATCCACCTCATCAACGAACCCTTGCCCCCCCGCCAGCCCTAGATTTCTGAAAACCGAGCATAAAAAGTTGAAATTTAGATTGAAATTAAAAAGATGAACAAAAGGTCACAAACCTGGTCTTCGGTCAATATTCCAACAATCGAGGGAGCAACGAAACCAGGTACAGTGCCAGCTGTATTGGTGATCCCCTGTAAAACCCCCGCGTATTTGGGGGCAATGTCGAGGTGATTGATAGAGTATCCGGCATTGTTACAAGCCAGTATTCCGACTGACAGTGCCATGAGGGCCACTGCGGCTGTTATGTGCGAGCAACCCATGTAACTTACTACCACCAGAAGGCAGGCTGGGATGAAAAACCCTGAAAAGATAATCCTTCCGTCTGATCATCACTACATATATCTGATATTATCTACTCTTATGAGTATCGAGAACTCTATATTGAACAAGAGATATCACTCTTAACAAAGTACATCACTATATTCATAACTTTAGATAGAACCTTGATAATACGAGAGCCATATTTCTTAAGTTTATAAAATATCAATAGACTATTCAATAATAAGCCATTCTTCAAAAGTTTCAATACAATCCCCACTTGTAAACTTTACTTTTTTCCCTGTATAATTGCTCTTTACTCGCGTATAACGAGCTCGCATATATGTAGCCAGGGTAGGCACTCTCTACTCGAGTTAGTTGTAGATATATCATCATAGATCCAATTCTAACCTCGTTCTTCGTACCTTTCATTCAACATTTTTGTTAATCCAAAAACGATGCATATTCGGAAAAAAGTACATAAGGAGATTCAGTGAATCAGCAGATGCGAGAGGGTTAAACTAAAAATGTTACATTAGCAAAGCGTACCTTTTATAGGAGGAAAAATTCTAAAATAGTTAGGGAAATCGATATAATTTCATACTACATACCTATGCAAGATAAAGTCTTCCTCACAGCCGTAGTGCTAAGTATGCCTCTATATCGCAAGAAGTCGGCGACCTGACCCATTCCAACTTGGACGATAAAAGCCACAAGAAACGGAACGCCAGAAAGAAATCCATTCTGAAAAGAAGAACTACGTGAAAAATATGGTTCTGTTCGCACAGTTATTTTACTTACTATTCCTTCCTTGTATTTTCTATGATTCTGCAAGAAGTCCATCGTGATAATATAAAAATGGCCTAGGTTTGCTTCAGGGAAGTGCGCCAACTAGACTTATTTTGTGAGCAGCGCAGGCCTTACGTTATGGAAATAATATCATTCACATTCAGGGGGCTCCAATCTCCAATTAATGGAGTCACCCCATGAATCATGTGGGGTTTTGATGTCATTGGAAGTCCTGGCACATGCAGTGCCGAGATCTAGTATAGAATTCCAGGTGGTCTAGTTGACTGTTCTTGATCGGCAACAATGCTTACTATTTTCGTAAGGTATTGGTTTTACGTTCAAAGCACAACGGACACAATGAGTTGCTAGCCTAATCAAAGTACTGTATTGATAGTGGGTGTCAGTCAACGATTGATGGCATCAGCAATGGAATGATGGCGTAAAAAATCGAATCATGGCGTTAGCAGTTGAATCAGTGCCCCACCGTGGGAAAATCAATAATTTCTTTCCCACAGCAATCTGGCGTCAGCAAACGAATGATGGCGCAACAGTGGAATGATGGCGTGATTGGTAGAATGATGGCGCAAGAAATCGAATCATTGAGTAATCAGTGGGATCAGTGCCTTGTGCATTAAGCATCAATTGATTCACTTCGATCAAATCTCGCTCAATAAGATGTTGGAGCAATTTCTGTCTTTAAAGGTTATGACAGAAAAGAACACTGAAAACATGATTGCTGGCACGAGATCAATTGGAAAGAATGGTCTGAAGTAACGAATTGTGAGTATGAAAGTAACAACTCTATACCTATCCATCCATCTCTTTTAATGAATTTTAGAAATATTTGTCCCTTATCCTTGGTATGGTTAGCTCAAATATCTCGAGAGAGGATTTTTTGTTTCATGATGATGCCTAGCCAATTTTGTATCCTTTATTTATTAGGCCTTGACCCCTGGCATAGGTAATAGATCATGGGCTGCTTACCTCAATTGAAGGTTTTTTGAGAGGGCTCCACGCACTTGGCTCTAAAATCCAAAATTAGGCTTCCATTCCAACTGCTGCTTTAAAAACTGAGGCTAATTTCTGACATCAAGTGTCAATTGATCCACTTGTTTTCTTCAAGGTTCTGTTCATGCTTGCAAAGTGGGCGTGGCAGGAGGCTATTTTTCATTAGACAGTTTAAATGTCCTTGATATTTCTACAAATTCCTTTGAATTACTGCAGATGTTGATAGGCATATACGTTCAGATAGTATTGGTTTATGCACTTGCACAAAGGGCTCATTGAATAGGTAAACTTGTCAAGCAGTGATATACCTTGGTCCTTCCCCTCCATATAACCTACATATGGCCTTTTAACTGGAATTACAGAGAGCTGGCAAATTCTCTCCTCACACTTTATGTGACAGGTTTGAAGGTGGTTTCAAACCCGAACCCTTCAATCAAATGATGTAACACATTGATCATCCCTATCACCAGGAATTGGAGACCCTGGGAGCTCATGGAATTTCCCCATTTTTAAGGCCTCAAAGTCAAAATTTTTCATGATGCTGGACATTCCTAGTTCTATGCACAATTTACAACTGAACGTTTCCGATGTTTCACTGTTCAAATTGGTTATCATCAAGCCTCCACTCTTTACTATGGAATGATGCCAAATGGCATCATAATACAAAAATGACTGCCAACCGTAATTAATACGATAGTGTACTGGCTTTATCTGAAGTATTTTCACACAAAGTCCTTCAACCAGTTTAGATATCCTTTGAGTCATTCCCTTATTTTAGAAATTGGAGGTTTCTAAATTTGCTATCTCAATGTTTTCCAAGTAAGGATTAAAGTAAGGCCCATACAACAGAGATGAAGAAACGGAAGTTATAGCAAGTGAGTGTGGTAGTTTTCCCAACTCCCTTACTTAACTCCGATTGTCTAGGGAGGTGAAGGTGATAATGTAAATTTTCTAACTTTTGCAAAACTATCACCTCCCGAAACAATGGAAATTGGTAAGTTGGTGAGGTGGGAAAACGTCTACTTACTCAAAATACATTGCGCAAAACCAGAAAAAACAGTACTTGGTATTCTCACCTGTTGAATTGGAAAATTAAGCACTTCTTTGAAGTATAATGGTAAACTTGTTAGAAAGGTGTAAAAGGTCCAGTTATTGCACACATGTGCCACAAAGATAGCCCAAAGAGGCATGGATGTGAAAATCTTTAGCCAAGGTACAGCTGTTTGTTCCTAAAACAAAATTGATTGAAAGACTAAAAACTTATTGCTATAAACTTTGATTGAACTAAGAGAAAAAGGAAAAGTGATGTCAAAGTTGATTATTCGTAGTAAGAAAAAGTAAAGATAAAACAAACCTTTCCACCACTCCCCTTCCCTCTCTCCTTGATAATGTAATCCAATTCTTCCTTTGAAATTCTGGGGTGTGACTCAGGAGAACTTGTTATTAATATGGTCCAAGCTATAAACCAAACTATACCGAGACCACCTGAAGTGAAGAAATTATTTCAGATTTTAAGAGCTCATGGAATATAAACTACTTATTTGTGTATAAATGATAAAATAATAAATTATAATAGTAATAAATATTAAATGATAAACAATTAATGATAATAAATGATTCTTACCAAATAGATAGAATACAGAAGGCCAACCGCCGAGAAACGTTCCATTACATAAAACTCCTGAGATGGGTAAAGCAATAAGGGTTCCTGATGCAGTGCCTGAAAAATAATAATATACCACAAATGAATCATTAGCTCAGCTCCTAGAATCGATTAAGTCTAAAGTTATCCTGAGGGGAATCCCTAAATCCTGAGGGGAATCCCTAAATCCCTAGCGCTGGGTTAGATAAAAAGCAATTTACATCATAACATATCAAGCATAATTTAACATTAATTCATAAGGCATGGTCTAACACGGGTAATCAAATTATACCAGAGCAGGCTACTGCAATTGACATATGCCTCAACCGGGTCTCCAACCCGGGTTTGTGCTGACACAGGCGAGCGCACTAACCACTGTCCTAAACCAGGACAATAAGTTAGCACAGTAACCTTGATGTCTTCACAACTCCAGGCTTATCCATGGTGAGGCATTAATTAGTGTTTCGGATTAAATCCTTCTTCAGAGCCATGTAATATTAACATTAATTCATAAGGCATGGTCTAACACAGGTAATCAAATTATACCAAAGCAGGCTACTGCAATTGACATATGCCTCTGCCGGGTCTCGAACCCGGGTTTGTGCGGACACAGGCGAGCGCGCTAACCACTGTCCTAAACCAGGACAATAAGTTAGCACTGTAACCTTGATGTCTTCACAACTCCAGGCTTATCCACGGTGAGGCATTAATTCGTGTTTCGGATTAAATCCTTCTTCAGAGCCATGTAATATTAACATTAATTCATAAGGCATGGTCTAACACGGGTAATCAAATTATACCAGAGCAGGCTACTGCAATTGACATATGCCTCCACCGGGTCTTGAACCCGGGTTTGTGCGGACACAGGCGAGCGCGCTAACCACTGTCCTAAACTAGGACAATAAGTTAGCACAGTAAGCATAATTTAACATGTTTACTTGCCAGAATAAATGAGAGTTGCCAGTTTACTTCTTTCGTAAATTGGTGACCATCTTGATAGCATTGCATGCATTGCTGGAAAGGTGACTCCCTAAAATAAAAGACTTTCGATGATTTTTTAATTGATACTTCTCACTTCATTGCTCTTGAAGAGATCAATAAGTAGCTTCAGAAGAGTCCCAAAATTCCTTCTAAAAATAACCTACGTTAGTGGTCTCTTTAAATTTTCTTAGGGCAACAAATTGAAAAATCAAAAAGAGAAACATTAGACAGACAAATCTATTGGTAAATCCAGCAAGAGAGTAAATTTTAAAGGAATGATTGGAATGTAAATAGAACAAACCTCTCCAATGCCTTCTATGACTCTCAATGCTATGAACAAGTTGACGCTGTACCTAGCAACTATTGGTGTCAAAACAGTAAACACTGCAGTTACTAACATACCAATGCCAAACACCCATTTCCCACCAAAACGTGTTGCCAGTACGCCGCCAGGTAGCTGAGTTATAAGATATCCATAGAAAAACGCTCCAAGAATTATGCCTGAAAAGAGATTGAAATTTGTGGGATTTAGAAATGAGTAGGAACAATTGGAAAACTGAAAGGAAACAAGTAGAATTTTGCTTTGATCTTAAAATTCTGAAATTGTGCTGACAAAGAAAGTATTTGGGAACCTCCTGATGTCCCTGGCTGAAAATCGTTCCGAATTCCTCAATCAATCTTTTCATAATATTTCAATATTGTACTACAACGGGGGTGATGCAGAATAATTCAGAAGGGGAAGGTTGCTTTAGAGAGACACATTTTTAAACAGAATTTTCAAGATTGAGCTATTCAAATGGTACCAAACTTCTAGAAAGTGGGCGCTGAGAGTTATTTTTATCGGCGAGGTGAGGTAACTGCCTGCAAGTACACCCCTCTAAATCTGCTGCTGAGCAATGGTCCTTAGCAGGGAATGATAACTCCACAATTAATTCATAGATTTGAATGAAGAATACCTTGAGTGTCCTGATCCCATTCAAATTCTCCATCCTGGAAATCAATTAGCAGTTTAATTTCTCATGAAAAGATGTTGAATAAAGTAAGAGTTTGAGCAAAGTTGACAACATTCTCATATATTCGCTACATACCTTTCTGCAAAATCTTAGGGCCATACGCCTTGGTGCCCCTCCTTCCTGCACCCCAGATGCAATAAATCAGATATACGTTTTCTTTGATTTCCAGGGGAATCTCTCAAATATCACAGGACAGGCTTTCTCCAAATTCTATAATTATCCATCCTTTGTACTGTTTTAATCAACCCTGCCCCCCATAGATCTTGGCAAAAAGACCCTCTGTAAGGCACTGACCCCCTTGCAGAGAAGACTCTCTAGGCTTGTTCTAGTTCACTTTCATGGGTAGGTGCCTCCTCCCTGTTCCCTCGTTTACTTTTATTTCCAGGGGGGTCATCATACAATCATAGAAAAATGTAGTATGTTTATGTTAATAGAATCAAAGGACAAGACAAGACACCAACATTAAATACTCACGTTTGTAGTACTAGTCGCATTACTTGCGCCTTGTCGTTGGCATTCTGGATCAATTTTAAGATGAGAATGTTGTTGGATGTACGTCTGATTTACCATTGCTACCAACCCAACACTCAAATTCACTCGCATCGTGTATGCAACCAAAATTCCACAATGCCCTAAAAATGCAAGCACGTATCTGGCAGGGATGTAGCCGGATCTTTTCTTCATCTTCTCCATACTGATGGGAAAGTGTTATAGATAAGATGGCGAAGAATTAATGTTTAACTGATCACCTAAATTTCGACATGTCCAAAGCTTGTTGTTGATTTTGAAAAGGAAATCTTTCACGTGACTGACGGCTTCCTGGTTTGGCTTCGGATTCATCGTTTCCGGTCACGTGAAACAACACTGAGATCCAGCCAATAAGGAGAAAGTTGCACTGAGAGAGTTTTAGACTCGATTCTTACATTCATCTTGAGTTGCGCATTCAGATTATTGGTTGAGGATTCATATTTGTGAATGTTATTTCGCCATGATTTCTTTGCTTGTTGTAAAAATTCCCTCATTCCACTGTGATTTTCAGGGCCGGATCCAAGGGGGGGCGTAGGGGGCGTACGCCCCCCCTATTTTGGTAGAAAAACAATAAAATTAGCTTGATAATACCCTATTTCACTTAAATTATCCTTTCATATATGTGTTACGCCCCCCCTTTCTATGGGTGCTGGATCCGGCCCTGATTTTGGTGATCTTTCTAATGAATTTCAACCGAAAGAATAATTAATCTAAATTATGTTCAATGTTCACACAGATTAGGCTTCTAGTGGTATGTTAAATATCATCAGTATTTATAAATTAGAGGTTTAAACAGCTACAGCTAATCCATATAAAATATGAAGAGGTTAAACTAAGTTAGAGTAAGTTAAACTAATAAGGCTGAAAACTAACAAACAATTCTGAATAAAATTTGGTTGAAACATGTCACATTCAAAATTTTAGAATAAATTTAAATGTCATGATTCAAAACTGTAATTAAATCCTAAAAAAAAGATGGTGCCGTAAATCTGGCGAATAAACATTTTGTATAAGGGTTTTGCAACAAAATGTATTGGTTTCCCTAAAATCCAGATACAGTACATCCTCGATTATCCGAACCTCGATTATCCGAACCTCGATTATCCGAACCTCGATTATCCGAACGCCAAAAGTTTTCATTAAAAGTCTTTTTTGAGTTCAACCTGTTCGGATAATCGAGGATGTACTGTACCAAAATTGTATACTTAAGCCATTTCATTGTTTTATCATGTTCAAAAGATTTCTGTAACGAGAACCGAATGTTTGAAACAAAATAATCTCTTCGCAGAACCCTTCAGAAGAAAGAACATCTCTATACATCTAAATGAATTGATCTAATCATAAAAATCTCAAACATTATTTACAGTTTTAGTGTAGCTGTTCTACAAAGTAAATACCAACTTTAACTTACACTTCTTTTTTATAAGAAACATGAAATTTGAGCCAGGTCTCATCAATGCTCTGGGTAGGTAGGCCTAATGCACCACCACACCCTACTCCCCAGTTCCAAGGACTCACAAGAGATAATTATCTTGAAATAAATTTGTCACCAACTTAGGACCCCCTATCCTTTGAAATCATGTTTCAAGTGCGATTTTTGACAGGGCCTTTATGTTTGTGAGGGTTTCTTGTGCTTACCCCAAATAGTTCGAACCTCGTGTTTGTTGAATTCATGTTCCTTATAAAAGATACATCGTGTTATGCACTTACAGTGCAAGATTTAAAGTAGCCTAAACAAACATTACCAATCCGTCTTGGACGCAAGCGGTTTAAATAAGGTCATGAAGGGGTACATTGGGGCGTGAGATTTTCCTTTCTATCAATCGGGAAAATGGGATTGGACTTCTTGGGCCTATGATTTGGGAATGAAGAAGTAAATTGATATCGACATTGTTTAATCGTTAAATACGTCAATATTGCTCTCTATTTTCCTTATTGGGATTGGGATTTTTGATCAATTCAGTACTGGGCGTTTGGATCCGTACCCCTCTTCAGGACCTTCAAGTAGCTAAAGATGAATCTCAGGCCTGTATCAAATGTCTAACATCATTCTCGATTTTACCATTATCATAATAATCTTGATTGGGAGAGCCGTTTATCGTCTCGCTGTTTTCCTCTCTTTTCTTCAGTATTATTCTGTTCCAAGACTGTTCTTTTCCTGAACCAAATATGAGATAAAATAATCCACCAACGGTGCATATGCCAGCAGAGATAAACAAGACTTTTTGCCATTGTTCCCGGGTAGGCTGGAAAAACAATTTACGTAACAATTAGGAGATTTTTATAAGTAATTTCAGCTCGATCTCAGTACTTAAAATTGCTTAGCTGGAGGTGGACTTTGAATACTTAAAATTGCTTAGCAATTGCTTAGCTTTTTTAATTAAAAATCTATTCTTAGAAGACTATCTCACAGGTTGTTACAATTAATGTCGATGTGATCTTGCATACAAAAGTGTGCCGGGGTACTAATATCCACTATAACCTACTTCTCTATAGCTGCTGCACGACTTTCATTACCAATTAGATCAGAACTAAAATGTTTCAAATTGCTTAGCATTCTTCTATCTAGTACTAGAATTGCTTAAGTTGTTGCCAGGTCGAGTACTGGCTTGCTTATAAAGCAGTTGCTTATAAGAAAGTGTGTAGTCTAATTGACACTGGCAGCTGGAACCAGCTTGAACCAAACCAGGTTTTAAATGGAAGACTTTGATTGGTCAATTTGGTACCTTGGATGGTTTTGATTGGCTATAAAGGAACATAGAGTAAACAAAGCTGGGTTATAACCATGTCAGTATAAATGCGGTGTAATTTATATTTTGTCCGATTCTAATTCATATTTTCATTTGTATTTAAAAGTTATTGATGGAGCTGTAGTTGCTGTAATCAAAAAGAGCAGAAACAGTACAAATGTTGCAATTCATCCAATCTATGAAAAGAATGCAGGATTGCCAGAGAAGTGGTGAATAAAAGAGAAGCAGGAATAATAGAGGTATGAATTAACAGCTCTATTTGTACAGTCATTAATCGGTTCAGAACTTCAGTATAGCCAGAAATATCGGAAAAATAATGAAACAAACACATAGATTACTTAAGCTTTTTGTCTGACACTCAACAGAGTAATACGTCAGAAAGAGAACGAAACAGAAACCGGTATTTCTGGCTATATTGAAGTTTTGTACCATCTAAAGACTGCTCTATTACATGAAGCTACCAAATTATCATTGAATTATCATGAATAATCCCAGATGTACTCGGTATATTTTGGGTTCTTGAGACCTGCTGTCCAAATGGGTGTACTATTTTGCAATTTTGGTACAAGTATGGGTCTTCAATACTCAAAACATGATTTGAATATGGGTTTGGGTACCAATTTTCCAAGGTTCTTTGTACATTTGGGTATACATTTTGGTATAGATATGGTTCAAAATGGTTCAAAATTTTGGTGTGAATATGGATATAAATTTTCGTTCTTTGCCAATACGTCACTACCCAAAACTGGTTCAAGTATCCTCCGGGGGAATAATAGAGTAAATGCTGTAAAACGCTACGGTTTGTCGCCAAGGGATTTCACGAAAATGTGCGACAGTGTAATCAGTTGATAAATATAAAGCCACTAACCTGATCTTCTGTTAGTAAACCAACCATCAAAGGTGCGACAAAACCAGGCACAGTCCCGGCGGAATTGGTGATCCCCTGAAGAACCCCAGCATACCTGGGGGCAATGTCGAGGTGATTGATCGAATAGGCGGCATTGTTGCAAGCCATGATGCCGACAGACAGTGCCATGAGGGCCACTGCTGCTGTGATCTGGGAGCAACCCATGTAGCTTACTACCACTAATAGACCAGCGGGTATGAAGAATCCTGAGAAATTGAGAAATCATTATTATTTTTTTCATCATTATTTTCATTAATATTCAGAAATCATTATTATTTTCATCATCATCAATCATCATTATTATCATTATTGACAACGTCCTTTTGCGCTTGAAAAGACACATGATCTTTGAGGGACTTTATAAAATCCAGTATTACATTATATTTATTGACAACCATGCCTGAAGAAGACGTTTTGATATAAAATCTTCTCCACTGACATTCTTTCAGTATCTTCGGAAAGTTGCTGAAGAAGATTTAATATCGAAACCTCTTGAAGCATGGTTCTTTCTTGTCTTATCTTTTGATTTCTATAAACGAATGAAAATTGGCTCACGTATTAGTAGTCACATAACTTATTCAAAGTGAGCTCTTATTCGACTTAGGTATCCGCACACTCGTAAGAGTAGATGATAGAAATCAAACAAAAAACATTTACACCAATACTCTTTAGTTTCATGCATTCGATACATGTTAAAGCCCCTGGCAGACGCTCAAAAATTTGCTTGTAGTAATTTACTTGTAATAACAGACAAACTATTACGCCAAAATCTGTTCATTTGCATGTTTCTAGAAAGTGGGAGCTATGAGAACGATACCAGAAAGTTGTAGTCTTCGTTTGATACTTTTTGAAAGAAAGAAATAATCTCAATCTAGAACTAATTGCTTATTGAAAGACGAATTAAATTAAACCAGAGCAGGCTACTGCAATTGAAATATGCCACCACCAGTTCTCAAACCCTGGTTTTGCGGACACAGGCGAGCGCGCTAACCACTGTAGTTTATAGAAAGAAGTGTAGCTAATAACTGTACCACACACCAATGCAAGATAATATCTTTCTGACAGCCGTCGTACTCAGTATGCTTCTATATCGTAAGAAGTCAGCCATTTGACCAGCTCCGATCTGAACGATAAAAGCCACCAGAAACGGAACACCAGAAAGAAATCCATTCTGGAAGGAGAATTAAAACAAAATACATTTTGATATTCTGTACCGATCAATATGATTCATATCATAAATAAATATTCATAAAAAAACTATTCAAAATACTAAAAGATAAGAAATTTTTTACTGATTAATTGACTAAGATTAGTGAATTTAGAAGTATAGGTAATAATGTACAATTAAAGATCATCGCGAAGATATTCGCCGAACATGATGAAAAAATTTGAAAATGTTCCTGAAAATCTTGCTCTAAAAATTGATACAGTAGAATCCCGATAACCCGAACATGCAAGGGACGATCAAAATAGTTCGAGTTATCGAATGTTCGAGTTATCGAGGCTTTCGATAACTCGAACTTTTTAGAAAATCAGCCTATAATTCGAGTTATTGAGATTTTATGAAGAGAAAAACAACAACAACAATGATATCTTAATAGCGAACAGAGCGATAATGCAACTTTAACTTGAACGTTTTTCATTGAAAACGATTGTTCTACAAAATGAACTGCCAATCTACATTAGAACTACTATAACTGTCGAAACACACATCACAGGAAACCATGTGTATAAGGAGATTTGGATGTCATAGCAAAATAAATATCTGAATGTCCGTTCTGAACCTGAAAACCCTCTAAATAAGTATGCTGTTTGTGTCCTGAAAGGTGCCGTTTGTGGGACACTTGAAGATTGTGGGACACTTGAAGAAAGGAAATACTGGCCATTTTTCTAAAACAATTTTCTACTTTCTTCGAAGTCATTCGGAAGCTAAGTGCGTTGCCAAAGTCACTGGAAAGAGGTGCAATCAGGGGAATGGAAAGGGTTTAATTGTCGCATGCAGCCTTGAAGTCACTGGACTTAAGAACTTTGTCTCTATTCTCAAATAGCAGCTTGATTCAGTGAAGACGTTGTGATAAAAATATCGTTACCATTGTTGTTGTTAGTACTTTGGCACAAAAAGTTCGAGTTATCGAGAGAAAATAGCCGCAGCGGGTATAAAAAATTGTTCGAGTTATCTGGGGTTCGAGTTATCGGGGTATATTCATTTGTAAGTAGTGTTGAAGGCTCAGGCGGAATGCCAAATCTGTTCGAGTTAGCGAGAGTTCGAGTTATCGCTTGTTCGAGTTATCGGGATAAACGACTGGTAACGAATTCGTTACGATATCGGTATAAACTGAGACGATTTCTAATGGGGTCGCCGCGATTTGAGAAATTGATGTACGATCTATAACGTAGAAACACATTAGGATAACTTCAAACCCTACACAGTGCAAATAAAAATACATGCAATGAAATAAACTAAATTATCACCTGCTGAATAGGAAAATTAAGCACTTCCTTGAAGTATAATGGCAAACTTGTTAGAAAGGTGTAGAATGTCCAGTTATTGCATAGATTGGCGACAAAGATGGCCCAAAGAGGCATTGATGTGAAAATCTTTACCCAAGGTACTGCTGTTTGTTCCTAATACATAAAATGATTGACATAAGATTTATCTCTAAAGCAATTATATTATATATGATCGCATCATAGTGCTCGATGTACAAAGTAAAGAGCGAACACTACCGAGGGTACATCTCCTGATTAGTGGTTAACCATGAAACACGCTTGTCGAGATGCTGAGTGTTCCTTGACTCTTTTCTTCTAAATATATATCACGCTCTGCAATATTGTTTTGAGCACTCTCTTATGGGAATCCGAAACACAGACTTTGAAGTACAGAGCGATATAGATGAGAAACAAGGAAGGAGACTGGCTCTCCCTTACTCAAAGTTTCATGCTTACTCAATCGTCAGACGGACTATGACAGATTAAAAAACCTATTTTTATGAACTGTGATTGAAATGAGTGGAAAGGCCAAGTGTCATCAAAGTTAATGATTCAAGCCAAACAAAAGTAAAGACAGACCAAACCTTTCCACCACCTCCCTTCCCTCTCTCCTTGATAATGTAATCCAATTCTTCTTTTGAAATTCTTGGGTGTGATTCAGGAAAACTTGTTATTAATATCGTCCATAAAATGAACCAAACTATACCAAGACCACCTGAAATGACAATAATTATCAACATCATCATCATCATCAGTCGAGCTTCTTATACCAAACCTACCAGCATTTGGATGCACCGAACTTAAAAGCAAGTAGTGGTCTAGTTGGCAATCATTGGCATTATTAGTGCGAAACTGATTGATCAAAATAGGCTTACCAAATATGTAAAATACAGAAGGCCATCCACCAAGAAAAGTTCCATAACATAACACCCCAGAAATGGGTAATGCAATGAGTGTTCCTAATGCAGCACCTAGAAACAAATAGATCTAGTGTCATACCAAAATTAATCATATACTTAGGGTATGTACTTCAACCTTCAAAAAACAAATGACAAAATCAAAAATAATGCATAATAAAAACAAAATTAATGAGATCTTTTACTTGCCAGAATAAATCAGGGTTGCAAGTTTACTTCTTTCGTAAATTGGTGACCATCTTGATAACATTGCATGCATTGCTGGAAAGGTGACTCCCTAAAATAAAAGACTATCCATCATTCTCGCATAATGGAGGTATGAAAACTTTAGTATGAATGTAAGGGGGAGTTGTGAATTGTTTTCGTTTCACTATGTTCCCGATATTTCTGGCTATACTGGAGTTGTGAATTATAAGAGGGCATTTTAAGTTATAAGGGGGGTCATACATTATTGGGCTTATATGTAGTAATAAAAGGGGTTGTATGTTCAATGGGACTGTAAGTTCCTGGGGGATACCATAGTTGGATTGTTGGGATGCAGTTGGATAGGATGCGCCACCAGAGTTTGTGTTTTGTGACCATACCAACTAACAAAACCATTTTTTGAGACACTGCAAAGATACCCAGATACGTTGATATTTCAGAACTATGGCAAAAATTTAGACTGACCTTTGTGGAAAAACTTAGTTCGAAGCGTTTTTGCGCAGGAACACTTAAAATTTGGGGGTCACCAGATAAATAACAATTGTTTGCTAACATTTCTGCCCACATGAGGGTAAATTTTGCCTGAATAGTCCTGGTTTCCAAACATTTTCCATTGTTAGGGGGGCTCAAGCAACCCTGCACCCCTTCCTCACATACCCATGGTATTCCTATGGTGTAAGTTATAAGGAGTTTTGAGTTGATGTAAATATAGAAAATTGTGATGCAAATAAGAACAAACCTCTCCAATGCCTTCTACAACTCTCAAAGCAATGAATAACTTGACACTGTATCTAGCGACAATTGGAGTTAATACTGTCAGAACTGCTGTAATCAAAATTCCTATGCCAAAAACCCATTTTCCACCAAAACGTGTTGCCATTAGACCTCCAGGCATCTGGGTAAGAAGATAGCCATAGAAGAATGCACCAAGAATTACACCTGAAAGGGGACCAAGATGTTGTGATAATGGTCATTAAAAAAAAAGGGAAGGGGATCTTTCCCCCTAGCACCACCACTATTTTGGACCCTTTCTGAACACACCCTTATGTATATTTTGGGTTGGGAAAGGGGATGGCATTCTATATGGAGACTTGGAGAAGAGAAATTCATGGATCAGGAAACAGCCGGGAGAACACTCCTGTTTATGTCTGTGTGCCTGTATGATCTGATACATCCCTACAATAGTGCCCCTTTTGATGAACCCCTCCCAATTTCTATTCCCGGGGGCACTTCTGATGGGTAAGGGTGTGCTGCCTGTAATCAAAAAAGGCAATGATTCTAGCAAGCACTTAATAAAAAAATACCTTGGATGTCTTGATCCCAATCAAACTCTCCAACCTGAAAATTAACAATGGTTGTTAAGTTGGTGATGAAATATTAGGGTAAAGAAACTCCCCATAAGAAACCCCGTAACCTAATACAACCCAAATTGTAAGAAAATTTAAAGCTGGGAAATTGTTTTCTTAGAAACTTTTATATTGTGGTTAAATTTGACAAGCTGCTTGGTTGGTTTATTTTATAGAATTATTATGTAATATTTGGAAATCTATTCTTAGGGTAATAGGATTTGCAGATTTTTCTTGTCTCTGTAGACCTGTTATGTTAACTAAAAATTTTCTTTTACATAAAATAATCAAATAGTTCATTCTCAATAGTTCAACTCATTTAAGAAATTCTTAAGAAACTTTCAGAATTCAAAACCCAACAAATTTATGGAACTTTAAGAAAGAAAATTTCTTGGTTTGTTATCAGCCAAAATAACGTGTAAACACAGACAAAAATGATACAATACAACACCAACTATAAGTTCTCACGTTTGTTGTACTAGTCGTATTACTTGCGCCTTGTCGTTGGCATTCAGGGTCGATTTTAAGATGAGAATGTTGTTGGATGTACGTCTGATTTACCATCGCCACCAACCCAACACTCAGATTCACTCGCATCGTGTATGCAACCAAAATTCCACAATGCCCTAAAAATGCAAGCACGTATCTGGCAGGGATGTAGCAGGATGTGTCCTTCCCCATGATGATAAATATCTGACTACAGGCGAGAAGAGTGTCGACAAATTTTGGATTTTGTCTGATCACTTAGTCATGTCCAAGAGTCCAGAGATTGTTGTTTATCTTGATGGAAAAATTCCAAGGCACGTGAGTAGCTTCCTGGATTAGCCTTTGTCTTCATCGCTTCCGGTCATGTGATCATAACACAAACAGAAGCCAACCAATGTCTGTTCGAAAGGAAAAGTGTTCAATCGTGTTATTGTTATTATTATGTTATGTCGTTTGTTATTGTCTGATTTAGACGGAGAGTCAAATAGATATTCGCTAGCAGAATATATTGTTTTTAGATTCAGATTGTCGAAGATTCATCGAATTCTACTCCATGTGATAAGAAGAACAAGGCAAGCGCAAGCTGATAACATTTAGTGGTAGAAGCAATCGGTTTACTGTAAGTGTAGACTTCTGGTAGAATTGTCAACTTTCTTACAGACTATCTTAGTTTTAAAACCCTCTATGTAAGCAGGGCCCTGCCCTACGTTGAATAGGGGGTGTGAATTGTGATTTCAATTCACAATAAAAGGACCCTGTGCAGAGTGTGGTACTAGTACGCACCACGCAGGTTTAACAAAATAGGAATAGAACAGAACAATAGAAAATGGCTCTTGCACGCAGAAAATCTTGTCGAGAAATACCATAAGGGAATGGGGGTGGCGCATGCTTTATTCTGTGATTTTTCCCTACCACATATCTCTGCCATTTCTATTGTTATTTTGACAGCTCTATTGTTCTCCTTGGCTCTACTTATGACACAAAAGTGTCATTAATCCACATTGGGGCATGGTCAGTTGGTGTTCTCAAAAGAAAAAATTGTGTGAATGATTTAAATTTGATGACCAAGGGGGGGGCTTCCATCAGGCTAATGAACAAATTTATTACTAGGTCAGTCTATCTCCGAAACCGACTATTAATTACCATTGATTTTAGATTCTTTTTGAAAAAGAAGATCTAATCAATTATTGCCTTATGTCTTTGTTGCAGATAAATACAGAGGATGAGTAAGAGAAAAGCACCAAAGGAAAGCCCAAATTCAGAGTTCTGTGAATTTTTGATAGGTGGGTGCTTGAATCTGATGGTTGATTGCATTGTAATTCAAAAAGCTCCACATTGTGACTTTAATAGCTATTAGCTTTGCTCTTTTTCCAGATTATTAGATTTTTCCTTAAAAGATGTTCCATCAGGATTGCATTGTCAGGTGTGTGGCTGAGTAGCTTTAGCAGCTTGCTTTGTGCCGCTGAAGTAAAGCTTGGTTGTTCAAGGTCTTTGAGGGGTTGACTACGCATCTCATTCCATCGTCCTTCAGAAGGGACATTAAACACCCATGCCCCTGCTAGAAATAATCCAAATTTGATTTAATAGGTCTTTATAGTTTTGTACTTTAACAAGTTTCATCTCCATTGCAGAGCTTGCGGATTATGAAAAGAATGTGGAGAAAAACATGTTCAAATCAAAAGCTTACAGGTACATTCGTTTGATTCTGGTGTTATGAGATTAAGAGATCTGGTTTAATTGAGAGCTTAACTACCCCTATAGCCTAGTTGGTAGAGAAATGATGCACAAAATCAGTAGTTTACTGTGGGTTTTATTCGTAACCCAATTTCCTATGCGATGATGGATGATTATGCACCCAATTTTCCTAACAATACTTGTCTATGGTTCATGCACCTCTTTGAGAGGGTCCTGAAGAGGGTATACTGACCCAATCCCTAGCACTGAATATTGAAAAATTCCAATCCCATGAGGAAAATAAAGGAATTCGCAATATTGACTTGTTTAGCGATTTTAATCCCAATTCACTTAATTTTCTTCCAAAATCTCAGTCCCAGGAAGTCCAATCCCATTTCCCTGGTTAATAAAAAAGGCCAATGCTGGTTCCTAATTTAACCCTTCACGACCCTCCTTTGAATCCCTTGCTGTATCTGCCTTCATGGTTCTTTAAGATGCATCCCTTTGCAGGAAAGCAGCATCAGCCTTGGCAGAGTTACCAACAAAGATAAAAAGTGGCTCTGAAGCTAAGGCTCTGGTATGTTTATACATTTTATTCTATTTGAATGCTTGAAACGGCAAGAAACAACACAACCAAATATTTAAGGCAAACACATTTTGAATGCCTGATGACCAAGAGATCAAGTGCCATACCAGTCAAGATAGTTAGTTTGAGTAGATTTCAAGATGAAAGTCAAACCAACAACCTCTGACTCTCACTGAACTTTTAGGTCGTTCACACTTTGAATTGTAACCACAACCCTGTCAATCATATCGATTGCACCAGCACTCTTTCTTAAAGTAGAGACCCAATGCAGTTGTTTAATAGCTCACCGGACATTCTTGATTGGTTGATGGATTGATAGGGCGATATGCTTACTATCTTTGTAAGGTTTTGGTTCATGCACAAAGCAGTAAAGCACAAAGGGCCCACTTAATAGATTAATCAAGCAGTGTTACACTGGCACTTTCCCTTGATGTGACCGATTCCTCTTACCTTTAACCTGCCTGGAATTACAGAGAGCTGAAAAATTCTCTTCCAGACTATGGGTCAGGTCTGAAGGTTGTTTCAAACACATACAACCATGTGCAAAAGGGATGAGTGACCTAACCAGTCAAGCATCTCCTAGCAAAGGGAAACATCTTTCCCACACTAGTGCCTTGGGTTGTCCAAACAAGCCAGCCACCAGTATCATACATATTCAATTTTCCATCAGGTAAAACTGTCTGAAAGTGTCTTATTGAATTATTTTTTCTTCATTTCATTTTTCTTCATTGCATTTGTTTTTATATCTGTTTTTATATCAAGCCTGGTATAGGTGTCCAAATATGTAAGAAGATTGATGAATTCATTAAAACTGGAAGTCTTCAGAAATTAGAAAAGGTTTGTGAAACTTGAGATATATATCATAATAAAGAAATTTAGCTGCTAGATATCTAAAGGGCTTTCGATGGAATTTTCTTCTAGCCTCATGCAAGACTAGTAGTGTTTTAGATATTGAACTGCATGTGATAAAATTCCATGAAAATAAATTTTGATTTGCTGCTTCAGCTATTGTCAACTATTTTTGACAATTGGGGTATAATATATCTACTAATATAATCTATCTATAATCTATTTCATTTCCTTTTATTACTTTTACCATTCTATGATATTTCTTTGAACCATCCTCAGTATGACTAAATCGTGCCATTAGGGTCTTTAGCAATGAGATTTGTCCCCCAATGAAATTACGTAACTGAGTTGATGTGACTTAGTATTTAGTATCTGTAATGTATCTTTGTAAGTGTAATGTGTTTGTTTTGATGTGATGAGTTATTTGCCCCATACCAGTGTTTTTCTTTATGCTTTCCTAATTTAGGGGGAGCATTGCAAATTGCAATGCTTGTCTAAATTAGGAGAGTGGGCCGGTGTGGGGTACAATAGTTCAGTCACATGCTTAGGCTAACAGTTGAGAACAATACCTCCAGACCTTGACCCTTGTTGTGTATCTCATGTACCCTTGCTGCATTTCATGTGTGCAGTCTTTCTGCAGACAATGGTATTTCATGTCATGCCAAATATTCCCTAATCATCTGAGGGTAATCCATACCTTTTTATGTGTGGGCACTCCTATTATTCTCATTCTGGAGGTCTGTTCTTGCTGTAAGTGTAATGTGTTTGTTTTGATGTGATGAGTTATTTGCCCCATACCGGTGTTTTTCTTTCTGCTTTCCTAATTTAGTCTTAATAAATGTTTTGTGTTATTAGATACGTGCAGACGACACATCTCAAGCCATTAATCAGCTCACAAGAGTTGCTGGTGTTGGGTAAGAAAAAAATTTGAATTCATCTTTTTAAATATTTTGGTAAAATTGTTACAAGATTTTTTGATACTATCAAGAGGTTAGATGCAAAAAGGGAGAAGTCAGAAATTTTACTAAAACTTAAACATAAATCTAACAATAGTAGGTCTCTGTTTCTACCTCAGCTTAATTGTTGATTACCTACAATTGAAAAGGCCTCTATTATTACAGGCCTACTGCTGCAAAGAAGCTTGTCGATTCTGGTATTCTGACGATAGAAGGTAAATTTTGATGTAACTCCCCATATTTCCATTCAAACAACTTATCTCGATTAGATTTATTTGCCATATGGTGACTCGCTGCTTCTATTAAGTAACCACAATTTCAGGAAAGATTGAGAAAAACCCTTTACAATTGCACAATTTATTATTGTTTCATTCTTAAAACTCTTTTACTCTGCTACTTGCAGTTTCAAGGCTTTCTTTTAGACAATCCTCAGGAAAATGCTATAAACCCTCAGCTAATGCATTTAAGAAATTATTGATTTTATTGAACTTTTTAGATTTGAGGAAAAGAACAGATAATCTGAATCACCACCAAAAGATTGGTCTAAAGTGAGTTTATCAATCATAGAAATCTATCTAATTTCTATTTTACACTCCGAAGCTATACAAATATGCAATGTAAGAAATTTCTGCCCCGTTAGTTCAGTAGTGTCCTTATTTCTGTAGGTATCCAAGAAAGGCTCCTCCCAAGTGTACAATTACATGATGTAGTGAGCCTTCGTCAGGCAATTATCTAAAGTGCAGTAGTGATTCGAGAGTGTGCAGACTTGAATTAGAATCTGTCCAGTGGTGGATGTCCAAAACGTAACATAATTCAAGGCTCTTATAAGCATTAATGCCATTTTGGCTCTATTCTCTCCCATACCTCATTCAATTGTACTTTTATGATATAGTGTACCTTTATGGTTTCTATGGTCTATTGTGGTATTTTTTTTATATGTCTTAAATGAATAATAAAGGTGGTTGATTCAGTATGGGGAGGAAAATCGGAAACATAGCAAAACATAATAATTACTTTTCCTTGCTATTAACAAGGTTTTACCCATGAAAGATTGATGTTGATGTAAAATGTATTTAATTGGACAATGTGTGGAGATTTATTTACTTATCAATACATATTTTGAAAACCCAGTTATTTTTGACAGATATTTAGAGGAATTTGAAGAGCGTATTCCACGAACTGAGATGAAGGAACACGAGGTTATTTTAGAATTAGTAACTTTATAAACTTATAAATCATAAATTAAGATATGAATTGTTTCTTGCGAATCCTTCCTTATCTTTTAAGTTGTTTTGGTAGATATGAATATGATTTTATTTTATTGAAGGAGTTGATACTCGCTGAGACGAAAAACTTTGATTCAGAGTTCAGATCTTGCATTTGTGGAAGCTTTAGAAGAGGTATGCATGAATTTTTAAAATGCTTTACATTTACTTTTCTATACTTTTTTATATTGGGCTATACTATAATTCGGAATAGCTACACTCTTGGGTGTTTAGAAGAGCAAACAGTCTATACTAGTATGTATCTTGGGCTAAAATGATCCAGACAAGTTAGTTGAGGATGGCGAAGAAAATGGGAAACACAGCGCAACATAAATATAACATAATTACTACTGAAACATTATTACTCATGAAGCTTTGTGTCTGACACTCATGTGGCAATTTAAAAGGGGGGGTAAGGATGCTATTGCTGTAAGGGGCTTATGGGGGCCACAGGAATTGAAAGAACCAAGCCCAAGTCCTTGAAAAATCTGGAACTCTGGATTTTATTAATGGCCCTTGGTTGGGAACTAAATCCAGTAAAGGAGAACAAAGATAAGAGTCATTTTCATCTCTCTCGTATATGAACTACTTCCTCCACCTATTTTGGCAGTATCCTTTTACGTATTTAATGAATCATTCAAATATATTTTGTTATCATAGGTGCTGCAAGTAGTGGGGATATTGATGTATTGGTCACTCACCCAAGTTTCACTTCGAAATCAAAAGGGAAAAGCCAAGCAAAGGTAAGACTGTATTAATTACACTACTAGTTATGATAATAATAATACAAGTAGACAAGGAAGCAGAGACCATGTGAACTATACAACCCTCAGTGCAATCAATTTTAAATTTAAAGCTAAAATTTATTCACTTGAATTCGTATCTATTATTAGATTTTCAATGGTCATTTTCAAACTTTTCAAATTTTTCTACTGATGTGATAAGTACTGTATCCCAGATGAGATCATTCAGTTCTCTAGTACCCTCAACCAGTACAACGTGTGTATAATTGTTTTTTCACGATCCAAATTATATTTTCATGTCAAATGTCAAATGCACTTTTTCCCATAAGCAACAAGCCCTGGTTAACAAGTCCTCGTTTTCACACCTTTCAATTTAAGAGAGGCTAATACCACATACTTTTGTTTTTAACTGAAGGATGCGTGAAAGAAGCCTACTGCATGGTAAAAAACAGTGACACATCTAGACAAGAACAAAGGAATGAAGCAAAAGACTTCCTAAATACTAATAACTATGGTAGTAACAAATTTGATAAGGTCTTGTCCTAGTCTCTGTTCATATGAAATGGGCTTGCAAGGTAGACTTAGAAGGCCCAGTTTTTTTGGATTCCATCATGATTAAGACTCTAGTTGGCATAAGCATGCCGTGTTCATATGATAAGTGGACCAGCCCGGCTCGCACAGATCTCACCTCTTGTTCGCTAAGATTTGGCTGTGATGAGCTGAAAATTCCCATTGGAACTGAATTCAGCCCGGCAAGATGAGGCAATTTCTTTTTTATTTTAGTTTTAGCACTGCCAAGTGTTGTGGAGTCTGCTACGAAAATGAGGCTAGCTCAAGTGTTTGGGAACACATTTCTCCATTGGAAATTATGTTACCTAAGTGGGATGGCTCGGCATACCGGGCTAACCCACTTAATATAAATAGGGCCTTAGTCGTAAGAACCCCATATTTTTAAGGGTAGACGTCCCTTCTGTGGGTTAGGACTTAGGTTACTTTTATACTGTATCAAAGAATATAAATGATGTCGAGGATTTTGTTTTCATTTCTTGCAATCGAAGCTCAAAAAGCTCATTTCACTTTGGCAAGTGGGTTGAGCGCCGCTCAATCTCGGGTTCAATCTCAATATGACAGTGAATCGCTTTTCATTGCGTAGCATGTCTGTATTTCTAAAATGAAAGAATTTATTAAATTATTTTGACGATTTCTGGTTCATTTTTAGCAATCAAAGCTGAAAAAACTTGTTGAGACATTCGAGAAAAGCAAATACATCACAGATGTCATATCAATGGGAGAATCGAAATTCGCCGTGAGTTTTTTATGTTATTTACGACTTAAAACTCGATACTATTAGTGTAAGGATTTGATCCTGTTAGTTTTATAATAATTCATATTTAGTGAACTGAAATGAATTTTGAAATAAAAGTAAATTTGATTCACAAGGCATGGTCTGACACGGGAAATTTAATTTTACCAGAGCAGGCTACTGCAATCGTCATATGCTCTTACCGGGTGGGGGTTTATGGTTAAGGTTAGGGTTGGGGTTAGGGTTGTGGTAAGGGTTAGGGTTTGGGTTGGACTCGGGTTAGGGTTAGGTTTGGGGCTGGGGTTTGGGCTGGGGTTTGGGCTGGGGTTGGGGTTAGGGTTGGGGTAAGGGTTAGGATTAGGGTTAAAGTTAGGGTTAGGGTTTGGCCAGAGCTAATGTTAGAGTTAAGGTTATGATTAGGGTTTTGGTTATTGTTTATTGTTATGGTTAGGGTAATGGTTAGGGTCAGGTTTAGGGTTAGAGCTAAAGTTTGTGTTAGGGTTTAGGTTAGGGTTAGTATTAGTGTCAAGGTAAGGATGAGGGTAAGGGTAAGGGGAGTGTTAGGTTCAGGGTTATGGTTAGGGTTATGGTTAGGGTTAGGGTGGTGGCATATATCAATTGCAGTAGCCTGCTCTGGTATGATTAAATTACCCGAGTTAGACGATGCCTTATGAATTAATGTTATTATAACATAGCTCAGAGAGAGATTTAAGCCGAAACATGAATTAATGCCTCACTCTAAAAAGAAAAGTAAGATATTGAACGATAAAGGTAAAGGTTTAATGAAACTTCAGAAACGAAGTTACTCGCTCGTGCGTTTTGCTACAAGCAGAAGAAGGTCATCCGAACTAATCAGATCACTTAATCCTGCTCATCTTAAGCGTATTCGTTATTCGTATTTAGTGTCCTAATGGCATTAATTGGTATTATAAGATTTCAGTTTATTTCAATTATTAAAATGTTTTGAAATCCCAAAGATTTTATTGAAAGTAATGACGTAGATAAAAGTATTGTCTTTGATGAATCAGGGTCGCATCTCAGGCCAATATTCTGTGTGATGATTAGTCACAGTCCCAGCGAGACAACGCTTGATTAAGACTGGCTAGATCAAAGATAATTTAATAGACCGGTTTTCTAATGTTGAGCACGAAATCCCACCCATTAGAATTAGATTCGTTATTCTGGTCATTCTGGTTTTTATGATAACCATGGGGTTACGGTTTGAGTTTAGGCTTAGGAGTTAGGGTTTGGGTGTAATTTTCTGATAAGTGTTTCAAAATTCTGTCGAGTATCTAGCATAAAAACTGGACCAGATAACCTACTTCTAATTGTTGGGATTCCTTACTCAGCTTTCCCAATGGCATAAGTTCTACAGCAATGCAGCTATAGGCTCAACATGATGTGTAGCTAAATCCCAAAGCTTTCATTGCTCTTAAACTTGCTAAATGTTTTCTTTTTGTTTCTGAAAGTAATGAATATTCTCTCTTTCTTGATAACTTCTGTTTACCTCTCAGGGTGTGTGCAAGCTGCCTGCTGATGGTTGCAAACACAGACGCTTGGATATCAGACTGATCCCAGTCGACCAGTTCTTCTTTGGAGTTCTTTACTTCACTGGAAGTGACATCTTTAACCAGAATATGAGACAGGAAGCATTGGATAAAGGATTTACTCTCAATGAGTACTGCATCAGGTGATTACTACGTCACTTTAGTTCCCAGATCTCTCAATGTCATTCTCGATTTTAGTTCATCGTCTTTCAAGAAAGTGCACTACATCCCACTGGCTACAGCCATATTTTGTGAAAATGAGGTCCGGTTTTTTATGCTAAACACTAGAATAGGTTGCCTCTGCCTGGCTTCCTTAATTAATCTATAATAATGATGGTCAGCTAGGGGAAAATTGGGAGCTGGGATTTACCTTTTTTAACTTGGAGAATAAGATTTTTTTTAACTAGGAGAATAAGATTGGACTTCTTGGGACTGGGGCTTGGGGAATGAAAAAGAAAATTGGAATTGTTAAACTTGTCAATATTGTGAATCTGTCTATTTTCCTAATTGGCACTGTGACGTTTTATTAAATATTTCAATGCTAGGAATAGGGATCAGTACCCCTTTTCAGGACCCCCTGATAGGGAACTCCTAAAAGAATTATTATCTAAAGTTTTACGGCTTCTTCTAATATTTCCTATTTCTCTTTTTGTAGGCCTGTTGGCAGTACTGGTATGTATAGCTCTGCTCGATTATCCCTTACTGTACCAAAAATCATGACTTAAATACAGAAATAGGTAGCTATGATCATTTGCTAGCCTTATTTTAAGCCAGTACAAAGGGAAGATTTTTTGGAATTCTGAATCTTGCTTCTTCAAGTAATAAATATGATTATTCAGATAAAACATGAAAGAGCAATATCAAGAATTTTTATTGATATCAACATTAAAGCGTCGTTTTCCTAGACTAAGATCCTACTGCCCTTGTGTTTTTTTGCAAAGCAACTAATTAATAGTGGCCAGTATTGTATTACTAATTTCTAAGTTCACTTTTTCCATTTTAGGAGCACCAGGAGAACCCTTGGCTGTTGAGAGTGAAAAGGACATATTTGAAATTATTGGGAAGAACTATGTTGAGCCTAATAATAGAAACTTGTAGACTAACCTTGTTTTTTTAGATAAACCTTATTTATTCATGTCACAAAATCATTGCTTATCACTAATCGTCGTTTCGTCTTCGTTGATAATCTGCCAGTCTTCACCAACATGTTTTTGTTTGGAAGGGAGGAACGGAATTATGAGAGGGACAGGATCAGGAATTAGGAGGGGAGGTACACGAATTGAAAATGTTTTTATCAAAAGTTTATAGATTTTTATATTGTCTGGTCTCCTTCTTCAGTCTAGCTATTACCTTTGGTTAGTTTTGAAACCAACACTTCAATTTGATATGCAACTAGGTGGATCTGAAAACTAATTGAGTTATTAAAAAAAATCATTTCTATTCCACATCATGCTGCAAAAAGACGTCAAATGTGAGGTCATAGCCTAGAGCAACCACTGATCTCAACATAAAGACTGGATCTAGCATCTGTCATCCTGAAATGAAGTCAATTGGCAGCCATATTAGGAGGTTCAATTCAATACATTGACATTACCCTGGGGAGTGCTTTTTTATTTGATGATTGTTGGAATGTTAGGAATAATCAGCACAAGACTGAATAATCGTGTAGCTATTGTTAACAAAGAATCAAGTCAATATGATTTCTTTGGCAGCCATATTGGGAGGCCAAATACAAGCCGAAGCAATTGGCTTCAAACATCTGGCTCCAGAAAGAAAATAATTATCGATCCAGTCTTAATTTTGTGATTAGTGACAGAAACACATTTTCCGGAACAGCCTTGTTTTTCTTAACAAATGTCTTTTTTTTTAGCTTTCCTAGCATTTTATTTCCAATTAAACCCCCGCTTCCCTCAAAATAAAGTTGTTTACAAAGGGAACTTTATCAGACTACACCACACACTAGCTGGATGTTATTAGGCTAGTTTTTGTTATCGGAAACAAAGTTGTGAAGGGGGAGGTGAGGGGGCAAAATGTAGGAAGCTGTAAATATTATTTTTTAAAAAGAAAATCATTAAGTTTAGGAAATACAAGGAAATTCTATGAAAGGGGAACTAGTGTAGCCCAAGCATCGTACGTTGTCAGTTATCACAAAAATATGTGAGTACAAAATCCCACTCTTTAGGAGTAGATCTAATATTCCGGTTTTTATAGTGAACATCGAATTTGGGTTATGACTGTAGTGGTTAATGATTTTTACTGATTCCAACCCATGATTGGAAATCTAGGAAGGTTTCCCTTCAAGTATTAGAAATTCAGTTCCTCAACTCAACTGCTAAGGCTACAGGGCTATACCATAACACTGCATAGTACTAAATGAACTATCGAGAAAGGACCATTACCATAAACTTTTTGACATAAACTTCTTATTATACGAAGATGAGTAACGAGGATGACCGAGTGGTTGGATCACTTAACCCCTTTGAAAAGGGTAAGAGCCTACCTTTACTGAATTATCTCTGCCAAGGGGATGGCCCAATTGTTGAAGTTTTGCACATGCGCAGCTGACCCTCCCACAACGTTAAGATTAGGGTTACTATAATGAGTAGGTTATCCACCTTCTTTCATATATTTAGCAAAAAAGCCGGACCAGAAAACCTACTTTTGAGGTATGGGATATGGTCTTCACCTCGTAAATAGGAATAAGGTTGGATAAAAACATGGAGGTCAGCTAATGCGATTTGATGAGATGTCTTGAAATAACTCGATCACTTGATTCAGTTATCCACTCGCTTGCCAACGCATGGATGCTGCTCTAAATGTGGTTAGATGTCGCCGAGATACAGGCTGTTGCACTGGGGACCAATTACTGCCCTGTCGATAATAGGCCTTCTTTTTATTTCGACGGTCCTAGCCAACATCTTTTGGTTTCCCCCATACGAATTTTGGGGCGTTCTGCACTTCGGAGTATTTCTAACATGGGTGTACCTGATTTTGAATAATTTCTTGAAGGCAGCTTTCCATGGACCTGGATTGGTGCCCTTGCAGTGGAAACCGGTAAGAACTTCTATAAATTTTCTAGAACTTCTGTAAAGCTATAGGTACTAAGGTATATTATTGTTCAAAAAAAATAAAATGCGTGTGGTACATTGATTGTAGATATAAAAAATCATGTATGATAACTTTTAGTACCATAATTTGATATAAACACAATATTTCGAGCTTATACTCTTTATCAAGTCACTTGATAACGAGAGTATAAGCTCGAAATATTGTGTTTATATCAAATTATGATAATAGATGTTATTATACATCATTTTGTATATCATTGTTGTATACATATCCTCTACTCGCTAAAAAGAAACTGAATATTGGAAGACCAGGCTGCCTGAGAATCATACAAAATAACCATGAGACTGAAACAAAACAAGCAAATAGACAGCACACAGATATATCAAACGGTCAAGAGAATCTACATTTGAACCAATTAACACTACTGATAGCGAAAACAGGCTTCCAAATCATTATAAAGTAAGAAACATTTAAGAACATTTCAGGCTGAAAATAAAGAATATTTAAGAACAGCCAGATTCAAATTAAATTTACTGGTTCTTATAAAAAAGAGTGTAATATTCTAAAATGAAATTAGATGACATGACATCAAATTACAAAGACCTGATTTATAGTAACAAAATGACTATAAGTAGTTGCGTATTATTGAATTGATATAGCTAGAAACATCGGGAGCATAGCGAAACGAAAACATAGATTACTTAAGCTTTTCGTCTGACACTCAACAGAGTAATAAGTCAGAAAGAGAAAGAAACAGAAACCTAACTGATTCATATACCAAGATGTTGATTGAAATAGGCCCTTATGGAATTGACATTTCAAAAATTAGATTTCTAAAGTAAGTTGGAAAAGACATCTTGATACAGAGCATGGAGGGACCTTTGATATAGGCTTCAAAAATTGTCAAGATTTCTAAAAACTTTCAATTAACTGGATATAGTTTTTAAATGTTCAATCAACTGGACACAAAATTTTGAACACCCAGCATTCATGTATTCCAAATCTTGGCCCGCAGAGAGTCCATTATTTTCTGTCAAATTTGGGACGTCCCAGAATATCTTGGGACATATAATCACAATACTTCCTGATTTTAGTTTCTTTAAGGAAACCGGCATGGCAAAAAGCTACTCAGCACCAAGTTAAAAATGAATCCATTTATTATTGTACAACTTTGAGGCCTGGTTTCATTGTATACAGGGCTAAAACCAGCCTATAAATTGTAGCGGTCAAAAAATCAAAAATTTCAAACAAAAAAGTATTTTGACACTTCTAAAGATTGTAGACAGAGGAGCTATATCCCGAAACATTTCAAAACTTTGAAGGCAAGGAACTCTTAGTATTATCAATCTTTTGATCTGGGCTAACCTCCTCATGCGACTGTAGCCTTTTGTAGTATTTTTAGATTTGTTTATATTTTTGTTTAAAGCTTTTGTATTTTTGAAAACATTCTTAGAGAATTCTTCTTGTCCTGCCCTTCACCTTTGTAAATAATTAATCTTATTAATTCAAAGATTATCAATTTCGGCTTGCTTTAATTCTTTGGTTCACAAACTCAACTTTTTCTGATCCTGCTAATTTCTAAGAAATTATAAACTTAATTCTATTTAGAAGTTTCTCTCATTTTCTTCTAAATATTTGAAAGTTATTGAATTACGTTGACCATTGCAGATTTTGCTTTGGTTTTCACCTGTGGCTAATTAAGGGCCTCGGTTGATTTATTTACATAAAGAATGCCGTATATCACTTGATGATTTGAGTTTTTGACATTATGTTGATTTGATTGTAATCCAAAGGCTACAGCTGTCGAAATTGCGGATTTATGGTCTGTCAGTTGGTCAGTTGTTCAAAACAACCAAGTTGCACATCATCCCTCATCCCATTGGCTGTTTACCAGGGACGTGAAACCAGTGGGCCCTGGAGCCATTTGCCCCCAAGATTTTGCAAAATATAATGAAGTGTCCTTTATATCTACATCAATTGCGTTGTCAATGCCACATTGTAGAGCTTGATGTGCAAAAGTACAGAGCAATATAGAAGAGAAACAGGAAAGGAGACTGGCTCTCTGTGAATTAAAGTTTCCTGCTTACTCAATTATCAGACAGACTATAATCAGACGGACTATTATAGTATTTATGATGACTGCGTGAGCATGAAGTGTCCTTTATATTTTCATAAATTGTCCCTCTTGCCAGGAGTTTAGCAATCTACTTTGACTATAATCTTAAGATCACATTTTTCTTTTGTGAACCATTTAGTTCTCATAATGGTTCGTTTGGTTCATATTTCTGATATGGCTTTTTATTTTTGTTAACACTTTACTTGGCACATAGGAGCTTAACCCTCCCTCAGAAATCTCTTGAAACAGGCACTGTAATATGCTGAAGTCCCCTGTCCTCGTTTTTACCATTCTATTAATGTTTTGATTTCTAGGAAGATGAAAAAGACGAGGAAAATCTTCAATATTGTCATGCATGCGCTGGATTCAAAGCTCCTAGGTCACATCATTGCAGAAAGTGTGAAAGGTTGGCTTACTTATTAAGAAATAACCAAATAGCCAGAAATAACGGAAATATAGCAAAATGAACACATGGATTACTCAACCTTTTTGTCCGACACTCAAGAAGCATCTAGGAGTCGGTATATAAATCAGTTAGGTTTCTGTTTTGTTCTTTTTCTGACGTATTACTCTGTTGAGTCTCAGACAAAAAGCTTAATAAGTAATCTATATGTGTTTGTTTCGCTATGTTTCCGGTATTTCTGGCTATACTAAGAATTATTTCTTTAAAAGTGTTCTCAATAGGATACTTGTCAACCAATTGGGAACAAGGGTATTGAAGGGGCTCTGTGCAGTTATTGCAATCAAAATTCTGCTTTTTATCTTTTTGAAAACCTGCTTTCCTCTAGCATTATCATGAAAACCTGTAACAGCATCGATCTCTTGGAGTTAAAGTTGAATCGATATTGGAGTTAAAAACTTTGATATGTTGACTAAACAACTAACTCCCCAGTCCTTCAGAAGGGAGGTTAAACTAAGAGTTCTGTACCCTTGCTTTGATAAACACTGCACTTATAGGCATATGCCTAATTTGACAGAGTCGAGTTTATTTAAGACCCTCAATGCCTCCGCAGGAGAGTATAATACAATTTTTTATACCTTTGTAAATTTCTGTCTAAGCTGACCAGCTTATCCTACTATAAACTACTTTGTTTTGTTCAGGCAATAACTAGAATATTATTTTTCAAATGAGATGAAAAATGTTGAAGGAATTTGAAATCTTTTAGAATGGGATGAGTTATGAATAAATTCTAAATCAGGCGGATTGTTGAACGCGGAAGGCTTTTTTGTCTGAGATATCTCAGAAAGATTACCAAGGATTGATGCCTTAACTGGGTGGTCTAGACAGATGTGCAGTAAAATATTTCCGGGACAAGAATTCACAAAATACGCTGCGTAAAATCTCGGGCAAAGCAGTTTTTCCGTAAAGTCTATCTAGTTTTTTTCAAATCCTTTAGAAATGTCTCGTATCCTTTTTTCACTCCATATTTCTGTAATTTAGATTATCCCTGTGGTTTGGGGTCATAATTCATCCACCATATCCCTGGGTGTCGTAAGAGGTGACTAAAGGGTTTGGCGTCAGGAAGAGCATACGGTCATAAAACTTTTCTCCGTAAAAAATCATGGATATGTCTGGTGACTAATCCATGGACTTCTCAACCCCTGCGAGCAGGGAAAATGGCTGGAATATAAATCCAGTTTGTTTGTTTCTATGTATTTCCTTAATCTTGATGTGATTTTGTTTTAGATGTGTCATGAAAATGGATCACCACTGTCCTTGGATCAACAACTGTGTGGGACATTACAACCACAAGAGTTTCACATTGTTTCTGGTATTTGTTGTCATCGGATGTTCGCATGCTGCTGTGATATTGATACTTTGCTGTTTATACCATCTTTTGTGGGTAGGTGTGCTACACTTTGTGTTCCTGATATTAAATATTATGATAATTAACGAGCTTTCAGGCTTAACCCATTGATTTTCCATCCCTCTCTATCTTGAACAAATCCTGGGGATTTCACTATAGTTTTTTAAAAAGGTGGGAATATTTGAGGGGCAGGAATTAAAGAGAAACAAGAATAAATAGGAGTAAACAGGTTTGTATCCAGATATTTTTCAACAGGGGGGGGGGGGCAAAAAACCTTTTGAAGAACAATTTCTGGAGATTTTCTATAGGAAAATATATATAGTTTTGAAAATTTCTTTCCCCCTTACCCCATGCTACATATTGCCATATGAGTAAATATAGACTCACATTAACTGTGAAAAACTTTTTTTTTTCAATTCATCAAAATTATTCTGAGCAGAACAATGACAAACCATCATAAAAGCGAACAGGAAATCTTGTCTGTTCCAGTTGTCAATAAATTTGATTCCCAAGAATAATCTTTGCCTTGGAAAAAATTTACTGCAATTAATTGATGTATTTCTTACCCTACCCATAAAAAGTGTACGTACTGAATCTTCGCTTTCCCTCCAAATTTTCCTTCATTTCTATTGTTATCTCATAGAAGGAGCATCATTATAAGTTTGATGGGATGTAATGAAGAGGGGGGCTATATAGAGAATCAACGGTACTTACGAGAAAGTAGATACTGATTAGTATGGCAAAAAAGGTTTAACTGTTATCATTTTGCAGGATGAAGGCTACGTAATTGTAAAGGAGTACGAAAATCCATGGCTTTCCTTCAGTCCAGAATATCTGATAGTTTTCTTTTTCTCTATTGGTTTGTCAATTGGAGTGACTGGAGCTGTTTCAATGCTGTTATATTATCAGGTAAGATAAATGAAGTTTTCTTCAATGTTATTGTGTAGGGTAATACACCAGCAATAGACCTTTTTCTGTTGAGGCTGCCATGTTGAATTGAGGAAAATTCACCCCTTGGCAATCTCAGATTCTTTTACGAGTTCTAAGGAAAAGCAATGCTTTAAAGAGCACATGAAGCAAACAATTTTATTGGTGGAGATGATAGGTACTGTTGAATAATAAGAAACTCTATGAAAAGTTTGTTGATATCTCATTTGGTTTTCAAGTTGTCCACCATTTTGTAGGATTGGCTGATGACTTCACATTGTGTGTAAAAGGTCCAGAACATATACTGCGTTAACTCAATTTCCAAGGGAAATGCAATCACAATATTTCTTATCAATTAGTATGCTTTCCCAAAAATCATGCATACATAGTAAATAACCTGCATTACATTTATGCAGCACTGCAACAAGATTTCTTGCAACTATAATCTTTTCATGATGAGATACAGCTATATCCCCATATGTAAGCCTAATAATGTGCAAACATTATGACGTCATCCACTGATACTTCAAGTTAGTGGATAATTTGAAAACAAAAGGAGATATCAAAATAATTTAAATGGCGTTTTCTATCATTCAATAGTACCTATCATTTCCACCAATAAAAGTTTTTGCTTCATGTGCTCTTTAAGGGATATCCAGGGGGTTATATCTGCGCTATCCCTACTACTGAATTTGGGGTGTCGCATTTTGATATCTACTCTTCGTTTCTAACTTTTTAAATTTAACCTATTTTATTGTATGGTTTATTCTTTTAATGGTTTTATTCTTGAAACAATAGTAAATATGTTTTTAATGTGGCCAATATATACATGTATAGATAAGGTATAAGAGAGTTTTTTCTTTTGCTGAGTCAAAAATTTGTTTTCCATAGTGCTTTCAGCTGCATATAAATTAGAAATAACAATTAAGATTAATGTAGATAAATATTGTCCCCTCATTTTTAGATCAAAACCATTCTAACAAACCAAACAGGAATTGAAGCATGGATCGTCACAAAAGTGAGTTTTTGTTCACCTTCGTTAAACTCCAAAATCATCCATCTTGTCCCTTCCTTTAAATGAGGGATGGGCACTCTTTGCTTTGTGTTGGACTACTCTTGGACTGTACCAAATTACAAGTGGCTGTGGTGGTATCTTGGGTACGAAATAGCTTTTGAGTATATATACTTTTCAACCATTAAATCTGGCTGGAAAGTTTGTGAAATGGTTTATGTTTATATCTTTTTTCATAAGACAAGGATAATTATTGATTTCAGAAATTTCCATAAAAATGTCTTCTTCAGTAACTTTAATATCTTCTTTAGGAAAATTGGCTCTTATATTAGTATTTTTCTTCATAGTTGGAAGAAAGTGCTCATTGCATTTGCAGAGGGTTTAGTAGATGAACAAAGAAGAAACTCTTTTACTCTGCCACTGGCAGTTTGATTTCTATCTTTAAGGACAATGCTCAGGCTACTCTAAAATTATTTGTATATTCTTTCTTATTTAGGCCGACAGAGAACGCGATGATGACTCGGTATTCGTTTACCCTTATGATTTGGGAAAGTGGAAGAACATTAGACAGGTGAGTTTATGCGGCATTAATAATATTTCTAACAGTTTGTAAAAAGTAATAGGATTTCGTTATACAAAGATTTGATACATTTTTCAATCCTGAAACTGCCTGGACAGCACAAAAGAGGCCATTCGTATAGATGTTGTCTGGCCTATTGGTTCCTGCATTAAGATGCTTCCACTGCAATACTTTGAAAAGAAGCATGACCTTTAAACACCTGTGTTCATACATTTGATATCAATACGTTACTTTTCATGTAATGTTCCTTACTTACTTTATTTGATTATAAGTATCAAAAATATTACGAATTTTCATTTCAAACGTAACGTAGACATCATCTAAGACTTATTTGCAACTTTTCAACTCAGATATTTCCTGAGTATTTTATCGGTACTCGGTGCTGCTCAGTATGGACGTAGATCTTAATCAGATTTAGATGCAGATAGATGTTCTTACTGTAGACACTAGGTGGATAGTAAATCCTTCTTTAAATTGTAGGAGATACTTGTAGACACTCGGTAGGTAGAAATACCATTCTTTAAATTGCTGGCAATACAATGTAGACACTCCATAGGTTAAGTGTAGATACTCAGTAGGTAAAGTGTAGACAATCGATAGATTAAGTGTTCAGAAGGTAGTAACACCCTTCTTTAAATTACAGGTGATACAGTGGTCTCAAGACTATGTTGGTGATGGAATAGTTTGGCCAGTGAGAGAAGGATGCAATCAATATACCCTTACTGTAAGCATTTTGAAAGATTTTGTAAAAAGAATTACTGATTATTGTTACTTCTTCATACCCTTCTTTGTATTTTACTTTGAGCGAATCTTTAAAGGCTGGTTTGCTCAAAAAACCACCAAGCTTTATAAAGATGATAAAAACACAACTGTTCTTAAAACAAAGCTTTCGATAAAAATTTTTTCAATGTAACGTTTGCTATGAAAGCCAAGTAAAATGTTTTACATAAATGTTCTTTATAAGTTATATACTGCCCCTATTGTGTAGACAGAAAGAGTTCGTTTTCGCCTTAGGACTCTTGAACTAATCTTATTGGTCAGCTCACTGTATCATGGCTGTTGATTGGTTTTCCTACACCATACCAATCATTCACCACTTTTCTGATTGGCCTATTTCGATCAACATCTGGGTATATAAATCAGTTAGGGTTCTGTTTCGTTCTCTTTCTGACGTATTACTCTGTTGAGTGTCAGACGAAAAGCTTAAGTAATCTTTGTATTCGTTCCGCTATGCTTCCGATTTTCCTGGCTATATTGAAGTTTTGTACCATCCAAAGACTGTTCTTTATAAGTTGTATAAAGATTTAATAGTTTGTTCAATCGTTTATATTTTTTTTCCTTAGATCGAGCAACTTGAGCAGAAATCATTGAAAAGAGATAGAATGGTAAGATCTCTTTTCTCACTCTCGATAGAAATCAACGGATTGGCTTTGAAAATGAGAAAAACCGAATAAATGTGAACATCAAAGTCATTATTTCACTTTCGTTGCAGGGTCAACAATTCACTTAAGAATTTTTGACGCCTTTTTCATCAAAACCATGGATCCCTAAGGTCATACATATATTCACCGAACGACCGAAGAAGTTCGTTTTTTTTCAAAGTATAACTATTTCAAAGCCATCTTGAAATATATTCATTATTTTCATTTTCAACATTATTATTTTGTTCTCTTTTCTGGTTGGTTAACGGTAATGTTCAGGTTAATGGTTGTAGATTTTTCCAATTAAATATATTTCCAGCAAAAATATCGTTACAATTCAGCCAATTTTTGTTAGGTTTCATTTTCTTGTATTTCTGACGTACTACTCCGATGTGTGTCAGAAGAATAGCTTTAGTCGTAGTTTTGTTTTGCTATGTTTCCATTTTTCCTGGTTTCATTATGAAAAATCCTTCTCCTTTCTTCCACAGGTTCTGCATAAAATCACGAGTAGCTACAATGGAGCGTGGTGTCCGTTAAGATATGGCTTTAAAGTTGTTTACGACATTCCCTGGGCTGATGACCCGAGGATGAAGATTCAAGCCAATGATGCAGTTTACGTCACTAGATGGCGAAGGTGACTTTTTTGTTGTATTTGAATTCGAAGTCTCTAATGAGAGGTAGATCAACATATCTAATATTTTCGACTTAAAATGTAATGTCGTAAGCAATAGAATAATGGCGTAAGCATTGGAATAATGGCGTAAGCAATAGAATCATGGTGCAAGCAATCGAATCGTGCCGTAAGCAATAGAATCATGCTGTAAGCAATCGAATCGTGGCGTAAGCAGTCGAGTCGTGGCATATGCAATTGAATCATGAAGTAAGCAATAGAATAATGGCATAAGCAATCAAATCGTGGCGTAAGAAATAGAATCGTGGCGTAAGCAATAGAATTGTGGCGTAAGGTAGATGGATCCTGCATAATCTACATCTACATTAACCTGACACTGTCTGCCTTTAAAGGAGAAGATACTGGCGGGGTGATGGGCGATAAGTGATTAGATTAATTAATATGCTAAACATTAATCGACTAACTAGAGAATGACTGATAGTGTCCACTAGTTTTGAGTACTTTTAGGTCTACAACGCTCTGCATTACATAACTTTATTGAATTCGACATCCAAGAAGGCTGTGTTTTATAAGTGTTAACGTGGATTTCCTGGTCTTGATGTGTTATCTGAGTTTGATTGATTTCAGGCGATGGTTGTTCGGTGAAAAGGTCCGTACAAGTCGAAGTATGAATGGTAATTTAGTTTAATAATTCATATGTTCATTAAAATTTTTGCTGAAAAGTAGCACGTTTCTTTTGCCATCGAAACCATCAAGATTTTATCAGAGCCTCTCATTTCAATATATCGTATTTCTTTCCTCTGATTACAATCTTGGTTTAAGAGCCTCTAAAACCTAACCCTAACTCTAACCCTCAGGGCCTTTTTTAACATACTAACTGGGGGGGCAATTGCCCCTCCAGCCTTTTGCCTTCTCATTGTTCTAAACAATAGCCTATTGTCCCTTTTTTTTAATAGACAATAGATTGCCCCCCCAGTGATGTTCCCTTCAAAAAGGCACTGCTAACCCTGACCCAGTAAGGGTTCATAACCCTGACAGTAACTTTAAGTGTAACTCTAAATCTAACACTCTTACTCTTACTCTAACTCTTACTCTAGTCCCAACCCTAGCTCTAACTCGAACCCTAACTCGAACCCTTACCCTAATCCAGCTTGTTTTGGCATGATAAAGATACTTCTGTCATAATTTTTGCAATCGTATTTCTGGAACTTTTTCACGGTATTTCTTACAACAAAAACGTTGAAAATTTTGCTATTATTTCATAAATCTACTTATCCACTATTCAATTTATTCCAACGACAATGGCTTCGAAAAAGTTGTTTTTCTATGTGGTACCCATGAGTTGGTACCACAGGGTGTAAGGTTTACCCACCAAGAAATTTTCACCGTAAAATCCCTCATAAAACTTCTAAACTTCAGCACATCAAAGAACGCAAGAGAAAAAGGACTCGTGTAGTTGGTAAAAATACTACTATACTAAAGTTTATTGAATTTTGAAGACGAGGCTCTAATTTGAAAATTTATTTGTGTCAGGCGGAGTAAAGTACTCGAAAGAAAAAGGTTGGTTTCCAAGACAATGTGCAGTCGAAGTCTACGATGATGAAGATGAATTCCTGAAGAAATTAAAATGAAAAATTAAAGTTAACCAAATTAATTTGTGATATGTTATATAGTGTAGGCAACAGAAAGTTGACGAATCCTAACATAAGTTTTGATTCTGAAATGGTTTATGAACGTTCCTCAAGGGGTGAAGGGTTGAATCCCAATTCCTGGCACTGAAATGATCAAAAAGCCAAATCCAAATGAGGAAAATAGAGAAATTCCCAATATTTACGTTTTTACAATTGCTTAACCTTCATTTACTTTTTCATTCCCGAATCCCAGTCCCCAGAATTCTAATCAAATTTCCCCAGTTAAGAAAAAGGCAAATCCCAGTTCCCAATTTAACCTTTCCTTACCCTCATTTATGGAAAGGATACAAATCTTCGTTGTGCAATAGTCATAAGTTTACTAATTGTTAAAGCAGCTACATTTTCAGTAGATTTCTTAAAAATATATTTTAGGCCTTACACACTTAACTTGACAATATATCCTCCTTCAACTATTAATGTTCGATTCTTTAATTTTGTTTTCGTTGCATTTTGACGACGATTGCTTCCCAGTGTTTAGAAAAATCAACATTTGATTTGACGCGTATGAATTTCAAATATATCTTGTAAATAATAGTTGTACTTTATTTTCTGCTTAATATGTTATTTTGCGACAATGTTTGAGTATTTAAGATGTATTTAAGTTTGATTATCAATTGATTTTATTCTTTTAGCATGCATTGCCACGCTTTTTATCGGTGACTGATGATCCTTGTAGAATATACAGGGCTGTCTTCTTTCCAAACTTTTTTCAAAAAGCAACTCGTCAATAAGCAGCCAAGGGCTGGATTCACCAAAGCACTAAGCAACTCAAGGAAAAAACAAGCAACTAAGTTCTTAAGCATCTATGCTGAAATCGCTTAAACTAGTTGATCAAACTATGTTTTATTGTTAAAAGAAGCATATTTGGTATTTTCAAGGTTTTCTTACATGTACACAACACGGAAGTATCATTGTCTATGACTCACCTACCTAGGGGCTTCGAAAACATGACAGAAGGGGGCGTCTATTATAGGAGTGGTCCATACAGAGGGAAGTATTCAAAGAAGAGAAATTATGAAATAAGGGGTCTTTATTATAATTCGAGAGGGGGGCTTTCAGGGGCGGATACAGACTTTTAACTGAGGGGTGCAAATAAAGGTAAACTGGGGGTCTGAAAATTTTTAGGGCCACGCCCTTTTAAGCCTGGGAAACGCCCACCTAAGAGGTTTGGTGCTATTTTTCCTTATATAGTTAATGCAGCCAAAAAAGGTTTTTTTTCAACTGAGCACTAATTTTATGAAAAACGAGAAGAAAGCCTGAAAACTGGAACAAAAAGTTGAAAGTCTATAACACACTAACTATAAATTGTTGTTGAGTCACTCGGGATCAGTGTTCAGAATTTACAGGAAGTAGGTTACATTTGCAGGAAGTACATCATTCTTTTCAATAAGCATATGAGAGAGATTGCTCCACGAAAACCTGCAGATAGCCTCCAAGAGTTGCAAAAAGGATATGTCTTCCAAAGAGGGAGCAATGGCTCCCATGGGTCCCCCCTGGCTACGTCCCTGGGTATAGGGTAGAATTTCTACCAAGAAACAGGCTTACAGCATACTTTAGCATACACTCTTTTTTCTTTAAAATAATAAATTTTCTAAGAATATTAAGGCTCAAAATCGCCAAAGAACAATGGAAATCTAAGAATAAACAATGGAAAAGTTGAGGCTCAGGAAAATTTTAAGTATTCTTATAAAAAAGGGTGTTTTTCTTTTTCTTTATCTTTTTAGTACTGGAAGTATGTTTATTTCAAAGAAAATTTAGTTCTCAAATTTTGATAAATTTTCCTAAATTTTGGGTGGTGAAAATTGACAATTGACAATTGTCATCTTTGAACTTTTGAATTTGATTTTTTTAGCTCTATTTATAAAAATTCAATAGCCTAATTTATTTTACAAGCTTCTCCACTAAATCTGCAAGTAACCAAAGTTTCTTAGTTTCTCAGCATTAGCAACTCCATAGGCCTACTGAATTTCCTATAAAATGTTCTTTATATTGTAGGTATGTATATGTATGTTAAAATACAATGTTATTTTGGCTGACTTCTGACGGGGAGGGAGGGAACCCAGCAGCGCAGGTAGACCTGGTGAGAGGGCTTTGGTTGCTTTGGACTTTTTTGTTTTAGGCAAAATTTTCCTACAGGCAAAATTGATAAAGTCTAACACAATCATAATGAAAAAAATAAAGATATGAAATGTTGGCGGATTTCAAGAATTCAGGGCAAAAAGATATAGGGTATACATAGTTGTAAATAGGACTATTGTGTGCAGAATTGAATTCTCTATTGTTTGAGGTATGGCAAAAGTTTGTAGGATGAATGCATAATGGGAAATGTTATTTACCGAATGGCTCTTAAGTTCAGCCCTAGCAATATAGAATTCTTTAGTCTTTTGTCCGATCTTGGTAGTTGGAGCTCGGCAGATAGCGAGACTGATAGGCCATCAGTCCAGGCGCCAGTCGTCCCAGGAGCTGATGAAGAAGTTGACGGCACAGAAATTTTTTTTCTAATATCAAGTTCCCTCATAAAAACACATTTCATTTCATCCAGTGCATTTCTAGTTTGTTTCTCTAGAGTTTTGCTTTTCAAAATGACGTTCAGCTGCCGTAAAAGCAGCTTCGTGTCAGCCATTTTGAAAAGCAAGACTGATTCGTTTCTCGTCACCCTGTGATATCGTCATGCAGACCAGCAGCACACGTCCCCCCGAATGTCAAAAATTTATTACAAATCCTCCTGAGAACATCAATTTGTGCCGTACCATCCCCCCGAATCCACAAATTGCACCCCTAAGAGTAGAATATGATTGGTTGTTCACCTGTTCATGGGTGCAAAAATCACGTGAGGGTGCAAATCTTGCGAATTTGATTGGCTGTGCTCATTTTTGTCAATGTTATTTACCAGGCCACGGGTGCAAAGCTGGAATGTATTGTTTAAAGAGCAGCATGGACAATACTATTCGGTTCTGCAAATTATACAAAGTGACATCCAGGGGGAAGCGACGAAATGTGCGGAACAAACAGCACAAGGAATGAGCTAATCTGCAGACCAACAAAATTGCAGGATGTCGGAGCAACATGGTCATTTTTACTGTTAATGTGATTTCGGGTTTCATACTTGAGCAGCAATGGATAGGTGAGCTCGCTGAACTGTGAATGTGATTCTGGGTTTCAGGAGCAAAGATATATCCGTTTTTTTCAATTTCATGTTTTAATCAAAAATTAAATATAATCGAACCTTTAGCAATCTGAGGGGTGCAACTGCACCCTTTGCACCCCTCTGAATCCGCCCCTGGGCTTTTAAAAGAAGGGGGCGTTTGAAATCGAATGACGGTAACGGTAAATTGGAAACTGAAAGCCAAATTTGTTGTTGTTGTTGTTTCGGAGCTTCGTTCGTTGAACAGACCAACAGACAAGATGGAAGCGGGCGAAGTCTGCGAGTATCGGATAACATTTCTCACTTGGCCTGTTCCCGTGCAAGAAGATATCAAAACAATCTAATGAACGAAACTAAAAGGGAAGGTAAGAATAAAGTTTCAAATCTCATAAGATGCTTGTTTATGATTAGTTCTCCATTCAGAAACTTAAAGTAAGGGGTCGCCCATTTCGTCGTATCGACAGTGAACGGCTGTTTGACTCTCTGTAAGCCGAGACCTGACGTGAGAGCATGGCCTAGTTAGACAAAAATCCGCTTACTTTCTGCATGCCATCAACTTATCGTAAGCAAAAGTGCCTGAATGCTTGGCTTTATGGATGTTATAAACCTGATGGTTATGATATTGATTTTAGACTTGCAAAAATACGCTTGGAAAAATCTTTGACTTTTCAAAAAGTGTGAACTTTTTTTATTAGGGCCTAATCGTGGCCGTTTGTTGTGGTCTGTTAAGCCCCTTGTGGTTTTGCGTAATCGCCTTCTCTGTGTCTAAGTCTCTTTTTGTGCCTTCTGGTAATGACTTTGTCTCAGTTTTGTATTTTAACATCTGGGAAATAACAGATCATGCATATGCAAGAAGCTTATTGAAATTTTGATTCGCACGCTGAAAATGAAAAAGTGATAGAGGCCATGGAATCAAAGAGAATTGAGAGGCTCTAGCCCTGCCCCAATAATACTGGAAAGAAAGTGCAATAGGCGTGCTGACAATGGGCGTGGCTAATTGTTTTTGTAATTGGTCCCTCTCCTAATTGAAGATATACTCTGAGGCCCATGAAAAGTGTCTCTCAACCTTTCTGCCTCTACAATACAAAAGGATGCATCTATAAGTTTTTTGGGGAGGGGTATGGTGTGTTGCCAGTCTTTTCAAAGAGGGTAAATTTGCTCCACACTTATTTTTCTCTCAGAGAGACCTTACTGACATCTACAAAAACATTATATCTAAATAGTTTTGAACCCTTTGCTTTCTTCCATCTCTTCTATTGAATTCACACTCATTTCTATTATATCAAAGGCCAACCAAGGCCAATTATAAAAAAGTCAAATGTCCGATCATTTATAGAGAGCGGCCCAATACATCTTTATCTGATCAGAAATAGATACTCTTTTATTTCATTATGTGACTCGTCAATAGGCAGCTAGACTTGGATCAAATAAAATTAGATCAAATGAAGTCAATGACTTTCTTGGATTACTTTCCTAGCCAAATCTATTGTTCTATCAAACTGTAAGGAGGTGATGATCAAACAAACAAAAGATACGATCAAACTTTTCAGATAACAAATTTTGTGTGCTCAGAAGTCAATTCTGTTTGATCAACTAGTTATTGCTCGGCCTGCATATAATCCCAACGGAGGAAATGCTGTAAAAATAACGTCACAGGCTGCGCTCTCTTACATTTTTTATTTCTTATACATTGTCACTTGCTCAACTTTTTCTAAGGGGCTTGAAGGGGAGACAGGAATTCTTGGTTATGATTTAGAAAATGCACAGAATATCTCTGCCGCTCTTATTTAGTATACAAAAAATATGAACTATCGAACATCTAGGTTTTGAATTTGCCCAATCAGATAAACACTGGGTATAATAGAGGAGACTTTCCGTTTATGGTTAATTAATGGGTTGAGCCCCCTATCCCCTAAATTACAGGAAAAGACCCTTATTGTCCAGACTGCTAACTTTGCTGGGCAAAGTATATGCTCTGTTTTCCTCATTGCTGTATTCCATGTCTGTGTGCAATTTTTAGTTTTCAACTACATCTTAAACAAATTCAATTTCTTTCTTCTTGAGTATCCTACTTTTATTGTAACTTGCAAAGACCTCCTGTGTCCATTAACAAAAATAGAGTCTGGCTTATCACCATACTTTTATCTTGCTTTGTTGAAAGTTTTGTTGATAACTAAGAATTCTCAACTTGATTGACAGATTGGTTTATATGACAATGCAGATTATCCAAGAAACATTTGGGCACCAGTTCTGCAATAAAAGAATAATTTTTCATCAAAGTCAATATTTGATTTTCTAAGCTACTAAACAGAGATTGCTAAACATTCTTAGCTGTTGTATTGTTAAACTAATCTCGAATCAAGCCTTCAGAAATGAAAGAGTGATTTACTGTTTCTTTTTTACTAACAATCATCACATGCAAATAATAAAGAGTAAGTCATTTCTAAACACCAAATTTGGTTTTTGTTCTTTTTCTTCTTTAAATTGCTTGTTGTAAGCTGGTTTTGTTAGTTAGCAGCCACACCTGTTAAGGTTGTGCCTTTGGCTATTAATAAGAATAATGATAACAATAATAATAACAATAAATCAAGATTTAGAAGTCTCCACATTCCCCAAGCACCAAAGTCGTTTGGCTGCAATTTATGCTTGGATAGTGTGCCAGAAATTAATCATGATATTTATCAAGAATGCAGATAATGCAAGTCGGCATTCGAGCCCATGAGTTCTGCTTTTGCTTTTGAGTTTACTCTTCAACACTATTCAGCAATGATGTGCTGTGGTGGGCCTCTTGGTGTTGGAAAGTGCTTGATCTTTGGTAGGCCTAATGTAGTTGTCAAAGAACCCAGCTAGGTTGTGTTTGTTTCCACATTTGGTGCGTGGTGCTGATGGATGTGACTCAGTTCATTGTTTTAATGGAGTTCCCGATAGCTGAGTTGGTAAAGCGTTTAATGTGCAAAGTCAGAGGTTGTCGGTTCAAATTCTTCTTGGGTCATTTTTATTTTCATAAATAATCCTAATTTAGTTGCTCATATGCAGTTTCTTACACTATTTATTCTCTTTTGTTCTAGTTGAGATTCATGCTTTTCATAACAATAACCTTTTTAAGAAAACGAGACTGGAAATTAAGTCAGAATTGTGTGCTGCATCTGTTGAAGATTTGCACAGAAAAATCACAAAGCGTAAAGTCCTACCCAGCAACAAATTCTAAACATATTTTAGTGAATGGGAGCTGATTCGTTGGTGAAAATAGTTTAAAAATGTGAAATTGCCATAATAAAGATGTGTCTAAGCCATGTAGTTAATATTATGTTTGTGTTAACCCTATTTTATTTGATATTTTCTCACTTATTGTATCTTCCTATTACTAGCTTTCCCTATATCAATATTTGTGCATCTTTGCTTTAGTGGTGGAGAGAGTCTGACTTGTCTGGACATAATTGCATCACAATCAATTTCTCTGTTCTGTGTTGATTAAGCCTTGGGAAATTCACACGCAGGTTTCATTTAATGGCAGCTATAGAAGAATGAGCCTATCCATCCTTTGTTTTTTCTTTGAAATGATAGATTGGTGTTGACTAGATCGATAAAAATATGGGAAATTAGTTCTCTTTTCTAAAATAGAAAGGATGAAGACTCAGGGCCTTCAAGAGAGCAGCTAGGCCCCAGAGAAAAGGTTAATTCATAAGGCTAATCCTAAATTCCCCTGAAAGGCAGCCTGAGTAATGAGTAAACATGGGTAACTTGGATTTTTCAGTCTTTCAGAGCCATAGGTTCCTTGTTAACTATCCTGGTAACCCTCATCTTGACGGTAAGGATGGAGACTCAACTCTCTCCTTAGATGAGCACCAGTGTTGAATGACTAACCTAACCAACCCTTTCACTCTGTCTCCATTCCTTTTTCAGGTGAGCATTTTTGCAGCTGCTAAAATTGCAGTGAAAGAACATCCAAGATGAGTTCTGATGAAGATGTTGTGCTTGCCAAGAAAACCCTTCCCAAGCAGACGATGGAATATTCTGTAAGTTGATTTTAGAACAGCCTTACCCTGCACACCAGCACTGACCCTTTAAGAAATTGAAAATTCCTGCCCTCTAGACAATGGCAGTTGGGACACGGGGCCAAAAGCCTCGATTTGACTTCTCAAATTTTTGAATTTCATATTTCCTATACAGTATTTTGCAATATTCGTTATTTTGCAGGGCTCTTTTTGCCTATACAAAGGGTCCAGGGTCTAGGACCATGACCTTCCTCTGCCCCTGAAACAGCCACTGCCTACTTGACAGCCATGGCCCGTAGGAAGTGGGGGCAGGGGGTTATTTTCCCCCAAATAATCCTAAACTTCAATTGTTCACAACATAGTACCTAATCTTCCTATTTTTCTCGAACAATGGTTACCCCCCAATGAATTTTCCCAAGCTACGGTACTGGGACAGTGGAAAATTCTAGCACCAAAACATCTTGTTTACACATTCATGCCACTATTCCACTCAAAGTTTAGATTTAATTTCTATCTTCTGTTTTCTTATTTAAATCACTTGAGGTCAGACCTGGTATTTAGAAAAGTAGTTTGTGGCCAGTAAATCCTCTCTTCATTGAGGTCAGATGAGTTTTTTTAGCAAAGGTTCACGCAAATGCAGGAGATTCCCGGCAAATCAGATCAATAAGAAGATCACTTCATCATCCACCTTGAAGTAGAATATTGATATATTTCTCTCTACTATTTATATCATATTCTCATGACTTGTGAGGGCTATTTTTGTTTTTTCTGTTACTTGTTAATAAACACCAAAGTGTGATGTATTCTTCCGTCTTGTTATGGAAGAGAACCAAACCATATTTTATTTCAACTTTACTAAGATGAAAACCAATTTCTAATCTGTATATTTGCCATTTTCCAATTTGTGCTTTTTGGGATAAACAAAGTTAGGTCTGGTTAGAGTCTAAGTGTCACCTTAGTGTCACCTCTACATAAGACTAAACCCAGGACAAAACTCCGCGGGGGACGGCTTTTCTCATGTAAAGAGCCTCTTTGATGGCCGAGGAAGGCATTGAGGTGGAGTTGGGCAGCCCATCCCATATAGCCATATCTACTTCAAGTGAAATTTGTTTTATGCGATTTATTCTGATAATGTTATAATTTTCAGGTTAAAAGCACTGACACAATGGCCAGTATTGCCTTGAAGTTCAACACTACACGCAGTGAATTGTCGCGAATGAACAGATTGTCGTCACGCTTGCTGTATCCTGGACAGGTCAGTTTTAATGTTGATGATGCAATGTTGTTTTAGTTGTCAGATTGTGATTCATTTCAGAAAAGAGGTTTCTGAGTAAGGTTGAGTTAAAGGTATTCATTTAGGGGAGCATATGTGCTCCATATGCCCCTGCTCCTTTGTTGCTGAACAATTCCCAATGTTTAAAAATGTTATAGCGTGAATTTTAAATTTCTTGTATTATATCTGTTAAAACTACAATTAGATATTGTTTGAATTCTGATGGTATAAGATTGATGTTGCCTAAAGGTTCATCTGTACCAATGAAAATCAATTTTTCATGCAGATTTTAAATTTGGTTAAAATGATGTGATAGACGGTAATATATGTGAGAGACTAGTAATCCAAGGTAAAGATTGGTTGATCTGATAGTTGTCTATTAGCAGCCACAGGCACCAAAAAATTAACATCAGTGTGGGTTGGGGTCTCCCAATGCCAGGACCTGCGGCTCTGTGGGTCGAGAATATGGGTAGACAAATAATCAGACACTGCGTTGTATGTAACAAACTAATAAAGTGCAAACCCGCCACTTAGAAACTGACTTATAATAAGAAACATAAGCCTGTCAAATATTAGTGCATCTATGTTTAAAGATTAATTTTTCATCTTGAACTTTCGTATTGCTTCAGAAAATGTTTTTGATGGAAAAGGTTTGCCATTTCATGCAAATTCAGTTGGTATCCTGATAAACATGTTTTGAATTCTTCACCTATTTGTTTTCAACCTATAAGAAACCAGGCAGCCTGGTTTTAGGACAATCAGTTTCTTAATGGCGTGCTAATACTGTAATAACCAATAAACATCAGAGTCTAAAACTTTATTCATCAACAAGCGTTCGACCAACTATGTCTTCAAAGTTCGGCTTTTCTCACTTTGGCCACAGCTCTAACCAAAGGGAATTCCCGCCAAAACTCGGTCTCGTTTTCCTGTTAAAATTCAGTCTCGTTTTGACGTCAAAATTCCCGCCAAAACTTAATCCCCGTCCAGTACCAGTTAGTCTGCGAATCTCGACTTGTAAATCAGAAGGTCACGACATATGAATCGAAACCATTAAATGTCATGAAATATTAATGACCTGTAATTTCATTTCTGATTGGCCTTACTTTGATTGTACAAAAAGGCCATTATAATAGCGAATATGTTGCATATATAGTTGCAACTATTATTGTATTTAGACCGTAAGCACTGTTCATGCATTGTCTACGCACAGTATATTTGAACCTATAATCTCCAAGTTTAATCTGTTCCTGTGCTGTTTTTGTTAAGGCCTATCGTCGAATTCCTGAATTAGCCCTGTATCCAAGGGGTAGTTATCAACAGCAAAGTGTTTGAGTATTGTTTTCCTATTGGTTGCGCAGTATTACGTCGTTCTTGGTTCCAGTATTTATCTACCTGGACGAAAGTACTTGACAGAGCTAAGGTCGATCTTGGTGACATTAATACAAATATATATTTTCGAAATTCTGTTCAACGCAACACGTCATTTTGGCTGTGCGGAGTTTTCCCGTTCGATTGATATTTCGGTGGATTTCGATTTTCGATTGTTCTGGATTGAAGCATGGAGAATTCTAATGAAACTAGTTGGTGATGATTCTGATGTCTGCACCGGTCGTTATTATGCCTGATGATTATGATGATTCGTTGGGTGGACCATTGGTTCGACATGTGGAGGATGAGGGGACCTGGAACGTCATGACTTTCTGCATGAGGGTATGGTAGTTTTGATACGTTATCCTCTCCGTAGATTTGCTTGGGCATAGATGTAGGCAAGACGGTATTTTAGCAAAAAGTTATTGGAGGTATTTCTCATTGCCCCATGAGGGAAAAAGGCTTTTCATGATAAGTGGTGACTATCATGCCAAATATTGTGTCAGAAATAGCCTTAATAAGTCCTAATGTATTTACTCGGACTAAAATTGAATTGAATTAGTCTTTAATCTATCAACAGCAATATCGAAGGAACAGAGAATGTGAAAACATGAAACATGTGATCGAAAAGTTATTACCACTCAGCAAAAAATAAGAGGAACCTATCTGGGTTCTTTTACAACTATACCAAACCTGCCGAAGGGTCATAAATTCAAGGAGAAGCAGGATTTGGAAGATCAATCGAAATAATTTGTGAGAATGAAAATGACCCTAGTAGGACTCGAACCCACGATCTTGAAGTCCCGGTTTCTCAGTGGTAGTGCTCTAGAGTTCTAATCTAGAGGTCGTGGGTTCGAGTCGTACTTGGATCATTTTCATTCTCGCAAATTATCTCGGTCATGAATTCCCCACTCTAGAAGGTGCAGCCAATCATAACTGGATATGATCGAGAAGTAAACTCACAGCAAAATAGCGGGAATAGTGGGTTCGATCCTTCCTCCATCTTCATTCTCACAAATTATCTTGATTGATTCTTGGTGTTATCCTGGCATAACTTGAGAAGAAGACTTGGTGCAGTTGTTAAAGAACACGGATAAGTTATAATCCACGCCCTTATTTAGTAAGCTTTACTCTACCCAGTAAACTCTAAGCTCTACCCCATAAGCTCTGACCTACCTAGAAAGCTCTACACCACCAAGTAAGCTCTACCCAGAAAGCTCTACCCCACCAAGTAGGCTCTACCTTATAATCTCTGACCTACCCAGCAAGCTCTACCCCACCAATTTATCTCTACCCAGTAAGCCCTACCTAGTAAGGTCTACCCTATAACCTCTGACCTACCCAGTAAGCTCTACCTCACTCAGTAAGCTCTACCCCATAAGCTCTGACCTACCAAGTAAGCTCTACCTCACCCAGTAAGCTCTACCTAGTAAGCTCTACCCTATAATCTCTGACCTACCCAGTAAGTTCTACCTAGTAAGCTCTACCCTATAAGCTCTGACCTACCCAGTAAGCTCTACCCCACCAATTTATCTCTATCCAGTAAGCTCTACCTAGTAAGCTCTACCCTATAATCTCTGACCTACCCAGTAAGCTCTAGCCAGTAAGCTCTACCCTATAAGCTCTGACCTACCCAGTAAGCTCTACCTCACTCAGTAAGCTCAGCCCTAATTCAATTCAATTGTCTGGCGTAAATCCAATTTGATTGTCCTGAACTCCAGTTGATCTTTACTGCCTGCGTATTGCGCCACCTGTGTCCCGTCAACCGTTTGATCAAAATATCCTAATTCAAATAACTTTTTGACCTTATCCCGAGTTTCGTTAATTTCCCCCTTTGTTATCTACAATTCTATCGAATAATATCTACTATCGGGTATTGTAAATACAGTGTACCGAATTTCAGTGGACAACTGCTGGTTACTTGGCTTCGTATTACAATTATTGATGATAAGAGAACATTCTGCGTGCTTTAGAATGGAGAAGAGATAAACAAAATGGATTTTGCTGCTGTTGCATCGGTATCGATATATATTCAGAGGTTTTTCTTCGTTGTTTGGAGTTAAAGTTGGTGCTAAAATACATTTAGGCATATTGCTGATCTTTGTGATTTTGGTAGCCTGGGAGCAAGTTGGTTGCTTATACCTCGGAAATACGTCGATTGCCTGTTGGAAATACGTTGGTTGTAATATGTTGGTTTGATAATGGAAAACAACAAAAATTCAGAATCTGGCTGTTGTGGGCCTGTTTCTTGCATATTGGTAAGAAAATTTAGATGTATTTTCCTTCATAGTCGTATTCTCATTATGGAGCACTGCTCTGGTCCTAGCATCGATCTTTCTCTTTTGTCCTATTTTCGTTGCTAGCATTGAAAGTTTCTCTAATGTGCCATTTTCGTTCTCTTTTCTCAAGCTCTGCATCGATAAAATACTGTAAGATTCTAAATGAAAGGTAGTCTGAAATGGTTTCTTACTGGTTGTTATGAGAAGTAGAGTATTGATAGATTTCTCTCTACTATTTATATCATATTTTGACGAAATTTGAGGGCTATTTTTGTTTTTCTGTTACTTGTTAATAAACACACAAGTGCGACGTGTCCTCTAGTCTTTTTATAGCAGAGAAGCAAACCATATTTTATTTCAACCTTACTTCGATGAAAACCGATTTGTAATCTGTATATCGTGCCATTTTGCAATTTGTGCTTTTTGAGAGAAATAAAGTTAGGTCTTGTTAGAATTTGCTGTCAATAATAAATGGTTATTGGAGAGGTTGCTCAAACTGTTCCTTACTGATACCTTCGTGTGAAAAATCATATGACATCAAGTTTAAAGCTGTGTTTTTGTTCGATTGATGCTGTGACGTCAACTCTTAGTGAAAAATCGAATCAAAGAACAAAGGACTATTGCTTCTTCGCCAATGTCTTGATAACGTATTGGTTGTTTATGTGTAAAATGTGGACCTGGTTGGAAAATGGGGGATGATAGAAGTATTGAACATTGCTGTTGTTGTCCTGTGCCGTGTTCAGTGGTAAGATGATCAGCTTTGTGTCTAGGTAGGCCTGTATCGAACCAAGGCCATCGAGAGACTGGTAGAGCGCAAGGGTAATAACAGACACATGGGCCTTATTACTACCGAAAGAAACCCTTATAGTTAATAAGGAATGTTTTGCCTATCATATAAGGGCTCCTTCAAGCCCCGTGTCCCCTTATAGATAACCCCTTCTCTACGGTCATTTTTCAAACCTTCATCGAAAATTTGATAAGGGGAGAAGACGTATTTCTTTATAAGCAAGTCAGTATAACGAAAGCCAATCCACTGGTTTCAATGCATTTGCAGTAAATCAAATTCAGGAAATTCAGATGAAGCTTGTGTATGTTAATTTAGCGAATTTGTCACGATTTTGTTGTAGCAATTCATTTACCTTTCGTACCTAACCCTAACGTATCATAGCAAAACACAATACAGTAGTGTACCACATAAAGGAAAGAAACAGACCTGAATTTTGAAAACTAACTACCCATCTTGTTAGTAATACCTATGATTTTAATCGAGAAACTCCAGAAAGGTCTCTGAGCCTCAGACCTGATGTTGAAAATACTGTTCTTCACATGTCCAACAATACTGTTACTATTGAAGCTTTTCCTACTCCAGAGTGTCAGAAGAAAAGCTTTCGTGCTCCATATGTTTTGCTGTGTTTCTTGTATACTTTCTGTATACTTTTTTCAAACATGGTGAGCTTTTCATGATGCACAAGTGGAGGCCAGGGGGTTTTTAAGGTTATTTTTACTAAACACGAAAAGGGGCCCCCAAATTGCAATTATTTTTCTTTTCAGAAAATCTATGAACTAGGTAAAGCAATCCCAAAGTAATACTTTTTACAAGTTGAAATACTGAAAGGGCCCCATTTACACTAAGGGTACTGGGGCAAAAGTGGAATTTTTTTTCTTCCACTGTTGGAGCAAGCCCAGGGGCCTACTGTGCAAATCGGCCAAGCAGCTGGCAACTTAAAAAATTCCCTGTTGCCGGGGGTCATTTGATACTATAACTTATTTGGGGCTCCTAGGACTTGCACCCCCAGAATCCCCCTTGAGCTGCGCCTGAGTGACCCCTCTGTAACACGAAGTTGTCTTTCAGACTCTCTTTGTTCCTGTGAAAATCGACCTGCTTGAAAAGGAGGCGAAGAAAGCGCCAGGAAAGAATGGAATCGAACTCGTCACCAGACCTCCACAGCCCCGAGCGTACCCACAGAGGCAAAGGGTGAGTTTATCTATTTTGAAATACCCCTCCCAACTTAACATCTGCTTATTTGGGTTACGTTCAAGGGAATACAAGTATTGTAACTAAGAAACATGTTATCCTGTGGAATGGGTTTTGTTTTGAGAATGTGTAGGGCCTCTCCCGAAGGCTATGCCCAAAACCAGTCGCCCAATTTATATCTGACACCCCCTAACTTGATCAACCTATCTATGGCCCTACTTGTAAACACTATAAAAAATTTTCTTTTTAGTCGTTCAGTCCAGATCCGCAGATGGAAGAATTGTTGAAAACAAATGAATCTGACAAGGATGTGGTTTCAGAGAAATATTTACGCATTAATGGCAGATACATCACTGATGGCCAGGTTAGAGATATTTGTTATTGCAGATGTGATTGCTATTTCTGTTTTAGATCAATATGAAGACACTCATTTTTTAAAAAGAAAACCGTTTATAAGAAACCGTAGCTCCAAATTTTGAAAACTAAAGAAACTTTGATAGGAGATTCTAAGGTAGATGACTCCTAATATAGACAAATTAAAGATGAGAAGATAACCACCTTTTTGTTGTACGAATTCCTCGAGCAAGCCTGAAATTATGTCCTGGAACCTTCCTGTAATTCTTGTCAACTGTATCGATTTTTTTATTTCAGGGAGTTGTACCCGGTGTCATACTAGTCACCCCTCAAACCGTAATGTTCAACCCCAGCGTTTCAGACCATTTGGTGATCGACAGGGGTAGGGAGGCGTACGTTGTGAGAACCCCCATTAAATCCATCATGAGAGCGTCGTATTATAAAGATGTGGCTGCGATGGTGCTGGGAGATACCTCGGCTGAATTGTGAGTATTTAGGTCTTGTATTCTTGAGGGGAGGCATTCACTTATTGTTTTCTCTAGAGGGGATGTACTATTTGGGGGTTGTGTTAAGCCAAAGTAACTGGTGGTTACAGAGAGGGACAGTGAACTGGAAAATACTTTTTCAATCGAGACAATGTTTAAGAATGAAAATTACCCATGTAGGTCATGAACCCACGAAATCTTACTCTGTTTGTCAATTTGTTTTGGGTTGGAGTCCTCTCTTGTCATTTTCATCACAAAATTTGTGAGTAGCGAATGATATCATTACTACTTCGGGGGATACCATCAGTTCTGTAGAGGTTATTCAGGAAGGAAACCACAAGCACTTTGGCTATTACCTCCACAGTTCCTGTGGCTCTCCTCCACAGTACTGAATATCATCCAAAATACTGATGGCATCCTTCCAAAGCACTGATGGTATCCCTTCGCGGTACTGAAGACCCTGTACAGTAATGAATATCCTTCACAGTACTGATGGTATCCCCCAATAGTAATGAACATCCTGTTCTTTTAGGGGATATGAAATTGTTTTTCTTTTGTCTTCCAAGATTAAGCAAATAAAACTTTTTCTCGTCCACAGCGAACCAGACCTGAGCACGGAGAAAACCAAAGATTTTACGAAATCGCAATTCAACTCAATGGACACAAGTAATTACGTATCCCAAGATACAACAGAAATGTTTTCTGAGACAAGTATTTCCTTCCAATCCCATGAGCCTGTGCGAAAGAAGGATGACGAATTGGAGAATTTTAATGATAACGAGGTTTTCCAAGATGGTGTAGATGATATATTTCAAGATGGGAATGAGGCTTCTCATGATGGGAACCAGGCTTCAGAATCATCGAAGGGAACAGAGAGTATGAGTCAGGACGAAACGTTTACGACTTGTGGCTGCTCGCAAATGTCAGTCGAACAATTCGTTTCGCAAGAAACTGCGACTGATGTAACATTGGATGTAGAAACTTGCGAAGAAGGAACGGATGTTATTAATAGCACAGTCGAAATGGACGATTTACAAAGTAATACACCGACGGAATTCACAAATCACGACAGGAAGAGTAGGACTGCTGAGATAACCAGGGAGGGTATTGATATTATGGATACAGAGTGTACGAGTACACCTCGAAAATCAAATGTTAAAACTAATATGAGTGAAAAACTAACAAACAAAAGAGCGGTGGACGATTCGGGTTTGATTTACACTAAAGTTGGAACCACTGTCAAAAACCTCACGGGCAATTCAGTGAGGCTTGAGAGTTTCAAACATCCGGGTCATTCGAATAATGAAAAGCCTCGTTATGGAAAAGAGGTGGATTCCTTCAGGGAGGATGATACTTCGGGATATATTGATGCGAGTAGAGACAGTGGTATTTCGGAGGGGGTGAGTTCACTGGGTAACTCAAGCTTTCAGAGTAATAGGCCGCATTCTAAAGAACCCCGGATGTTGTCCCCCAGATCGAGTCTCAGTTCTGAAGCGAGGATCTGGCTTGGCAGTCGTGGAATACGCTTAACAAGCAGTGACAGTGAATGCTCGGATGGAGGCTCGCCTGGTGAGTACAGTTTTGATGTCACTGTCCACAGCACTGATGGTATCGTTCAATAGTATTAATGGTGTGCCCACAGTACTGATGGTGTCCCTTCACAGTACTGAACATCCTTCCACAGTTATGATGGTACTTTTCATAAGAACTGATAGTATTCCCCCACAGTATTGATGGTATCCCTCAAAAGTATTGATAGTACCCCCCACAGAAATGTTAGTGTCCCCTCGAAAGTACTGATGGTATCCCCTACACTACTGATGGTATCCCCATAGTAGTAATGAATGTACTGATGGTATCTCTCCACAGTACAGAACATCAGGCAAAGTACTGAAGGGATTCCTCCACAATGACCCAGGGTGGTTACACTACTGATTGCTCATTAAATTGCTGCTCAGTGGAAAAATTCGGGGTGTTCAATGAATATTTAAAATAATTGTGTTTGTATTTTCCAGATGCGGCTGACAATACTCCAGAAGAGGTCGTTACACCACGCCCTGCTGCCCCGAACGCTGACGAATTGGTCTACTTGTGCCTGAAGATAAGCAAGTCGTATTGGTGCAGGCCTTTCGAAAGAATGTCACACATCATGGGTATCCCACCTAATAGGGACCAAGAAAGGATGGAACATTGGTTCGCTGTCCCCAAACACAGGTAAGTAGCTTATTATTCTGTCTGTGTCAAGGGTCCTGAGTTGTAACCCAACTAGGGGTTGGCGGGCTACTCGTTAATTAAATGACGGGATGATCTTGTACATATTTGGGGTCTGAATTTGAATATTTAAAATAGATTTGCGGTTCGGAAACTCGACTACTGAAAAATATTTTTGGTTTTTAAAATTGTAACCATCTAGTTAAAATCTTTATAAATATTTTGCTAACATCTTTGGGCGGTGTCATAGTTTCCTCAACTCATCAATTTTTGTTGTTTAGGGATGTGATAATGTCAACTTTCTAATTCATGCAAACCTATCACCTCCCCCTAAAGAATGGCACAGTCTTTCAATGGTACAAAACTGCAAAATAGCCAGAAATATCTGAACATTGCAAGGTTTACATTTCACTTAGGTATTTTGGAATCGGTCTACATAGAAAGCAGGGACCCCTTATGGTGTAGACAGAAAGAGTTCGTTTTCGCCTTAGGACTCTTGAAGTAATCTTATTGGTCAGCTCACTGTATCGTGGGTGTTGATTGGTTTTCCTGCACTATACCAATCATTCACCTCTTTTCTGATTGACTATTTCGATCCACATTTGGGTGTATAATCAGTTAGGTTTCTGTTTCGTTCTCTTTCTGACGTATTACTCTGTTGAGTGTCAGACGAAAAGCTTCAGTAATCCATGTGTTCGTTTCATTATGCTTCCGATATTTCTGGCTATTTTAAACAATGAGAGTTGGTAAGCTGGGGAGGTTCTGAGTTGTGAAAACTTCGACACCGTGGCTTTTGGGTATTTCAAAAATTTGGTCCACGTATTTAGGGTTCTGAGAAAATTACCTGACATAATCTCTCCTTTCAAAAACAACTAGTTAAGTACCCCCCTAGGCATTGTGATTGTTCGCCTAGGACTACTAATGCACATTTTGGGGGTGGACAACTGGAACCGTTCCTAATCTTTGTGCAACGGCATATTCGTTGGAATAGGAACGTAAACACGAACGAGTTCCTCGCAAACTTCGAATGGATCCCAAACGTTTTGGATTTGGTTCTGATTTGATGGGAGATGCATGTGATCGAGAAAACCTCGATGTGGTAGTTGAACCTCGAATGGGGGAAGCTGTCCAACAGTATGATAATGTGGAAGATGTCCGTACAGTGTCGGCCATGTAAGTTTGAGTGTTTACTTTCACTTCCTGCGTCTTTATCCATCAAATCTCGGACAGCATGGTTGCACAAAAGGGGGCTCAACGCTTTCCCTAAGTTCATTTATTCATTCATTTCACATATTCAGGAAAGGTAACCCTTTCAACCTAACTGCCTCAGTCAGCCAATTGTAAACAACATTGTGCTCTCCTTTCCAAAAATTTCACAAAAAAGTCAGTTTTGGAAACCGAAGCATTTTTTAATGTGCACCCCGGCGTTAGAGGTACGTTTATTAAAGATTTTTGGGAAACATGTTTGTCAGGAAATTTTCATCGTTGCCCCTCCTAACAAATTTTTTATCTTCTCCACGACATTTAGAGCTACTGCAGTTTTTTAAAAGTAACCAAGACCTACAATTGAATGAATGAAATTTTGATAGAAATTAAGGAGTTGCTCCAGATATCAATATATTTTCTAAAGGTATTAAGAGAAGATGCCTCGTAACTTTCAGCCTCATAGCAGTAGCAGAAGCTTGTATCCTTCCCTATATCATTTGCAAGGCTTTGAGATTTGGTTAACAACAAACCATCTCATGTTTTAACAGAAAGGGATGTATCTAACCCATCTAATAAGATATAAAGATTTACTGTCAACTTGTTTCTAAAACGAATGATATTCTGGTAAAAGTTTGTTTCCCAGAAAAATGCGTAAGTTATCCTAAGAGTGCTTCTCCGCCATATTGTTTTTGCCTCGTTAAACTCATTGTTATTGGTTTTTTGTATTCATCCCGCCTTTTATCATCTAAGTACCTAAACAATGCATATATCTGCAATTTGTCATTTCGAACAATAACAACATCTGCTCGCTCTAGTTTTTTCACATTATTCAAATTGAAAAGTTGTTAGTTTCGGTTTGTTTTTAAATTTTAGGCTTTGATAAGGAGACGAATGTTTTTATCTGCAGGAAATCAAACCTCGCGTGTTTCGATCATTACGTAATGCCATACATAGGCCAATGAGAGATATTGTAGCTGAATGTCCTAAATACCATTTTGGTAGTTAGATTAACTTGCTTTACATGGTGGTTATTTTGCAATATTGTGGTGTTATGGTTAATATCTGTAAAATCTGCTTTATTTTACTTTTGGTGGTGGTATATCATGCTTTAGTTGTGGTCATTTTGCATTACTATGGTATGGTGGTTAATTTGCACTACATTGCTGTGATGGTTATTTTGCACTATTGTGGTTTGGTGGTTATTTTGCACTATTGTAGTATGGTGGTTAATTTGCACTTCTGTGCTGTGTTGGTTACTTTTCACTTCTGTGATATGGTGGTTAATTTGCACTACTGTGCTATTGTGGGTAAATTGCACTACTGTGCTATGGTGGTTAATTTGCATTATTGTGCTGTGGTGGTTAATTTGTACTACTGAGGATGTGGTGGTTAATATGTGTACAATTTTGCACATCCATTGCTGTGGTTTATCATCACCACTGTAGTGGCTTATCACTACTGTGGAGGAAATTTGCCATTGTGGGGGATAATGATAAACAAAACATGATAATGAACATTTATAGGACCTTCTATTGTTGCTATCATCATCTCATGCACTTGCCAGTAAAAGCTACTGAAACAGCCTAAAAGCTTTTGACACTCATCACGGTATTACGTCCGAACATTCGGGACTAGAACATTCGAAGCCACTCTGTTAAAAACTACCCCTTATAAAAAACGTGCTATCGGCAAAGTTTCTCAACGAACATGAGCTTACGATTTATCCACAAACTGAAAAAGCACACAGAAATATGACTGAGAAAACACACAAACTGAAAAAGACACGAAAATACCTGCTTTTTACTTGATTTACTTGTTAGTTTCTAATTGAGACCGAAAATAGCCAAACATTAGTTCCCTGTGTAAACCCTTTACCGAGCTGAAATAACAAAGAGCTTCAAATTCGAGTTTAAACGTTGAAATTGTAATGTGTAGGACAGGTGATTTCGCATTAACCTCGTGGAGGTTGTGAATTCTCTTTCAATTTGAAGAAGAAGTTTAGGTTAATGGATCGACTAGACATGTATTGCGTATGAAATGGAAAGAGGAAGGGAGGATTTCTTGGTCAAGATGATACAAAGCTGAGTCAGTGAAACCATAAATACATTGCATTACAGTTGTTTACATAGAATCAGAGATTTACTACCGAGGATTGAATTTGCCTCGATTCGTCGAGAATGGAAATCTGAAGTGTTGTTATTTGCAATTTAATGTGATTCGTCCAAACTTTCTCGACGGTTCTTGGTGAGATAGAAAATATTTCTGACATTGAAACAAGAAGATCTTTGTAATTTTGCATCTTGATCATATCTTTGTTATCAACTGGAAAATCTTTGCTATTTTGCATTTGGAATACATCTTTGTAAATTGTAAACTGGAAAATCTGTGCAATTTTGCAATTGGAATACATCTTTGTAAATTATAAACTGGAAAATCTGTGCAATTTTGCAATTGGAATACATCTTTGTAAATTATAAACTGGAAAATCTGTGCAATTTTGCAATTGGAATACATCTTTGTAATTTTGCAACTGGAAATTCTTTGCTATTTTGCAATTGGAATACTTCTTTGTAAATTGGCAACTAGAAAATATTATTTATTTTGCAACTGGGTCACATCTTTGTAATTTTGCAACGTAGCAAAATACCTTCATAAGCCAAAGATACTTGAGTTCTATATTAGAAGAACGGTTGATATGCTGCGGTTTCTAGATGTTGTGGATATTGCTGGAGACTGTTTTGGATGGTGTTTGTCGGTTGGATGACGTAGCCGGTGCTTCTTATGATGTGCCTGTGAATAGAATTCGTAAAAAGAAAAGGTAATGCTTATAGGGAACTAACAAGATCAGAGGTGGCGCACACGCCATCATGTTAAAGAGCATCTCTAATGAAAAATGTTTACTTGATAATAGACAGATGAATAGATAACATACCCTTTTTAATGTTGGTCGTTACGTAGTTCTGATGCTAAAATAAACTAACATAAAGTAACTTAAAGTTAAATCAAGTATGACCGCTCTCATGTCAGGTTTTTTTTGGCAAAAAGAGCAGCAAAATATGTTATCAAGGAACCGTGTTTTTGTCAGTGTTTTAAAATGTTTTTCAGAGGGAGCTAACTTAACATCATTTGGGAGTGAATTCCAGATTTTGGGCCAGAGATATCTTAAAGATTGTGAAAGATTGGATCCCATGCTTCTTGTTATTCAATGTTTTGATTTGAAAGGTTTTGATTCCTCTTAGGTCGTGCTTGGTATGTTTTTCTTGGAAAATATTTTGCATGAATGGAGAAAAGATTTCGCATAGGAGTTTTCACTCTTCATAAAATGCATTGTATCTTCCAATGTTCTTATCCTTGTCACTGTAGCAAAATGATTGACGGATATGAACTTATTTGGCTATGTAAACACTTGGTAAGAAAGTCTGAATTTTGAGGACCCTCGAATAACTTGCTCTCTTTCTTTCTCCAGGGTTAACCAGCTGTACACATTCTTAAACACGTGGTGCTCGAAAACCAAACAGAGTTACCTTGGCAACAAAGAAGAGAACGAACATTATGGAGATCATGATGCAACTTCTGACGTAAGCAAACTACATTTCATTACACGCATTTTTTATAAGCAATTTCAGAAGTAAGGAACTTAAGGATGGCGAGCAAAACTTCAAACATTGCGAGATGATATGGTCGTGGTATCCCTCTGTTGTACTAATGATATTCCCCCACAACAGTGCAACAACTGAACATTTGTCACAATATTGATGATCCCCTAGCAATACTGAACATCCTCCAAAGTACTGAACATCCTCAACTGTACTGTTAGTATTCTTCCACAGCACTGATGATATTCCACACAATAGTACTGAACATCTTTCACAGTATTGATGATCTCCGCCACAGTACTGATAATATCCTCTAATAGTATAGAACATCCCCCACAGTACTGTTGATGATCCCCTAGCAGTACTGAACAGCCTCAAATGTACTAAACTGCTGAACAGTACTTATAGTATTCTTCCATTGCACTGAATATCTTCCACAGTTATGATAAATTCTTCCACGGACTGAACATCCTCCAATGTATTGATAGTAATCTTCCATAGCACTGAACTTCCTCCACGTTACTGATGATATCCCACACAACACTGAACATCCCCCACCGTATTGATAATATCCCGAACAGTACTGAATATCCTCCAAGGGACTGATAGCATCACTTGCAGTACTGAATATGATCCTCTTAAAGCTTAGAATGATATTCCAATAAATATCAGGGATGACAATATTCCAATTGACATCATACTGTTCTTAACGGGTACCACCGGTTTAACTGTAAGAGTACTTATTGTTGTTTCAGGGCCTGAGTATAGTGGATGACACGTTTCCCTGTCCGACTGTCGATGAGTATGCAGCGAAATCAGTTTTGTCTGACGTACGTATACCATTATCTTTTCATCTATCATTTTTTCCCTTCATAAGTTAATTTTTCATCTTCAGGGATTGAAGATATTATAATTAAATATATTCGCTATGATTAATATATTGTGTACTGAAGATGGCGAAAGCTGAAAGCTTTTACTTATATTTTTTATAAATATTTTTAAATGATTATGAATATATTATAATTGGGAAGGTGTTATAACTCTAGTTGCTAGTTAGAGATTTATTTTCAGACAAAATGAACAAGCGGCCTACTTTTGAAACGCAACATAACAATCTAAGCCTCTAAAAATTATAGCAACAATATTACGTCACATTAATATTTACAATGTTACAGAAGGCATTGAAGTTCTTTCAGCAGAGTCAAAGAAAATTCGTTAAGTTTAACTGCGAACTTTTTATTTAAGATTAGTGTATCAAAATGTTCTAGTACTTATTTCCAAATCCAGAAAAACTGGAGGTAACAGGAAACAAGAATATAGGCGAATATTCCCCTAAAAAGCAATATTTTTACTGAGACTATACCACTGCGTGCACAATATTAGCCCTTCTTTTTCTTGCCAATATGTGTCTTTCGCGTATATCACTGCGTCATCAAGCTTTTGGTCGATCTATATCTTAGTTTGCCTGCCTCTGTTTTTGGTTTCTTCAATGCTTCTTATAGCACAAAACTGCTTCCCTGTTTAGCTTTGAACATAGAATGGGGTGGTAGGAAATGATGCTTTGAATTGAATGAAAATGAATGGAATTGTAGGGAAGCTCTAAGTAGTGACGTGAGTAATACCGCACTCACAATGACGTGGTTAACCTAGCTTTATTTTCTCTAGGTTTCCTTACAGCCAATCAAGTCCATGCAAATTATCGAGTTAACCAATCGGATTCTCCCATTTATTAACCTGGTTTAGTTTAAGCTGTCAGTGTGAAAGCAGTTTTACTCTTGTCACTACCTGACGGAAAGATTTCAGAGACTGGAATTTTGAATAAAGTGGATCATCTCCCCCCACTTAGCCCCAAAAATGGCATTCTGAATCAAAATAAAAGTCGACTCGAGCTTTTCGGATTTGATTCAAATACTGCTTATGAAAACCAGCTTTATATGCCCATCTAAACTAGATTCCATATATTTCTAACAGCGTTACGAATCAGATGTAGAGGCTAACACAGTACTGACATACGGTCAATTTTATATACCCAACTAATCTCTATTTCTTCCATTTTAACAGCGTTATGAACAAGATTTCGAGGCTAATAAACACATTCTCGGATTGGCACAGTTTATACCATCCAGAAAATCCACAGCTTCGAGGTATGTTCTTATTTCTAACATTTTATGCTTAAGGCCTATAAATTTAGCAAACATAGATTTTATAGAGCAAAAACATTTGGTCTTAACAAGGCTATTTCTGACACAATATTTGACATTATAGACACCTCTCATCATGATAAGTCTTTGATATTTCACGTTTCGCAAAAGATCCCTCTCAAATTTTATGCAAATGATTTTCAGTTTACATTCCTCTGGTAGGCTAGTTCGTCATGCCTCATTTCTTTGTCGGTACGTTGCGTGGCGTTTCATCAATTTCTGATTTAGGACGTCTGTTTACTTGACTGGTATTACTAACTGTCGGACGCTCGTTGAGTTTGTTGTTGTTGTTCGTCGAGGTTGTTGTTGTTGCTCTGTTTACTTGATTGGTATTACTTACTATCTGACGCTCGTTGGGATTGTTGTTGTTGTTGTTGGTTTAAGCTGTTGCTGCTCTGTTTATGGTCTGGTATTACTGAAGGGTTAGTTGACCTCGTTGAGGTTGTTGTTGTTGTTTGAATGTCAAGATAAAGAATAAATACTTCAGGGTACTTGTATTGATGTTGTGTACTGCGTCCTTATTTACTTGTTTTTGTTGTCATTATGCTAGAGTAGTCAAGGCTTCCGCAGCTGTGATGTCTCAGGGGCGGATCCAGGAGAAGATCTGACGGATCATAGTTTCCGTCATGTCAAACTTGCGAGAAGGGTATTTGCCATATCTTTGTGATTGTAGACAAGGGTCAAGATCCGTAACTTTTCTGCCAACCTAGAAGAATTTGCCAAATCACACTCTTCAATAACAAGAACGAGTAAACATGTCCAAACCACGAGCTCCATAGCAACGTTGGTTGTCAGGGACGTCAAAATATCCATAGCATGAGGCATGGTGATTCACTCTATCAAAAAATACACCCTATCAAAAAATACACCCAAAGTACCTCTTTGATAAAGTTGATATAGGCTACAGATAGACTGACCCCCACTTTAAGCCAAAAGTTATCAAAACATTCGTATTTGCTGAAACGCTGTCATTGAAAGTTGGATGTTTTGCAAAGGTAAACCAACTATGAAAGCTCATTATTACAAGCAATAACGAACCATGTTACACCACGAGGGGTATTGATTCCATGAGAATGTATGAATGCTTAAAACGGGTACCTGCCTATTCTAGTATATCAGCTTGAGCATCGCATTGCGGCCTAACGTTCTCTTCGTAGTTCGAAGCCAGTTGAGCTGTCCGTTATTTTGCAGTGGATTTATTGATCACTGGAGAGTCGAAATGACAACTCGTCAAGTTAAATTTCTGCTGTTTTTGTGTTATTCTGGTTTGACCAAAATGAGGATCGAATTTTTGGAGGGACTTGTATCTGGAAGGAGTTCTCCTCGTGTGGTGTTTGGCTGAGTTATATGTGTTATCTGTTATGCAAGTTTATTATATCTAACGTATCATCGAGAATCGAAAGATAAGACTTGTAAACTCCGGAGACATCCAACCTTCAACGCCTTTTTATCAACTAGCTTGACCTTATCTTATAAATCGTTAGAAATCTATTCGTGAAAAGCCTTCCAGAAAAGATACCTTGTCCTTAATTACTTCAAACACCTGGTTATCAAGCATCGTGAGCTTATGTTATATGCCTTCGAAACTTATGTTATATACCATTACATGTTATTTTGTATGCCATCAAATATTTAGTCCGAGTTTCAAGAGCTTGGAAGAAAGACTTCTGAACTTAGCAAATTTCAACATTATTGTCTTGCATCATCGAATTAAGTCATCAAATTACGTCATTGAATTACATCATCAAATTGCACCATTGAATGACATCATTGTCTTGCATCATTGATATGCATCATTGAATCACGTCATCGAATTGTATCATCAAATTATGTCATCTAATTGCATCATGGTATTGCATCATTGAATTGCATCATCGAATTTCGTCATAGAATTGCATTTTCGAATTTTGTCATCAAATTGCGTCATCAAATTACGTCATTGAACTCTATCATCAAATTGCACCATCGAGTAGGCCTGAGTTTAACTAAATTCGTCTTGTGCTGCTTCAGACTGAAAAATGTATGGAAATACAAATTAGATTTTGAGTGAAATATTCGAGTAAAACTTCAAACAAACTGTTCTGGAGAGCCTGTTCAACAAGACATTTGAAACCACTTAGCAAATAATTGTGGAAAATCTCTCTAAACAGCTAGATATTTCCTTGGGTATTCATTCGTCAATTGAAAAATAGATCTCAAAAATTTTATCGTTTGAGTTACGACTGTGTCTAGAAATTTCTTACTATAATCCATCACGAAGTTTTGCATTGCTGAGACTGAGATTAAGGAAGATACACTTACCTGTATTACCTGATCAAGAGGCTTGCAAGAGGACGGACATTATCTCCAGGAAGCTGAACATCTTCTTTGGCTAATATTTTGTCCGTCTAAAGTACATCTTAATCAACTACTCGATCCTGTTCATAAATTAAAACTCTCTTAGATAACCTGAGTGATAGTTGCCCAGAGACACTTATCTGTATATATGATCAGAAGGCGTATAAGAGGCTTTACATATCTCGAGAAACGCTTGGCAATATCTCTAAATAGCTGGATACTTGAACTGGTTAATCCATCACAAAGTTGATACTAATTCAAAAGATTGATACTCACTGAGATAGCCTCTAAATGATAGTTTCCCAGAAATACTATCTGTATATCTGATCAGAAGGCTTGTAAGAGGACTGGCAATATCTCTGACAAGACTTGACGATTTCTCTAAAAATCTCGAAATTTGCCCTGGCTAATCCATCTTAAGTACTTCTCAATTAACTACGTCATCCTGTTCAACACTCACTAAGATATCTTCTAAATAACAGTTTCTGTTAAAAAACGTTTCTATTTCTCTGATCAGAAGGCTTATAAGAAGACTAGCAATATCTCTCAAAAACTGAACATTTGCCCTGGTTAATCCATCTAAAGATCCATCCAAAGTACATCTCAACTAACTACTACAAGTTAATCTGAATTAACAAATCGATCCTGCTGATAAATGTTGCCGTTTGAGTTGCAGTTGTTCGGCCTGTTAGAGCAGCAGACGGTGATCAACTGCTCGGAGATTCACAACAAACCGGTCAGCACCAAATGTTGTCAGTGTTATGTTGATATCAGGAAGGGGGATCTGCTCGTGTGGCAGTGCAGGTAATGAGCAATTGTTACTTCAGCATGTATTTGAGCTGAGATGTTGTCAGTGTTAGAGTGTGTGAGTTTCTGTTTAACGTGGCAGCCAATATACATACATACATACATAATGTACACTAAACATCTCCTGATGAGTCGGAAACCACGAAACAGGCTTGTAGAGATGCAAAGTTTAGTCTCTTGACTCTTTTCTCCACAATAAACATTACGCTCTACAATTTATATCAATCACAGTCTTAGGGAAAACCGAGATGGAGACTTAGTACGCACATGCATACGAAGACTGGTATCCCGGTTTTCCCTAAAACAATGGGAGATGCATAATGCAGAGCGTAGTATGTATATAGCATCTTCTGATGAGTGGGAAACCACGAAATAGGCCCATCTAGATTTAGAGTTTAACTTCTTTAATCTTTCCTTCTCAATACATACATACGATTTTTGTTAAAGCAGGTCATGTTGGGGCAGCTTACACAAAAAGTCGAATCCTGCTTCCACTAAAAGGCCACTGCATTACTCTGTCTAGTTGTATTAGGTCCTATTATGTATATTGTGTTATTGAGTGATTTTGGTTTGACATACTAGCTTGACCAAGGCTGGGTCTTCCTTCCAGCTGGAGTTCATAGTAGCATACACTACATCACCACATATGATACCTGGTATACCTAGTAACCTACATGAGTATCTAGTGTGTTTGACCTGTTTTTGCTGCATGCTAAAATTGTTTGCCTTTAAGTTCGATGTTTTGTTTGAATCTGTCCCTGTATGGCGCTTTAGATCCTTAACCCCATTGCTGGAAAACTTGAAGTGAAGTTACATTCGAATCAGTTGCAAGGCCTACATTTTCTTGTTTATTTATTTAGCATCAGAACTTTATTTCTCAACTTTTCGCTTCTTAGAGTTCTTTGCGTCACAGCCTAACTTACTCTCTCAAGAGAATGACATAAAGCTATCAGTAATCAAGGGACTTTTATTTGAATTTTATTAAATCAACGATAAGGATCTAAGTCTTTCCGTCCACTTGTTTTCACTGCTCATTATCTGCTGGTACCAGATGTTTCATTTTCCAGTAAGAAGCGTAGATACTTATTAGATTAAAGGTTCAAATCCTCTTCTCCGCCGTTGAACAAGATAATGTGAACACTCTGGTGATTCGAGTAACTTAGGAAATCATTGACGAACAAGCAATTCATGATGATTTTTTTGAATAAATTCATCTTTATAACCCTCACATTTTGCTCTGTAGCATTCCTTTTTCTGTAACTGCATCACAGTGTCGTTGTACAGAAGTAAAGAGAGATATAGATGAGAGATATAGACCGTGCGAAATGGAGAAAGGTTGTGGAAAGATCTAGGGGTCGCACAGACCTATGACAATTATGATGATGATGATGATAGACAAGAAACAAGAAAGGAAACTGGCTTTCTGTTACTCAGAAATTCATTCCTTCACAATCATCAGACAGACTATAATCATTATAATTCTTAGTCTGTCTGATGATTGTGATAAAATGAAACTTTGAGTAACAGAGAGCCAGTCTCCTTTCTTGTTTCTCATTTATGAATTGACTCATCTTTGTTACTCTCACATTTATATATGTAGCATTACTTAGTCTATATCTTCATTCAAGTGCTCGATGTACAGAAGTACAGAGTGATGTAGATCAGAAACAAGAAAGGATACTGGCTTTCTTAACAGCTTGTATTCTTTCTGATGATTGCAAGAGCATGGAACTTTGAATAACAGAGAGTCAGTCTCCTTTCTTGTTTCTCATTTATGAATTGACTCATCTTTGTTACTCTCACATTTATATATGTAGCATTACTTAGTCTATATCTTCATTCAAGTGCTCGATGTACAGAAGTACAGAGTGATGTAGATCAGAAACAAGAAAGGATACTGGCTTTCTTAACAGCTTGTATTCTTTCTGATGATTGCAAGAGCATGGAACTTTGAATAACAGAGAGTCAGTCTCCTTTCTTGTTTCTCATTTATGAATTGACTCATCTTTGTTACTCTCACATTTATATATGTAGCATTGCTTAGTCTATATCTTCATTTAAGTGCTCAATGTACAGATTTACAGAGCGACAAAGATGAAAAACAAGAAGGGGTGATTGCGAGAGCACAAAACTCTGAGTAACAGAGAGCCAGTCTCCTTTCGTGTTTCTTATCGAAACCTCACATTTATCTATGCAGTATTATAGGTCAGAAACAAGAAGGAGACTAGCTCTCTATGTCTCAAAGTTTCATGCTCTTGCAATCATCAGACAGACTATAATATTATTTTAACCTTTGCATTGATTTTTTGTAGCATCAATGACGATGACCAACCAGAACTGGATGACGATTCAAATATTCTCAACAAATCGCAGTTAGCACTGGTAGGTAGAGATTCTTCATCAATTAGGGAAGATATCCCTGCTTTTTAAAGAGCTCTAGTGCAGACTCGAACTATTGCAGTGGTATTGTAAATGAAATTGTAATGATCTTCGGCTACCAAAACTGATTCAAAATAAAATCAATACTTCGTGGGGATGTACATCAGTGTGGGGCTATCTTATTGGTTAGAGTTAGGGTTATGTCTCAAACCTGGTGATGAATTTAAAGACAAAAGATGCTATTTCTACGTCATGACAAATTACTTACTTGGGGTTCTATTTTTCATTAGATTAAACTTTTATTCATGTGGTGTACTTAATGAAAACTTTCTTCCCTCTTCCTATTTCCCAAATGAATGCAATCTTTCATCGTGAAAATCCTTTTAACCCTTGTTAACCAGCACTACTCAGCTATCCTTTTACATTTCATTCTCTACCATCTAGTGGCTTCTAGCCTTATTTTGTGGTGACCCTTCAAGTACATATGAAGATATGTGGTGGCATATTTCAATTGCAGCAGCCTGCTCTTGTGAAATTTAATTTCCTGTTTTAGACTATGCCTTAGGAATTAATATAACATGGCTTTGAAGAAGGTTATAATACGAAACAAGAATAAATGTCTTTATGTGGATAAGCCTGGAGTGACCACCTAACTAATTGTCTTGGTTTAGGACAGTGCTCTTCTCGCCTTTGATCTTCACAACCTGGATTCGAGGTCCCGTGGTGTTAATTGCAGTAGCCTGCTCTGGTATGATATAAAGATATGTGAGTGTAAGAGATTTCTAGGGATTGAAGAAAGATTTTTCAGGTTGTAGGAATTTCTATGGATTATTCAGACCAATTTTTATAGGGATTTGGGGAATTTCAAAAATATTTTAAGGATTTGAAAATTTTTAGTCAAAGTGATTTACCCCTTGGGTATGAATATCTTATTTGTTGTTAGCATTTTTCGTTAAATTGTTCCTTAGATATCTCGAGAGTTGCCATCGCGGACAGTAGGCCATCGGTGGAATCTCATATACAGCACTGCTGTTCATGGTATCAGTCTCAAGACTCTTTATCGAAACGCTCTCAACCTGGATACTCCTATTCTGTTGGTAGTTGCTGACCAGGAGGGACGGGTGAGTTTATTCTTTAAGCAGTATAGCTTAGCAATGCAGGTCTTTAGTGACAATCAGGGGCGGATCCAGAAGAAAGGGCGTTAACAGCAGTGTTATGTATTTAACATCATCCTCTGTTTAACATCATGACTAATTCCAGTTGTTCCAACTTTGTCAACCCCTAGTAAGGTAAAGGACAAATAATGTTAATGTTAGCTTTATATCTTTCTTTTCCATGTTTGTCTGTCTTGTACCAGTCACTGCCATAAGTTATGTTTTATACTCCCTACTAGCGTTTTGTTTATCTTCTCAATATCATTTTGTTTATTTTCTCAATTTAATTTCATTTATTTTCTCAATCTTATTTCTTCTTGCGTGTAGGTGTTTGGGGCTTTTATGTCTGAGTCACCGAGAATCAGTGAAGGATTTTACGGAACTGGAGAATCTTTGTTGTACTCTTTTAAAGACGACAACCATATAAAGGTAAGGACTGAATGAGATCCACACTTCAATAAAGCAGTTTGAAAAATAGACTATTTTGTAGCTTTGTAGCTCACAAAATGGCATGGTTTTTGACAGCTCTACGTAAGATCGTATCAAGAGTGCCCTTAAGGTTATTTCTTCGTTATTAACTTACTTAAATCAGTATTGAAGTTGAGTGTTTATGGTGAATACTGGAACTGGAAACCCGAACCTAAACCATGTTAATTCTAATCAACTTCATACAACTGTCTCCTTTGGGGCCTCCTTTTAGAACCTATAGAACCTTCATGCAGAAATCGTATGTTTCCAAACGGCCTTGCCAGAGCATTTTTCTGAAACATCATCAAAAGTAAAAGTAAATATTATTCTTACGAGGCATATCCTTAGAATTTGATTTGATATTTATCAATTTGTAGGTTTATCGATGGGCTGGCACAAATAATTTCTTCATCAAAGGCGACTCTCGATGTCTTGCTATCGGAGGTGGAGAGTAAGTAGCGATTCATTATCCTCTTTTTTTAGTGGGTCCTTTTTGCTTTTTACATAAACTAATACTTTAAGAATATAGTAAATGCACTTGCCTTTCAAAATCAATGCACTGCTTCAATTAGTCTACTTATTCAGTGGGCCCTTGGTGCTTTGCACATTAACCAATACCTTACGAAGATAGTAATTGTATTTGCCTATCAATTATCCCTTATGTAAGTCCTAGACACTGGGGAGTGGGCTGTGGAGGCGCACAAGCCCTACCTACCCAGAGAATAACATTCTCTAAGTCGGTGATGTAACAGGGAACATAATTCCAGCCCCCCGTCGGCAAATAACATTGAGCCGATGCACCCCTTCCATCTAAACAGGAGCCAGATGGTAGGCCTTGGAAAAGGAAGGCAGAAAATAGTGCAAATGCAAATATCAAATAAAACAATAAAATGAAGTAAATAAACCCCATTGCACTAGAAAAAATCTTCTAAGAAGGAGTGGGTGGGTGGAATTCGAAAGAACAGCAAGACTTGGTTCTATGCTTGGTCTGTGTACAGCATGCCATAGAATCAATGCTGCAGCACATGGAACAAATTAACACCTCCCATATAAGGTAGTCACGATAAACTCGGGGAAATAACTGAGCTGTAAACGTGTCCCAGGGAAAAACCCAGGCAGCAAGCAACAACAACCTTGTAGATGATCTGTGGGAAAAACCAAACACTAGGACCCTAAACTTACGGGGATAACTCGAATTAAATCTGCATATAATTTACATTTATCAATGCACTTCTTTTATTAGTCTACTTATTCAATGTGCCCTTTGTGCTTTGCACATAAACCAATACCTCACGCAAATAGTAAGCGTATTTGTCTATCAACTATCAATGTACGGCTTTGATTAGTCTACCTATTCAGTGGGTCCTTTGTGCTTTGCAAATAAACCAATACCTTACGAAGATAGTAAGTGTATTTGTCTATCAACTATCAATTCACTGCTTCGATTAGTTTGCCTATTCAGTTGGCCCTTAATGCTTTGCACATAATCCAATACCTTACGAATATATGAAGTGTATTTGCCTGTCAACTAGCATATATACTGGTTCAAATAGTCTACCTATCCAGTGGGACTTCACGTACCTCACGTAGATAGTAAGTGCATTTGCCTAATGCACTAGCTTGATTAGTCTACCCATTCAGTGGGCCCTTTCTGATAAGCACATCAACCAATACCTTCCAAATATATAAGCGTATTAGCCTATAAACTATCAATGCACGGCTTTTATTAGTCCATTTATTCAGTGGACCCCTTGTGCTTTCAAATAAACATTAATGGATTGCTGACTATCTTTAAATTTTTTCAGTGGACTGTTTGGTTTATGGCTTGATGAAGACTTGTACCACGGCCGAAGTCACGCTTGTAAGACATTTGACAATGAAATGCTTTCTTCCAAAGAGGACTTTATTTGTTCGGGGTTGGAGGCGTGGTCTTTCGGGTGAAAATCTTCATCTTGATGATATCTGGAACTGACGTAATAAAAAATGAAAATCAAATCATGATGAATTAAAATTACTCCCCAACAATAAAAATACCCTGTAGAACTGTAAGGTCTATATCATGGCCTATTTTCACACACATAAGTTCTTGAAAAGAACCTAATCAGTCCCTTATCTAATTCAAGGGTCTTTTGCTGAAATTAATCATATTTAACAATGTGTTTAGGCCAATACTTGAGAAGATTCAATCCTGAAATGTGCGTCATAATGGGAGAACCAACTTGGATAGATTATGGATGATAGTGTTTAATGAGAAAGGCCATGATGTAGACCTTGAATTGACCCTCTAGGGTTCCATGGCAAGCCATATTTGGGCAGAGAAGCACAATAGGATAACGGTCCCAGTCTCTTTATTTTTGCTGATATTAACAATTTGAATAAAATCGAGTGATATTGGTTTCAGGCGTTTAAATAATTTTGTAAATATGAATTATAGCAGATTTAGAATTATTAGAATGTATTACTATTTGTAATGTAAATTAAATCAAAAAGCTATCTAAAATAAATCCTAGTTCTTTAATTTAATGATCCTATGTTTGTAGATTTACTATGAAGATGGTTGATTTTCAATTCTTTCATTCTGCCCACAGCCTATCAGAGAAGTCCCATTAGGGTGTGGCATGTATATAAGAAGGGTGTGGCCTTTCAACCTAATCAATTCTATGACGTTTAGCAATAGACACTAGGCCCTCTTAAAATTCAAGTCTTCTATTACATGCTATGACTGATTTAGATCGAATTTTACACAGCTCGTATGAAACTAAATCCCTTAAAAATTTTCTATTTGAGGATAGGATTTCTCGTAGCCCCGATCTAGATCTGGGTTTCTCGTAGCCCCGGTTGCGCAGTGGTAGCGTTCTAGAGTACAAATCTAGAGGTCGTGGGTTCGAGTCCTACTCGGGTCATTTTCATTCTCACAAATTATCTCAACTAAAATTTTCTATATAAGGCCCATTTTGGTATTTCTGGGAGAGTCCTTGTAGCCAACTACTCTGGTAGCCCTGACCAGTCGCCCTCTATTGATATTCCATTTTTTATAATTAATTTCAGCTCGAGCTCAGTACTAAAAGTTGCTTAGCTGAAGGGCGAATTTGAGTACTCAAAATTGCTAAGCAATTGCTGAGCTACTTTTACTTAAGATTTGTTCCTTAAAATACTGTCTCACAAGTTGTTGTACAACAAATGTCGATGGTATCTTGCATACAAAACTGTGCGAGGGTAATAATATCCGCTACTATCTACTTCTCTATAGCTGCTGCCCGATTTTCATTGCCAATAGGATCTTAACAATAATTTTCATATTGTATAGCATTCTTTGATCCAGTACTGCAATAGAATTGCTCAAGTTTTTGTCTTGTCGAGTACTGACTTGCTTATCAAGTTCTTACTTATAAAAATATGTATAGTATGAATGCTTTTCCCCTATTTTGTTGACCAAACTATTTTAGCTGTAAAAAGTAGAAGAGCACTGTACACTTTTTTTAAGAACCAGTAAATTTTGGTCGAGGCTCAATTGTCCTTATTTTTTCTGTCGTTCTAAAAAATAGGCTATTTTGTTCTCTTTTGTTCTCAATTACACGTATTTTTTATAAGGAACTACTTGATAAGCAAGTCAGTACTCGACAAGACAAAAACCTCAAAATCAAATCTAGTACTGGATAGAGGAATGCTAAGCAATTGGAAAATTTTAGTTCTGGTCCAATTTGCAATTTATGTCGTGCAATAGCTATAGAGAAGTAGGTTACAGTGGATATTGGTACCCTGGCACACTTTTGTATGCAAGATACCATAGAAATTTATTATACAACGATTTGTTAGATAATATTCTAAAAACAAATTTTCAAGTAAAAAAAAGCTAAGTAATTTTGAGTACTCAAATTTGCCCTCCAGCTAAGCAATTTTTAGTACTGCGTGTATAAATTTGAGCCTCAGTGTTCTTATTATAAAGTGTGTTATTTTAAAGAAAAAGGAGTGTATGTTTTCCCCTTGCTTCTGTCAGCTGTCACCACATGACGTTTTTCTATTTGTAAATTCCATCATTCTCATCATCTGCCTTGAAAATCAAATGTCAGGCGTTGGGTTTTCCAGGTTTTTCATCAATACCCATGACATCATCAAAACCCGAAGAAAGGAATAACTAGATTCCAAAACTGTCGACATCGAACGATTTTTTCTGCCAGTACAGGTCTTAGTGTGTTCAAAGTTCAAGAGATAATTAACTGGATTAATAAAAAACTTGCTTTATCCTGTAGAATTTTTTCCGGGACAAAGTGCATTTTTATTGTGGAATTAATTCGTCACACCCAATTAATAACAACAACAATATCACATCATGACGGTCATGTGATAATTCAACCAAGCGCGCTTGGCTGATGGTAAGAGAACGAATTGACCAATCAGATTGCTTCTGATAAGCCAATCGACCAATCAGAGCCGAGAATTTCAGATGTGATAAAGAAAGCATGTTTGCTTTCAGGCTCAGTTCCACTGTCATTGAATATGTCGAATGAATTTTGAGAAGCTGTTTCTTTTTGCGAAGTGAAGCTCGTTTAAGACGTGCAAGTTCAGGGACACCGTCCCTCAGCTCACTTTAACCGGATTTGTCTTACAATTTATCGATAAACACAACATAGTTTGATTTAGCTTGAATTGAGAATCAAAAATGGCACGGACTCGATTTATACACATGTTTATGGTCGCCTCGATGGTTGGGCTGGTGAGTTTTTAGGATATAAATTTTCATTTTGTTCGTCTCATATTTCAGCTGTATTTCTGCTGAGTTTGTTGGTTCTGGATTTAAAAATTTGAACTATTGTGTTCGATTCTTGCCAATTTCGCAGTGCTTGGCTTTTGGATACAATGAAATTGTTGTACTATTTGTAGACAAAACAATACAACTTGATTTTAGGCCGTCCCGTTTTAGAATATAGCTGGTTAACAGGGCAGGGAGTTGGATGGAATTGTGTCCTTTGCCTACTTTGAACCTTTGCCTCTTTGTTTCTCACCTTAATGAATGAAACTGGATCCAAGTTAATATTTTGTTCTTGGGGTGGGGCGTGTCTCGATGGGTCAGCCCCCCAGCATTGGAAAATTATTTTGAAATGAGGTCCATTCAGGCAAAATTTGCTCTTATGTGCTGTTTACATGGAGGAGGGCTAGCCCTCTTTGCCCAGATCTGGCCCGGCAGGTCTATTCCTTTATAAAATTATGTTTCGTTTAAACATGACAGGAGGGCAAGCCCGTGTAAGTGAGATCTCATTGTTCAGTACCCAAGATCTCGCCAAGACAGGCTGGAAATTTTCCATGTAAATGCAATCAAGCAGGCTGACCCTCCTGGGAGGGCTGGAAATCAACCTTATACGCATGCTCATGTTTTTAAGGCCTCTTAAGCGGGTTGGAAAATTTCCATGTAAACGTAAGGTGAAATCCAGCGAGGGCCCTCCTCATGTAAACAGCACCTTAGTTTGGCAGCAATGTCATAAACAATTGGCTTTTTTCGGGTAGCCTCCAAAATTGTAAGTGCCCTATGTCAATGCAACATGATAGTCATGCAAGTATTTGCCATAATGGTTTCTGACGACAGGGCAACCATGTTCCCCAAATTCATGAAATGTGAAGAGGTTCCACTTGTAAGATTTTGCCTAAGATCCTTAGCCTCCAACTTTTGAGGTTGCGCTGTGGTCCTACAATCTCTAGTTACTCTAGGTCAGAGAATTGTTTTTGGAAACACAGACTTTCCGCTATGGATAGTACATCACCCAAGAATTTCCATATGTTAGTTGATGATCCCACAATCTTTAGCAAGTTTTTAAATCGGGGTTAGAACTCTACAATAATTGTGATCCATTAGTGACTGATCATTCATTTAGGGGGGTGATAGTGTAAGTTTTTTGGAGAATGAAAGCTTTCATTTGACAACGATTTTAGGATATGTACTGTTCTTAGCATTGAGTGAAACGCAGCAAGGCTATCATACATCTAACACGAGAAGAGAGTGCCTATCCTGGCTACATTGCTCAATATACATTAGTATAGAGCAGCTATAAGTCATACACTGAGTGCGTAAGCACGAAACTCGGAGTTACAGAAGAACATGTCTGCTTTTAAACGCGTTCATTCTGCCTTGCAAGGCTATCATATGTATATACCTTAATTTTGCAAACCAAAATTCTTGCCCTGAACTAAACATTTTGAGCAAAAATAAAAAAAAATTCAAAAATTCCTTACTTTGCTCTGTTGGAAAGATTCACAGATTGGGCTTTCGATCATCGGACATGACGTAATGATACAAAACCATTGTTCTAGCTGTTATGAGGGCCGTAGCTTTGAAAATTATTTTGAAAATAACTAAAAAGGCAGGCAACGGAGGGAGTGTGGCCTTGAGCAAGAATAAATATAGAGAAACAGGTCATAACTTGCTTTTAAATATTTCCAATTAACACAAACTTTGGCTTTGCCCAAACAAAAGACGGATGATATTTCCAAAAGACCCTAAAAAGAGAAAAGCTAAAAATGTTCACTAGGGCCCAGTTGTTCAAAACCCCAGTTAGCACTAATCTAGGATTAAAATGCCTAATCGGGGATTAAGAAGTTAAACCTGGATTAGCCTCTAATCCCAGATTAAGTTAATCGGGGGTTTTGAACAACTGTTCACCAAAAATGGAAATGTAATTGCTGTCATTGTCACCCAGTGTTTTCAGGTCTTTGAATTCACAAAATAATCAACTGGGCATTTGCCAATAAACATCCAAATTTTCAGACTCTATTGCAAAAGTCTCAGATTTTCATTTTAGGCCTTATAAAAACTGAGGGAAATAGGGTAAAAGCTACTTTGAAAATGATTCAATTTGTCCCTAGTGCGTTGCTTTATGTTATATTGGAAGAATGGGTGGACCGGAGTATGGCAAGTATGAGATTTGCCATTTTTGGATGTGTATGCTTGTCAGTGTATCAACATAAATAAATACGTTCGTTGGTTTTGAATTAATTGGTGTTTCTAAGGTAAAATGATATTATTGATTAACAGTGTGTTTCATGATGAAACTTCATGCTATTTTAGTCTTGCGTTGTTCCTGCCTGTTAATTTATTAGTTAGCCTTTGAACCTATTGAAAACTGCTATTATTCCAAAGAAACATGTATTTACAGCCGGTTGCATTAAGAAACTTTCTACTTATTAACCCTAATCCATCTTCTAATCTTTGAATCCAGTTTGGATTTTAATGTTTCAATCCAGTTCAAAATGGAGAAATCAAAAGATAATTCGAAAAGACTCTAACAGATGATTTTTATAGTGTTGTTAGTTGTCCGAAACGGTTATTCTTTTACAGATGATTTATTATGTATTTTAATTTGGGTCTCTGGGTAATAACTGTATGTATGGTGTTCGAAATTTGAAGATTCAATCGTATATTTATGGTGTTAATTATGATTATTATTATAAATTGTGTTGTCTGATCTTTTTGCAGGTGATTTCTCAACAAACAAAACATCTACCAGGTCACTGCTCGATGTACAGTCAATGTGGAAACTTTGATCCCCCCAAAAACTGTTTTGACAACAATCCCGCTCGTGTCTCCACAGATCCCGAAGTTCTTAAGATCTTAAAAGAGACTTGCCCGAGCCTTGTGCATCAGAACGCAACAACAACATACAGTTTAGCATGCTGCGACATTCTTCAGCTTAGGACGCTTTCAACACAACTCCAGGCTGCCCGTAACCTGCTTGAGAGGTGCCCGGCATGTCTGAACAATTTCATAGAGCTGTGGTGCCAGTTCACTTGTAGTAGTGACCAGTCTATGTTTACTGATGTCAAGTCCTACTACACAGGGTTTACAGTCTCTGTCGACTACTACCTTACTCCTGCTTTTGCAGAGGGACTCTTCAACTCTTGCCGAAACGTGAACTTCCCTGGCAGCAATGGAAAAGTTCTTGATCTTATGTGCGGTACATCAGCTGACAAGTGCTCCCCTCAGAAATGGCTGGACTTTGTAGGGAGCCCCCCGGAAGCCCCATTTCAGATCACCTCCCATCAGACAATGTTGCCGGTGAATGCGACTGAGGGCCAAATAGTCCCAGCCAACCCTAGAGTTCTGAAATGCAACGAGACGTTTTATGATGCCGCAAAAAATAAAAACACGAGTGCATGCAGTTGCCAGGATTGCCAAGCGTCTTGTCCGGCACCACCCAGCCCACCCGCAAAAACACCCGTCACTTACATTGTAGGAATACCAGAATATGTGTTCATTGTCATTGTTGTTTATTTGGTCCTGGCCATCGCGTTTGTCATTGGTTGTTGTTTGACAATGAAGTTCAGAAGAGTTGGTGGAAAACCAGTTTCCCTGAATGGTTATGGCAGTGTAGGTGGATCATACGACCATGGACCATCTGCCGTTCCAATGAAAACGAATTATGGGATGAATTCAAAAGGATTTTTTGTCAGGTACATAATAATTCATGCAATTCTATTTTTCTAAACCCTGTGCTAGTAACTTGTGATTACCAAATGCTTGATTATCAATGCTACCCTAAACGCAACAAACTAACACAATTAAAGACAGTAATAGTGGTAATAATAATAATAATGATATATATTTTTTAATGTTAATTGTAGTACTGAGTCTAAATATAAACTAACATAAAGTGACTTAAAGTTACATCAAGTATGACCGCTCTCATCATATTATTTTTGGAAAAAGAGCAGCAACATATGTTTTCAAGAAACCAATTTTTTGTGAGTGTTTTAAAATGATTTGCAGAGGGGGCTAACTAAACATCATCTGGGAGTGAATTCCAGATTTGGGGCCCTAGATAACTCAAAGATTGGATCCCATCCCATGCTTTGTGGTATTTACTGTGGGGATATCTAAGGATTTTCTTCCTCAGAGGTCAGTTAACAGCAATGTGCTGTGGTGACAACCGTGGATCTCTGTGATGTTGAAACCCCTTCTTTTCTGTTCATTCGGGATTGATTGTGCCAGATGTGGCCATTTGAGGCGGGCAATTGCCCTCCTCCGTCTCAATGCCATCCTCAGCCACATTAGGTGGGCAATTATTTCCCCTCTCATTTCTTAATTTGATGAGAATCTTCCACCTTGATGTCCACTCTTACTAACAGATAGCCCACCTGAGTGGAGTAACAAGGGCTATTAATAACTGGACACCTGAGACGAGAGACAAGTACCCAAGGCCAATTCACTGCCCACCAGCTCAAAGTCTCATGGCCAGGTATAGATCGTGCGTATTTGGAATCAATTAAAAGGTGGCAGACGACAATGAATGATTAAGTAAACCCCATTTGCTTTCAAATTATCAAATTTGATGAAGAAGGGAACAACTTGCAGACCTGCCAACTTCCTCACTATGAAGATAGGGAGATTCTTTGATCATTGCCGCTGTTTTTCATTGACAGGGGCTTTGATCTTTAAAGGCAAACCTGGAGTCTTCTTCTGATTTGGGAGGAATGGTAGGTCTCTGAACTTAATTAAGTTTAGGTCTTCATCTGCCATAGAGTCTTTAATGACCATCCTGGATACAGTCATGGAAGTTCATCCAATCAGTGATCATAGACTCCCCAGGGTTACTCTCCAACCTTTCACTGCCGGGGGAGGGCAAAATCTTGGACGGATTTTCTTTCTTTCCAGGTGTGGAGCTAACATGGAAAGACATATAAGAGCAATTTTCCAGAGGTGGGGAACATGGTGTGCATATCACCCATGGACCGTCATCATTATCTGCATCGTGATTGTCACTGCTCTGTCATGTGGCCTTCTTTTCTTCAAAGTAATTACAAACCCTGTTGATCTGTGGTCTGCCCCAAAGAGTACGGCGAGGGAGCAAAGAGCCTACTTTGACAAGACGTTTGGACCCTTTTACAGAACGGAGCAAGTCATCATCACTGCCGAGCCTTCTTCTGAGATCTATAAAATTTACCCGAGAGATGATATCGTTCATTTTGATGGTATTGTTCACAAAGACATGCTGCACAAGGTATTCCTTTTTAGTACTTATTTATTGAAATTATTTGGGATTATGATTTGTGAAAATTTCTTTTTAGCAAATCCTGCATTTTCTTATGTTATAACTTGATGCCTATTTTGATTGTCAGTCTTGTTTTATTTTGTTATTCCTGTAATTTGATTTGAAGTGGCAAATTAATACTTACGTAACTTACTTACCTACTTTTGCGATTCCAAACTCATATCTCCCTTAATGTTGAAAATGTCATTGGGAGAATCTAAACAAACTCTGTTGGTCACAAAGCAGTTAAGGAGACCTTGTTTATTGAACTGCTATCAGTATTCAAGAGTTGGATTGTAAATTAGTGGTGCTAGGATCGAATTCCCATACCCCATGACAATATCTCAACCAATCCTAAACTGCTTCAATTCTTTTGTATGCTTTCAGTAACATTAATTTACAACGATATCATATAGATCCAAATCTAGAAAGCTGTTTTCTTCTAACAAAATAGGATTTTAGAGGCAAGCGGTAAATTTGGAAATAACCCCAATTGGTAAGTCGGGAAGTAAGTGTGATAAACTTCCCTTGACATAGACTTCAATCTAAAATCTGGTCTCTCCACAGCAAATAGAGCTGAGAAGGGAACGGTAAATCCTGTGATTGTTCCCTTGGATTTTGATGTTTTTAGATGCATTCAATTTCTGATATTCTAGGTTTTGGATTTGCAACTTGCTATCATGGCCATCAAAGCAGAGACGGAAGAAAACGGAAAGAACGTCAGTATTGGGTTGAACGACATCTGCTTCAAGCCACTGTCCCCTGATAATGACAACTGCACCGTCATGAGCATCTTGCAGTATTGGCAGAACAACCATACCAAGATTGACAAATGCATGACAGATACCAGTCTTCCGTGTGGCAATGTAGGATTCAATGCCTCTGACTGGCACGATCATTTCATGCATTGTACTGTGTAAGTAGAATACTTCAACAACTCCAGTTTGAATCTTTCCGTTAAAAGTCACCTTCCGGTTTTCATCCCAGTTAAATTAAGTAGAATACTTCAACAACTCCGGTTTAAATCTTTCCGTTAAAAGTCACCTTCCGGTTTTAATCGCAGTTAAATTAAGTAGAATTCTTTTTCAAATCCGGTTTAAGTCATACCATTAAATGTCACCCTCCGGTTTTAATCACAGTTTCCCAACCTCTCCAAATGAGAAATCCTTATTAGGGTAAGGAAGGGTAAATTGTAAGAAGGATACTTAAGTATAGTTGACTCAAGTTAAAGTCGTGTTATTAAAAGTCTTATTACAGTTACAATCACATTTACAATGTTCTCAGAATCTCTGCCTGGTGAAGTCCTTGTGAGAGGGTCTGAAACGGGGTAAATTTGGAACTAGGATTTGTGATTTTATTAACTGGGAAAATGGGATTGGTTTTCTTGGGAGTAGGATTTTGGAATGAATTGAGAATGGTACAGTAACTTGTGATCGGGATTGTCAACAAGTAATTATTGGGAGTTGTAATTGCTGAATATTGACTGACTGGTCTCTTGACAAAGTTTTGGTAATAGCAAGAACACCAGTCTTTGGATGGTACAAAACTTCAAAATAAGCAGAAATACCGGGAACATAGCGAAACAAACATATAGATTAAACAGAGTAATACGTCAGAAAGAGAAATAAATCAGTTAGGTATTTGTTTCGTTCTCTTTCTGACTTATTACTCTGTTGAGTGTCATACAAAATATTTAAATAATCTATATATTTGTTTTGCTATGTTTCCAGTATTTCTGGCTATTAGGAACAACACCAAGGAGAGGGAACGGAAGTGAATTTGCCTTCAGACCTTCATTTCCACAATTTTGCTTATTTTCTTTTAAATTGAAAAATCCTTATAATTTCATAATCAAATTCTTCTGATTTTTCTGACTTGAAGTTCTGTACTGACCACAGACTGATCTATAATCAACTGTCTTCTCTTCAGATCACCAACCAGTCTGAATGATGGAAGATTTTTGTATATGCCATGCATGGGAGAGTTTGGCGGACCAGTCAACCCCAATGTTGCCCTCGGGGGATTTGAAAGAGTGAAGTACAGGTCTGCCAAATCAATCATCCTCACGTTTATCGTCAACAACCACGATGATGAGGCTAAGAACAAAAAGGCAGAAGCCTGGGAAAAAGCATTCATTGACTTCATGAAGGACTTCAAGAAAAATGGCCCAAAAGATTTCAATGTTTCCTTCTCTTCAGAAAGGTGAGTAGTCAAGCGGCTTTATTGGTTTTGCTTATGTGTAACTTGAAGTCGAGCTTGACCATGTGAGGTGAACTTGTTTGGTGACCTTCAAGGTGTTGACTGAACAACTAAATCCAAGCAGTTGAAGTTAAACTACGTTGATAGTTAAAACAGCTTAAGTGGTTTGTTATGAGTTACTGAAGTCAAGCTTGGTCATGTAAGGTCATTAACTGGATGTGCAACCATCCAGGTATTGACCAATCAAATCATCCATCCTTCAGAAGGAGCGTTTAACTATGGGTCCCATACTCCTGCTGAAAATAAGGCCCAGTGGCGGACACTTTTGCAAGTATTTGGGGGGCAAACCCAATGTTTGAAATAAACCATGTTACATTTCCTAAAGCAGAATGAACAAATTAAAAAACAGACATGTCCTTTTGTTACTCTGAGTTTTGTGCTTATGCACTCGTCAGACGGACTATACCATTAGTTTAGTTGGTATAGTGATTGGTATAGTCTGTTTCACAAGTGCATAAGCAAAAAACTCGGATTAACAGAAGGACATGTCTGTTTTTTAATTTGTTCATTCTGCTTTGTAATTGCTCTATACTCGAGTATATCGAGCACTATAGCCAGGATAGGCACTCTCTTCTTTAGTTAGATGTTAAATTTCCAATTGTTTTAGAACAAGAGGCTATTGTTTCTGAAAATATTAGAGTACCACTGCACCCCCTGCCACCGCAAGTCTCCGCCACTGATAATGAATCTGGTCTTTTGCAGATTAGCGTGTTAAACATGAAACTACTTACTACTTACTTTTTTAGGTCTATTCAGGATGAGCTGAATAGAGAAAGTGAATCGGACATTAGGACGATTGTTGTCAGTTATTTGCTCATGTTTCTGTACATATCAATTGCCCTTGGACAGTTTAACAGCATCCGGAGAGTATTTGTAAGTTGAATGTCTATCTGAATCATTATTTAATGTATTTACATCAATATCAGTTATTGCATTATGAAGTCCTATTGATCTCAATTCCCAGCACTGAAATAATTGAAAATCCTAATCCCAATGAGGGAAATAGAGAAATCCCAATATTGAAGTGTTTGTCCCAATCCCCATTAATTGTTTATTCGTAAGTCCCTGTACCAATTTGTCCAATTCCATGAAACAGGCCCATCCCAGCTCCCAATTTACCCCTTCATGACCTTTTATTGTGCCTCTACACCCTTAAGTCTGCAAAAATAAAAAAATAGAGATTTACCACACCAAGTTTCAGTTTTAGGTGCCATTATATGTAGAGAAATAAGCTTGGATTTCAAATAGGTCCTGAAACGACGAACACTGTACCCCCGTTCCCTTCTATCCCTTTACCCGTTCATGGCCCTCTAGTTGCTGTTTTCTACAAATAATATGGATTTGAATTTATACAGGTTGACAGCAAGATGCTGGTGGGCTTGTGTGGTGTGTTGATCGTGCTCTGCTCCGTCGCAAGCTCGCTTGGCACATTCTCATATTTTGGAGTCCCCGCAACTCTGATTATCATTGAAGTTGTCCCCTTCCTTGTTCTTGCCGTTGGTGTGGATAATATCTTCATTCTCGTTCAGACATTCCAGGTGATTAAACTTCATTTTGATTTGATTTTGATTCAATTTGGCTGTGAAATATTTGCCAGCTTCCTCAGTACAAAAACCGGATATTCTTTTATCTTTGCTGCTTTCTGTAGTTTTTTATAGGTGCAGACCTAACAACCTCCTCAGTATAAAACTTGGGAAGTGCATTGATCTTTGTAGCCTTATAAAGTTTTCCATTCATAATGCCTTTGGTATTTGAAAGAAAAACCGAGAGTCTCATGGAAAACTCAGGAGAGTTGAAAGGTCTGTATTTGGAAATAAGAATTTTAGAAAGCATCATTTTGACACAAACATTGCCAGAGAACGAAACAAAAACCTAAAAGATTACCTCTAACAACTCCAATTTTCTTTTCAGCGTGATGTTCGTCTACCAACAGAACAAATTCCCCATCAAGTTGGACGAGTCCTTGGCCAAGTTGCGCCGAGCATGCTTCTCTCTTCCTTGTCAGAATCAGTTGCGTTTGGTCTTGGGGCCATGTCTACCATGCCCGCTGTCAGAGTTTTCTCCCAATACGCAGCCCTGGCGGTCTTCTTTGACTTTCTGTTACAGATCACAGCATTTGTTGCATTGCTCTCACTGGATGCCAAACGCCAGCATGTGAGTTGAACTACATTTATTCAGATTTTGTCAAAAAATGTCTTTTATTGCTAAGATTGGCGATACATACCAATGTGTTGGCTGTCCTGCTGAAAACCCTCAAATTCTTTACCCATTTCTTCTCAACCTATGTGACATATTGATGCATCAACTGGATAACTTTTCAGCGGGGTTTTTCTCTGTTCTGCATTTGACATAAGAACATCTGTTTTTTTCAGAACCTACGTTTGGAATTGTGCTGTTGCGTGCATTTGCCGAAACTAGAGAAAGACAATGAACATCATGGAGCAGGAATTCTGTATCAATTCATGAAGAAAGCATACGCTCCATTCCTGATGCTTTCTGAAGTCAGAATCATTGTGGTAAGCAACTAAAAGCATTTATTGACAAAGAAAGCTCCATTCCTGATGCTTTTTGAAGTCAGAATCATTGTGGTAAGCAACTAAAAGCATTCATTGACAAAGCAAATCAGTGCAGACTAATTTGCAGATGGGATTTCTGCTTTGCAGATAGACAGCCACGGTCAATTGCTATCCATATGAAAATAACTGAGAGATAGATTAGGAACAAAAAAGGAGACTGGCTCTCTGTATCTCCTTGTAACTCTCTGTGGTTCCTTTCTCGTTTCCTATCTTTCGCCCTCTGTACCTTCGTACATCAAGATCTGTGATAAAGATATAGACAACACAATGCTATAGACATAACTGAGAGATGTATATTTTGCCATAAGTCAATCTAATTTGTTTTTTACTCATATTTCTAAATTATTACCATTTGGAGGCTTTTTGATATATTAGGCAACTTTATTTCATTTTTTTATCTATAAACAATGTTCTGCAAATTAGATTGAATGAAATTGAATATTAAAAAAAACACTGGAAATATATGTTATTACTTCAAAATGATCAGGAGTCCAACCTTAGATAGGTACTCGAACTAGATTTCCTTGTGCTTGGCCTTTCGCAGGCTAGAACATTAAGCATAGGCTTACTTAGGGCCTGTTTATATGGGCGAAATTACTTCACCTGCCAGACCCGTTATTTTCCATATAAACGCAAACTGATATTTCAATGGTATTCTAAAGGAGGGTGAAATATCACTTGCCAGCCACGGGTCTGGTAGGTGAAGTAATTTTGCCCATATAAACAGGTCCTTACTTGCTTACTTTAATATAGATGACACCCTGCAGATCCTTTTCCTCGATTACACCATCACATTTTTGTTTAGGCCTTTCCCAGCTGGAACATTAAGCATAGACTTATAAGCAGAATGAACCCATTAAAAACAGACATGTCCTTCTGTGACTCTGAGTTTCGTGCTTACGCACTAGTCAGACAGACTATACCAGGTATAGTCTTGCTATAGTCTGTCTGACGAGTGGGTAAGCACAAAACTCGGAGTAAAAGAAGGGCATGTCTGTTTTTAAATGGGGTCATTCTGCTTTATAACTGCTCTTTACTCAAGCATATCGAGCACTTTAGCTAGGATAGGTACTCTCCTCTCGAGTTAGATTTAAGCATAGGCTTATTTATTTGTTTTGATATAGATGACACTCTGATCCTCCTTTTCCTCAATAACATCATCATCATATTTTTGTTTAGGTGTTGTTATTTGGAGGCGTGTTTGCTGCTTCCATATCGTCAATTCCATACCTTGATGTTGGTTTGGATCAGAAACTGGCTTTGCCAAAAGACTCGTTCTTATTGGATTGGTTCAACGATATGAATAAATACCTGCACACTGGACCTCCCGTCTACTTTGTTGTCAAAGAAGGATTCAACTTTGAGAACTCTGTTCAGCAGAATAAGGTTGGTTTTCATTCTCTTCGCTATTTCGAATCAACTGACCACCTCCTACTGTACTGATGGTTTCCCCCAATAGTACTGAACACACTCCACAGTACTGATGGCATCTCTTCACACAGTACTGATAATCCTCCACTGTGCTGATGATATTGCTCCAGAACACACCCTCCACACACAGTGCTGATGTTATCTCCCCACAGTACTGAAGAACCTCCAGAGTAGTAATGGTATCCCTCCATAGTACTGAACATCCTCCACAGTACTGACGGTATCCCTCCATAGTACTGAACATCCTCCACAGTACTGATGGTATCCCTCAAAAATATTAATGTTGTCCATCCACTGTACTAATGTTATCCCCCACAGTACTGATAATACCCTTTAACAATACTAATGTTATCCCCCAATAGTACTGAAGGTATCCCTACGCAGTACTGAATATCCTTCACACCACTAAACAAAACTACACAGGTGTTCCCCCACGGTGGTTAATTGAGAAATGGGAAGGCAATTTTTGATGGACCACTTGCAAATTTATATCATTCATATCAGCTCCGCGTTCACATCGTCATGATGGGTGGCCAGTAAAATGTCAACTAAAACTGCTTTTGTTTTTGCCTGCAGGTTTGTGGAATAGCTGGCTGTGATACGAATTCTCTTGTGCAACAAGTCTTTGAGTCTTCTGAAATCAGTAACTAGTAAGTTTTTCACATTTTCTTATCACAATAATGGCTGCGTTCATTGATTGCTTCATTTGTTCCATTTGTTCCTCTCTTAACCATAGGCTAACAATGACTGACGTTGATTGCTGGTAATTGATAGGCAAATATGCTTATTATCTTTGCATGGTATTGGTCTGCGCAGTGAGCTTAAAGGCCTACTGGATATTTAGTAGAAAATAAGCGTTTTAACTTCGTACCATCTCTGTTAAACATAAATTGATACTGGTCATGGAACTAAGGCTGTACTATTGACAGCCATCTTAGTTTTGTGGAAAGGACAGAAAGCATCCTGGACTCGTATGGTTTCATGCTATCTGGCTTGCACAATGTTATCATAGAATAGTTCTGTTAGAGCAAACAATATCTTGTTTCACTGACTTGATACTCACAAATATACTACAGAATTATTTGTAATATTCCGTTTATTTCTCCAGTTCGAAAATAGCCCTGACTGCCTCTTCGTGGCTGGATGATTACCTGGCGTGGTTGGACCCTAGTGGTGATGTCCCTTGTTGCCGTAAACTCGATTATAAGATTCGCAACGTAACTATTGGCAATCAAACTATAGAAAAACGAGAATATCCCGGGAGATTCGTCTTTTGTAACTCCACAGGTAAATGGAATTTCCTTATTTGACAGCCAAAAGATAGCCAATCATTGTGCACGGTCCCTAAGTGAGTTTTCTATCTAATTCAATTATGTTTTAATTAGACAATCATGTGGGGGCTTTGGAAGCAGAATCTTTGCCCCCAGGAGACCCCAGGTATTTTGTTATTCGATAACGAACCCCTTTTAGTCTCCAGTGTCTTGTGTGCTTGCTTATTCTGCATTAATCATAATTTACTTTTTTTACCCTTCTCTTCATCATAGACCTGCTAATCATACATGCTTATTGTGAGACATTAATTCCTAAGGCATGGTCTAACACGGGTAATTGAATTATACCAGAGCAGGCTACTGCAATTGACATATGCCTCCACCGGAACTTGAACCCGGGTTTCTGCACACACAGGCAAGCAAGCGCACTAACTATTTTCCTAAACCAAAATCCTGGTTTGGGACAGTGGTTAGCGCGCTCGCCTGTGTCCGCATAAACCCGGGTTCGAGACCAGGTGGAGGCATATGCCAATCGCAGAAGCCTGCTCTGGTATAATTTGCTTCTTGTGAGAGTCATTCATTGCGGGTACTCGATGACTACATGTCTATTCCTGTAATTAATGATACAGTCATGTTATTTCGGTGGTATTGTATTAATCGAAGGTGTGGCCTAATGTTTAAGACACTGGACTTCTTATCCTTGAAAAGTAACTTTACTGGGTTCGAATCCATGATGGTGCGGAATCATGACGCACGAGCCGTCATCCAACTCTGTTGTCCATCCTTCTTAAGTCCTGTGTTTATGTGCAAAAACACCTCACCTGCCAGACACGGGGCTGACTAGGGAAGTAAATTTTCAAGGACTGTTTATGTCTTGGAGGCAAGGTAAATCCCTAGACGTCATTAATCGTCAACGCTTCATCGATTTTCCATTGTTATGAGGTCGAATTTACTTCACCTCACTAGTAGTTTTGCATTAATATGGAAAAGCTTCACTTTACCTCCTGAGAGGCAAAGTTTTACTATACCAGTAGTATGGAGTGAAGGTGTATTTTCCATATAAACGCGGACTGAAAAATCAACTGTATTCTATAGGAGTGTGAAATATCACTTGCCAGCCCCGGGTCTAGCAAGTGAAGTAATTTTGCCCATATAAACAGGCCCTTAGGTCGGTAAATGAGTACCCAAGATATTCTTTCTGAGAATATGAATTCTGGGGGCACAAGCTGCAGCTACAAACTTAGCTTTACAGCTGCCAAAACCCCTACCTGCGTTAACAAATAAATATTCTTGCTTGCTTGCAGGATTTTAGGTTTAGAAGAACAAGTTGTTAAACCACATCATTCTGAATTTGTATTTATCTTTTAGTGGACGACCCGAGCTGGCATTGCTCGCCATGTCGTAAGGAAAGTGAATCAGGAGAAAGACCAAGTCGAGAAGAATTTAGGAAATATTTATCATCATTTCTGATAGATATTCCAAATACAGTTTGCACCAAAGGGTAAGTGTTGTGTCATCAGTTCTTTTCATCATGTCTTTATAAACTTACTTGTGAATAATTTTAACTGCTGTTGATGTAAGCGCAATTAAATTGATTTGACCAGCAGATGCTGCAGATATCAGCGAGTTATTTGGTCATTCAATCCTTATTTTGTCTGGCCTCTACATCTATGTTTTTGCTATGCTTCCGATTTATTGAATTTTCTATTGAAGTACCTATCAAAGACTGGTCTACATTTTCAGCGAAAACTATTCCCCCAGGACAAAAACGGCAAGCAAAGGCTCCATTCTTAGAACGAAAAGAAGCAAGAAAAGGCTCTTCGATAAACTGTATTTTTACCTTCAAACACTTTTCTCAGGCGAATTTTAAACAGTTAACTTTAGAAGGAGTTTAATAAACTCAAGATATGCTTCCCTGGGGGTAATATTTATGCAAAAGCTCAATAGTGGGGATAAAGTTTTGCAACGAATCCCAAGGGATAAGCATGGGTATGGACGGGCCATGAATTGAAACCTTTGTAGTAACATGAAAAGTCAGATTAAGCCCTTCTTTGCAAATAACCATCCTGTTTTTATCTATCACTTTAATTCTTTTACAGAGGTCATGCAGCTTATGGTTCGGCAGTGAAACTAAACCCGAATACAAGTACCAACATTGTTGATGGTAATATATCTTTTTTTACTGATTTCATCAGGCAATTTTAATAGCAACCAATCGTCGGTGTATTTTCAATAAACTTGCATGTTTACGAGGTATCATCTCTTTGCTTGGGGTTAGATCTCCGGGGATGGTTTGATGAACAGCTAGAATTCAGTTTATGCGAGTTTCAGTAAATTGACTTATTTGTATATCAGGGCAATAAATAACCTCACAACATCAAATATATAATTTCTTTAAACCCCTGATTTCAGCATGTGTTGTATCAGTTGATTGTTATTACATTGTCTACTCTATACAGCTTGGTTTTTGTTGTCATAGTAAGGGAAACGAAAGGAAAAGAAGAAAACCAAAGGCCACCTGTTAAAAAATAGAAACTTGATAAGCATAGGAATTTAAACATCTATAAAGACAAAGCTGAAAAAACTATAGAGAAACTCACAGAAGTAACAAAGGATGGGACCTATCAGTCAAGAATATCATAGCTTGTAAAAGGTAAAGACGTTATAATGATCATAGCTAGGGGCCTTAGACTCAAGGAGCGCTCTCTTTAGAATCCGATTACTGGGCCTAAGTATATAGAATTATGAATTGATGGTGGCTTTGTGCTCCTGCAGCATCTAGGGTATTTTCTCGTTAAGAAATTACCTTTTCTTGGAAATGATGCCATATGACATCTCAATACAAAACTGGATATCAAACCGTAATGAATGGTGTATTGGGTTCATTTCGTGTATTCTTACACAAAGTAACTCTTAGTGATTCAGCAAACATCTTCACTTCAATTATGATGGTATTTTTTGTTTAATAGCTCGTTGTATCAGGATTTCATTTGATTCCTAGCATCATATTTCATGTCGTATCACTCGATCTTGAAAACATCAGACGACTTCACAAATGCTTTGAGGTATGCTAACCAAATGGCAGCCAACATGTCCAAAGAGCTCAACAACGAAGTCTTCCCATACAGGTAAGACTCTCTTACTTTCTTCAGGAATGATCCACTAATTTTAGTTGCAATCTGACACGATTGAAAGAGTGAGTTTCGGTTTAGCATGCTAGCCTAAAGCAGGGCTAACTTTCCTATAAGGCAAACGTTGATACACACTAAATCACTAGATATAGTGGTAGGAGTACCATCTACGTTATTGAAGCTTTTTGTGAGTGAATGAGTTTCTGTGTAATATGATAGCCTCATTAGTTAGGGCTTAATTTCCAATAAGGCAAACGTTGGTATACACCAAATCATTAGATATTGTGGTAAGAGTACCTTCTGTTTCATTGTAGCTTTTGTGAGTGAATGAGTTTCTGTTTAACATGCTAGCTTGACCAAGGCTAGGAATTTATACCACCAGTGATACTGTAGCATGCTTTTTATCACTATAGTAATATTGGGTCCTAAATATGTTTATTACAATAATTTGTGATTTATTAAGCTTCATGATAATGGGCTAACCTAAATAAGGCTCTAGCTTATTGTTAGTAAAGGCACGGTAGCATGCAAAACATTGCTTCTTGTTGTATGCGATCCTATTATGTTTAGTGCAACTATTTGTAATTGATTGAGTTTCTGTCAACATGCTTGCCTGACTAAGGCAGGGTCTATTTTCCAGTAGGGGAACAATAGCTTATGGTGCATTAAAAGGTCACAGTATTTATTGCAACCATTTGTGGTGCAGAAAATGATTTGTTATTCTCTTTCTCTCGCAGCATTTTCTACGTCTTCTACGAGCAGTATTTGACCATCGCTCATGACACATGGGTCGATCTGTCTATCTGTGCAAGTAAGTCACTTTTACCATTCAAATTGATTCTTGAGGCTACAATTACATGTTTAGACAGGTCAAAATGTTTTGAATGATTTGTTCCGGGTGAGTTGAAACTTATCGACTCTGATGGTTCGCCTTCATTACTGTGAAATAAATAAGTAGCCTTTCCCTTTGTTTTTTTGGATTATTTAATGTCGATATAATCAGTGGTAGCGCTCTAGAGTCAGAATCTAGAGGTCCTGGGTTCGAGTCCTACTCGGGTTATTTTCATTCTAACAAATTATCTCGATTGCCATCTAATTGCAAATCCTGCTTCTCCTCGAGTTTTTTAATGTTTTCGTTAACTTGTTATTAATAGCTTTGAATTGTAGTTGCCAACCATGGGGTCTAGATGACTAAATGTCTTTCACCGCTAATGACTGGAGTGGCACATAATGTTTCAACAACTTTCTCCTGTTGAAATTTGAAATGAATATCAAAATAAAGAAAAAAACCCAAATTCGAATCCTGTGTAGGGTTATGCTGCAATTGAAGATATCAGATTTTAAATGTGCAACAACAGGCCTTTTACAAAAAAAATTGTAACAGAGTGGCTTTAGGTGTTACATTACTAGTATGCTGGCAAGAGCTTATAGATCCCTCTGGTCAAAAGATAGGTTTACAGCAAGCATTAAGATTTAAATACCAATGCTTGTCTTGTTTCCAGGTGCTATATTTGCAGTGACGTTTATATTGCTTGGCTTCAACATCGGCATTGCTTTGATAATGACGTTTGTGGTTGGGATGATTGTGGTGAACATGTTTGGAATGATGTATATTTGGGGAATCTCTCTCAATGCTGTCTCACTTGTCAACCTCATCATGGTAAGTCAGCTGGCTTTGATTGCTACAGGGCTTCAGAATTGCAAGGAAAATCAGAAACACCCCGAAGCATATGTTGCTGGAAAGTGGCTGGGCCATGTTTTCTCTAACAAGGAGGCTAGAAGCTTTGACGTAGGGGCTATTTCCTATGAAAATATGAAAAATGTTCTCCAAGAGAAATAAAATCTAGAATCAAGTATCTTCTAATGGGGGACTAACCCCCTGCCCCCTCTCTTGTACCACCACTGAATGAGTGACAGTGAGTTATGTTTGAGTTCAATATCGATAAGAATCTTCAACTGCTACAAAAATCAGAGAAGGTTTGAAGTGTTATGAAAGTTATTGAAGTATATGACCGTATATTGTATGCCGAAGTTTACGAGTGGTTGCACTGTCAGTGTGGTGAAAAGGGCACATTGGGTTTCTTGATGACATACTTATATCCCGATTGTTTTTCTTGCAACTTATTGACCACTCTTTGTACATCCAGAGCCGCAATTTACCATTCTGTTAAAAATAGTTTATTAAAAAACTCATCTAAGCAGTGTAAATTAGCAAGGAAGAGAATGGGAAAGAAATTGTCAAAATCTAATGTTTTGTTTGAATTTTTAGTGTATTGGGATTTCGGTTGAGTTTTGTGCTCACATCGCAAGAGCCTTCAGTGTGAGCCCACTGCCTACCAGGGTTGCCAGAGCCAGAGATGCTCTTGCTCGTATGGGAAGCTCGGTGAGTATCACTTCGCATTTGTTACATTTAATACATTTGCTATGTTAAAAACATTTGCTATTAATGCATTTGCTATTCATGTATTTGCTGTATTTGCTATATTTGCTATATTTGCTGTATTTGCTGTTCATACATTTGCTATTAATGTATTTGCTATTAATGTATTTGCTATATTTGCTGTATTTGCTGTTCATGCATTTGCTGTTCATACATTTGCTATTAATGTATTTGCTATTCATGAATTTGCTATATTTGCTGTATTTGCTATTAATGCATTTACTATTCATGCATTTGCTGTATTTGCTATTAATGCATTTGCCACATTTGCTATATTTGCTGCATTGGCTATTCATGTTTTGCTGCATTTGAAATATTTTCTGTATCTGCTATTCATTCATAGCTACCGCTAGCAAATACCAATATAGCCAATTCAAATTACTCCAACAACTTTAAGTACTACACAACATGACGAGGCTAAAACTGGGTTGAAATACATGTTAATGACATAATTGTAAACGTGGTCAATAAAAAATTGACAAAGCAGGTTCTGATTTCTCACTTTGGCACCGTGAGGAACGTCTGTGTAGTACTATGGAGCATCTTCAGTACTGTGTGGGATAACATCAGTAAATTGGACGGTGTTCAGTAAGGGGATATCGTCAGTACTGTGGTGGTAACACCCAAACTACTTGTGGTTTCCCTCCACAGTGCTGAACATCCTCCAACGTACTGATTGTATCCTACCCCTCACAGAACTTTATCTCTGCCTTCTTCATATCTTCATTTCGATGAAAAGCTTCTTTTATTTGGTTCTCAATTATTATTTTATCAAATATAATTGTAGGTTCTAAGTGGTATCACTTTCACGAAGTTCGTTGGGATTGTTGTCCTCGCCTTTGCCAAGTCTCAGTTGTTTGAGGTGAGTGGAAGAAACTGAACTTCATAATTTTGATCTTGATGGAAAAAATGATCTGTAATACTTGGTTTACTTGGCTTTCGAGTATTTACGCCAATTGAAATTTGCATTGTCATGCTCCGCTGCTCAAATCTGAGGAACCCTTCTTGGTTAGTTGAAGATCTGCACCAATGGTTATTGCTGGCTAGATTTGGCTATAACTAGAGTTAGGGGTGATATTCTTAGGGACAGGTAACGTTTAATAGCTAACTGATTGCACTCTTAGACGAATCCAAACATGAAACCCCAAGATTCTTGAACCCGAGTTCTTGAAACCCCAATATTCTTGAGTGCAGTTTATCAATCTAAATAGACTACTTAGTTCAGGTTATGTTTGAACTAAGATGTATAGGCCTAACCATAATGAGCATAAGAAGCAAAGTGAAAAATGTCAAGTATCCAAATGAGGCTATATAAGAGATTGACCTAAAGTGCAAGCAAGGCTATACAAAGGTGTATCCTAATACACTTTAGTTCTGTTTAAAATCCATTGAAATAATTTTGTTCATGAAAAAAATCTCCTTTCCCTTCAAAGGGGGTGAAATGCCCCTCGCTTGAACCTTGACTTGACCCTTATTCTAACTCTGAACTGCAAATTACCGATTGAACCATTTTTATTTCATTTCTCCGCAGATATTCTACTTCCGGATGTACCTGGGCATCGTTCTGATTGGCGCAACTCACGGCCTCATCTTCCTGCCCGTCCTCCTCAGTTTTGTCGGACCAAGCACCCGCGCACTGCCTCCTTCCACCCCAGTTCCCGAATCGGAGAGGAATGACGAAAACAGAAGACTCCTCGGTCATGCCTAGTAACGATTATTAAATTAATTCCCTTTGAATTTTATGACAATGATGTGAATAAGAAGAGTATAGTATTGCCTACCAACTGGACTAAGGCCTAAGACACATTCATCAGATGGAAAGATTCTGTTCTGTGTTATAGCCAGTTGTTAAAACGTGATTGTGATTAACAAGACCTCATATGCAAACTTAAAGTGTTAGACACACGGAGCCAATTCAGATTTTTCAGTGCATGTGATCATATTTCAACCAGGCGTTCTAACCTGTGTTGCTGTTGGGAGTGAACTCCATCTACATTTCCTGATTCATTCTAGATAGAAAAGATGTCCACGGCTTAGACTGCACAAAACGCAGCGTAGCTCCCTATAACTGCACACAATGTGACGTCATTGTTCCCCTTTTTCATCACTGTGATCATGACCAAATGGAAATTCTTTAAAAACTTTTTCGTAAAGAGAAATTAACTCAAAGAAAAAGTCAGTAAGAAAGCAACAAAGGAAAAACTTCAAGCCAAGACTCTTTAGACAGTTTAGGGTTCCTACTGTGTCGAGTCCTGAAGTTTTACTGAGCGAGCTAAACACAATCATAGACATCTATCAACAACAATCGTTTCTTTCAAACATCTAGAATTTTTTATGTCTTAGGAAATTTGTAATTGTTTTCAATTCTTCCGTCCCAAAGTCCCAAATATCGTGCTGTGACCCAATACACTAATTTCCGAACCGTCTTAGAGCTCTTATCATGAATTGATATTACTGAACCTCGTTTAGAGTTATCGATCGAATTACTAGACCTCGTTTAGAGTTTGAGTTATTTTTGCAATAAGCCTAGTATCGGGTACGGTATGTCAGAAATTTATTAATGAAAATCGAAATGTGATTAATCCAACCATACTTGTTTTTTGTTTATCTTCTCATATTTTTGTATGGCTTTCTGTAATAGCCTTGGAAAACGCATAAAATAAATTAACGACAATTTCTCCTTCAAATCGGCCTAAATTGGGAAAAAGCCTAATGGTTAGCCCATGGTTTCTTGGTCGAAATTGTCCTAGAATAAATGGTTCCATACTAGATTTTAATCCACTCAGAGTTTTCAGGGAGCAATATAAGTCTATTATAGTCTTAAAAAACGCACTTAATCACTTAAGAAAAGACTCCCTCAAAATCAGCCAAAAATTGGATAAAGCCTAATGGTAAACCATGTTTTTTGATCCAAATTGCTACCAAATAAATGGTTCCATACTGGCTTTTAATCCGTTTACGACTTATCCAGGGAGTAACATTAGGCTATTGTAGCCTTAGAGAACACATAAAACCAAAAAAAGATTTCCTTCAAAATCAGCCAAAAAGTGGAAAAAGGTCTGATGGTTCGCCGTTAGTTTCTGGTCAAAATTAGCCCAAAATGAATGGTTCCTTATAGGCTTTTAATTCACTGAGGATTTTTCAGGGATCAATGTAAGGCTAAAATAGCCTTAAAAAACGCTTACTTAATCACTTAAAAAAAGATTCCCTCATAATCAGCCAAAAATAGGACGAAGTCTGATGATAAACCGTGATATTTGTTCCGAATTGCTACAAAATAAATGGTTCCATAATGGCTTTTAATCCATTTAGGACTTGCTCAGGGAGTATTTTTAGGCTATAATAGCCTTCGAAAACGCATAAGATCATCAAATAATGTTCTTTTAAAATCAGCCAAAAACTAGAGAAAGCATAACGCCAAGCCCTTATTTTTGGTGAAAATTTACAATCCACCAAAACAATATTTAGTACTAATTCTGAGCTGAAATTGACAAATAAAAGAACGTCCTAGCAGGTTATTGCAAGTGTTTTGACGGACGCCCTTTTCCCCAAATCAATCCTAACTGAGTTGAAACTGAGTTTAGCCCGGAGGTCATACTGTAAATGGAGTATTATGCTAAACTAAGGATAAAGTTTTTTACCTATGAGTAAAGTCTGGTATCCAAGAGTTGAATTTGGTAGCAAGAAGTTAAATTTGGCAGTAGCATAGCTATAAAGCGAGACAGGAACAGCGCAAGACGAGACAAACAGGAAAAACGTAGGTAAATTAAATATTTTATAAAAGATATTGTCAATATTTCGCCTTGGCATACAGGGCTTCTTCGGGACTCTTCGCTAAAAGATAGCTAGAAAAATTAGTATCATTGAATAAAGTTTGCTACATAGAAATAAAGGTTGGCATAATACAATCAATTTTGTTCCATAAAATGATTTGGTACAGATGAATAAAGTTTGGAACATAGGGCAGTAAAGTTAGGTTTTGGCTCTTATTTGGTCTTCCATATTTATCTGTTCCAAGCCTCCTTCAGAATCCAGAAAGAGTGAGAGAAAATGCAAACGAGTCTGGGCGCTTCATTGCATTCTTTTAGTGTAATGGCGGCGTGTGTCCAGAAGCAGCGAGTGAACTTCATCGAGGAGTTATCTGCATATATTGAAGATGCAAAGAGTGATATGCGTCCTCTGCTCAAAGAACTTGGCTGGGACGAAGATAAGCTTTTAGAAGATGCGAAAACACAAGTAACGGTATGACAAATTTTAAAAGTAATCTAAAACTAACTTTTAGGCCGACACATGACTATGGATGAATGATGATGCAAGTGCTAATTCAAGGGTAGTATGGACAGTATAATATTAAGACCCTGTTCTTGTGAGATGAGGCAGACTGGTGTTCTGAGCTATCTCAATTAAGTGGGATAATTTTCAATCAGTTTTCATATCAAGAAATATTTTCTCTGAAACATGATGAGCCAACATCATCCTTTAAAGGCAAGACTACTTACTGGAAAATACGTACTGTGCGCTAAAGATGTTCTGCAAAAAATTGAAAGAAACAAAATAGATCTATTGTTCTAGAACAATAGCCAGGCACATACCTTAAGCATACAGTGCGTAAACTTTCCAGTAAGGCCCCTACCCTGTAGTTCCTTTACTGGATTCCAACCCACAAAGGTTGTCCTCTAAGGATTTGATATCGAATGCCTTAACAACAAGGCTACTCCACTAGCTATTGATGATAGTTGATAGTTGATAGGCACATACTCTTGCTATCTTCGCAAGGTATGGGTTTATGTGCTACGCACAAAGGGCCCACTGAATAGGTAAACTAATCGAGCAGTGCGACCCTGGTCCTTCCTCTCGATGTGACCACACCTCGTGATTCCTGTTGCCTTTTTGCCTGGAATTACAGAGAGCAGGCTAATTCTCTCCTCACACTTTGTGACAGGTCTGAAGGTGGTTTCGAACCCGGGACCCTTCGATCAAGGGTCAAGTGATCTAACCACTCGGCCATCCCTGCACACCCTGATTTAAATGTAAGACAAAGTCTGATCAATGTCTTCAAATTTAAACTCTGAAAATGGTGCAAGAACTCGAATGCAGAAATCCAAAAATATCTAATCTTTCCAGAACGATAAATACAAGTTCAATGAAGAAATCAATTATGTTATTTTATTTTCAGAATCAAAGACTACTGCATTGTCCTTACAATGCCCATCATCGGGTCAAGGCAGAAAACTTGGAAGAACACATCAAACTATGCAGATTGAGGAGTGCTGGTTTTGATAACATTTCTAAAAAGGTAACTTTCAAATATGATGAACATTTATTGCCAGGTTTTTCGAGAGCCAGTTTGGGCCCTGGAATATTTCATAAAACTGGGCCTCACAGGCTAAGGGAATCTCAAGAAAAAACATCCCTTATCAAACTTTTCACAATACAAGGAAACAAGGGGAACACATTCAGGAAAATCGTTTCAAAAATAGCATTTTTTGCATTTTTCTATTGAAAAAATATGGGTAAAGATTTTTGCTGGCCTTAGGCCTTATACCAAAGATTTTTGATATACGAGGAGATTACAATAGATTCTATTGCTTAAAGCATTTTACATACTAAAGATCTTCTGGCTTGAGTGCATGAAATGCATTTCTAGTTTTATGCCAGCACTCACACTGGTAAAAATGGCTAACAGTATTTAGGGAATTACACGCACTGGTAATGCCACTGCATGTTTGTGGGTGTTATCATCAAAATGACATGCAATGCAACTTGTGTGGTGTGTGCAGGGATGCTCTTGTGTACCAAAAGGAACGAACTGCACGAGCAAATTCTCTATTGAGAACAGTTTAGGTACTATCCTGTAGTATAGAATAGTATTCATTGGCATAATCTGTCTGACGAGTGCACAAGCATGATATGAAGATCGGAGTCACAGCAAAACATTTCTGCTTTTTGAGTGCTAACTCCACTTTATACCATTGCTCTTTGTCGAGCATATAGAGCAATATAACCAGGATAGGCACACTCGAGTGGAGTTAGGTACTATACCAAAGTCTTTTGTGTATTGTATTCTTTTGAATTCTTTAGGAGATTCCTGAAAGCTCTAGCTGGTGTTATAATTCTCTATCTCCAGTTACGCAAGTATTCCTGGGTAAGTTACTGAACAAAACCAGTCTTTCAAAATTATTTGTGAGATTGAAAATGACATGGATAGGATCCAAACCTCTGAGTCGTTACCTCTATAACTCTACCAACTGAACTACCAACCCGAGTCATTTGATTGACCAGCCCAAGCCATATCGATCGCACAAAATTGCACCAAATATAGGGGCAAACCTATCCAGGCTCTCTAAACAACTCTACCAAACCCTCCAAAGTGGCAAACAGTTCAGGTTTCCTAGTTGTTCCCATATAGTCTGAAGCTCTGTACCGATGAAAGACTGAAATTACTTTCTTTTTTGATAGGTAAGGCCCAATTTGATGCTCTTGGAATAACATTTGAAAAGTGAGTATATCATATTATTTCTTTTCACTTGAAAATCTGAGGTATCAGTTGCTCCCAGGGATTTCACCTCAGTGGTTTAGATTGATAAGTAAAAAAGCTTGCTTTCATTAAAGATATATTGGTTTTTGCAATACAGAAAGAGGACTTGTATATTATGATGCAATTAACATAATGGTCAGAGGTTCATATCCTTCTTTGGTTGATTAAACTTGACAGCATTATCTGTTGGAGGACACCGTAAATCTCCTCAAAGCTCAATGCCTGATTTCGTTTCTTCTTTGGGAGCCAAAAGAAATTTGTCAGCTGCCAACGACCATAAGAAATTTCCCCCATTCTTTCTTGGTCCTATTAGATCATAAAATCATATGCAGTGGATCACGAAATGCCCTCAGTGTGCCTTCAATATTGTGGCTAATAATGTCTTTCTTTGTCCTTGCAGAAAAGAAAGCAAAAATAAAGAAGAACTAAAAACTTCTGGACAGGTGAGATGGACGCAAACTATGCTTCTTTGAATTTTGTCCATCTATCATGTTTAATTCTTGGCGGCTTTCCGATTTCTAATTTCTTATGGTCGATATTTTAAGACTTCTTATTAAATCTGTCTAATTTTATCTCAGGAATTATTTACTGAAGTCAACTCAGCCATGATAACTGAAAAGAAGCAGAATTTGGAGCAATGCCCTGCAAGTATTGAAGATAATTCATCAACTTCACCTGAGTTGATGAAATCTCCCACCAAAGAAGTCAAGTATGTAAATTCACTAGTTTCCAAGTGAAAAGTGTTTAATTGAGAAACCAGCTTGGGGGCCATAGGTGCAATCGGCCCCCAAATATTTCCGAAACAATTGCCTTTTGTTCTAAAACAATAGACAGTGACATTGTTTATTTCAAACAATGGGTCCCCTCAAAATAATTGCCAAAGTTTCCACCACCGAACCCAGTGTATCCTCCCAGGTTGTCGTTACACTTACTTTGCCGGCTTAGAAGCTTGGCTGTACGATCAGAAATTCATCTCTGCACAAAATAGCGTAAATCACGGTTTTGAAACATTCAAGGGGTTTGGCTATATCATAAATACACATGTGGAATGTTTCCAAATCTCAATTAACATGAGCTGCAGATCTATTTTAATATTTCATCCAACAGTCCTTTTCATCTCTCTCACTAGCGGTGTATCACATTTTATGCATCAAATTTCATGCACCGCTGCACATGTTTGGGCTATTCACTGAATAAATTGGTCATCACAGCACCTTAGATTGCTGTCTGCGAACCAGACCATTAGTTTCATCTCATTTGACTTAACACTATTTTACAGATACATCTACACCTGGAGTCGTGTGCCGAGCCCTTACAGGCATATCGATATGAGTCTTGTTGACACGATGGCAATTAAGGCCTGGCTGGTTGAGAATATACCAGAGAACAAACTCAGGTTTGCTTCTTTCATAACTTTAGAAATATTGAACAGCAAAAATCCGCATATATAAATTTTTTTCATATGCAAATGTGCTACCTATTTACAAGGTCTGGCTGCAAAATTTAAAAATAAACATGGAGAAAGACTAATTCTACCACAAAGAGGTAAACTAAACTAAACTTCAAGATAAAATTTAAATAAGACCTAGGTGTATGGAATTTCAATTGCCTTGTTTTCCGGATCTAGGTTGTTGTAGAAAGGTGCAGATACCGACGGATGACGCAGGGTTCTTTGTTTTGCAGAAGTTTTTCAAAGATGTAATTAGTTGAGTTAACTGTGTTGATTCGAATTCCAGCACTAGAGTATAGAGGAACTCTTTCAGTAGCATGTGCTGGGCATTCACATATAAAATGTTGTTCATCTTCAACTTTGTACAAGTTACATCTTTACATTTACCGTCATTTACCATCAAGCCTTTGTGTCGACCGATTTCTATTTGTAGGTTATAGTCACTAGATCTAAATTTTGACAGTACCTTCCAGTCTTGAAATGATAGCCCAATTATTAGGTACTTTTTCATGCTAAGGTCACTGCTAAGAAGTTTATACGTGCGAAGTTTTTGATTACGTACACTATCTACATCAGCTAAGTCGATTTCCGATTTCCAGTATTTTGAAAAATAGTTTGAAAATTTTTGTTTGCAAACCCTAGCAATGTAATTAGTACTGAAACACCAAGGTCTATCATATATACTTGTAAGCCCCATAGCATTGAGTGTCAATTTGATGGTCATTAACCAATTAGAAGGGGTAGTAGATTCATCTTCCATCTTAAATGCTTTATTGACTAGAGAGTCGTCATTTAGGAGGGTAGCTTTATGCCTGTATTTAATTGCTTGCAGTCATTTCATTTCATTTCCTTTGAAGGCAGTAGCTCATTCATGAGCAGGGGGCATTTCCTGGTTACCCATGAATAGCTAAGGAAGGGCGATTCCGTTTTAGACCAATGCATATATTAGCATATATTAGCCTTAACATGTGTCTGCATATATTAGCATATATTAATCTTAACATGTGTCTTACAGAACCAACCAACCACTTAGAAACTGACTTATAAGAAAGTTCAGCCTGCCAGATAGTAGTGCATCCATACTTTTTCAGCTTGAAAATTGATATTGCTTCATAAAATGATTTTGATTACAAAGATTTAGCATTACATGCAAATTCAATATTATTCATTTTCATGTAGAAATGTTGCTGGAGCTGACGTTAAACTGATGGATTTCATCATTGACAGCCTCAGACTTCCCGGATGTCATCCGGATAATTTGGTTACGAAATTAAAAGACTTGTTCTTCCAAGGTATTTCGATTTTTGTTTTTGGTTTCTTTCTGCTTGAGACTTAAATAAAGCTATATATAAAAAATCAAGTCTGTGTCTCTTAAACACTACTGTATCAAATCAATTGTAAAGATGTAAGTTGTTATCCATTCTGGAATAGCTAAATTATAGAGACTTATTTTTTAGATAATGCACGATTCATTAAGATGCATAGAAAATGGTTCTGAATTCCTTATTTGAAACCAATATCAAACAAGCCTAAAAGCAGAAAAACGATTTTTTAAGAAATAATTGCGAGCAGAGCCTCCCATGGCCTAGTCATTTCGTAAGATTGACTCCAGACTATTTTGTGTATTTCCAGACTATTGTGTATCTGCAGACTATCTTCCGATACAAGAGTGCCTGCTATTGTACAAACTGTATCCTAGAAAAAAAACTGAAAAAAGTAGGGCCTTTTTTTCAAAATCAAAAATATCAAGGTTTAAGCTGATTAAGGTTTGATTTTGATAAAGAATCCTGATCTCTAATCAAACCAACTCTGGCCCTTGCTTGTTTATATTGTTGTTACGAGAACCAGACTCTTTTGACTACTCAAAACTCTATGGAAACGAAGCAGCCTAAAATCTAACTAAATTGAAGTCGTCCAAAATGTTTTCCTGATGCCTTGATAACCTAATAATTTAATAATAATAATAATAATACGAATATTTTAACAGGATTAAAGCTTCAACAAAAAAATTTACCTGAAATTTCTGAAATTCCTCTTGGCTTTATTCATTTGATTTCTTTTTCATACCCCTTTGTTTAGAAACTCCAAATTTTGTATTGAATCTGTGGAAATTCCTATGGGCATCGTCACTCTGCACGAAACATAACATTTCTGAAGTAAGTGTCAATTTTTTGAAATTTATATTTTAAGTTATTCACTGGGCGGTTGTCCATGGAAGGTTGGTTAAGAAGAAAACGTTTGAGGTGGTTTGAGCATGTGTCGAGAAGAGGGGAGGATCAGTTTTTACGTGAAAACGGGGTGTTTTAGCTTTCGGGTTTTGCGTATAAATTAATCCAACCTAAAAACGGATAGAAAAGAATACGCTGACAAAAACGGTGTCTGAACTAATACGCATATCTGATATAAACGCCAAAAACTAAGGAATTCGAATACGCTGATAACAGAAAAGGTAAAGAGAAAGATAATATCATCTTCGTGAAAAGAAAATCAGATGCACTTTTCATAACAAGTGTGAAAACAATTTGACAGATATCTATTTTTATCTAAAAGGAGAACAATTAATTATTACATTTTGTATTTGTATTTTTCTTCAGGTCGTAAGAAGAGAGTCAGAAATGTTGGGTTTGAGGAGCAGAAAACAGTCGATCGTAGAAGGTAAGTTTTGCGCGTTTCTCGGTGGAGTGATTGCTAAATATTCATGTGATGTATTGAAAGCAGAAGTAACACATTAGTAAACAGAAATTTCATATAAGACGTGCTGTAATGGGGCATTATTTGCAGAAACTGTTGTTCATCGTCTAATACTGCTGGGTGCATATTACTGTAGATCCCTCTCAGTGGCATGGGTTCCCGTATCCTGAAAGCTTTTACCATTTGGCCATATTTCAGGCTTTGAAGTTTGAAAAAATCAAGACTTTAAGAAATTTCTTTTTCTGCACCATGATGAAACTCTCTAAGTTTTTTAACGGACTTTAAGGAATATGAAAATAAATATTTGCAAAACTACATGTCCACCTCAGTGCACCCTGTTTAAATTCAACAACTCAACCATGGCCCATGGGAGGATATGGGTGGTTTTACAAAAGTTAGTTTCTTGGTGTGGGCCTATTTGTGTTGATTCGTGTTTTCATAGTAGTCAAGGAAATGAACCATTTCTTATGAGTTTAAATTTCCAATTTGGTGTTTCGATGATTTACGTTTTTCATCATGAAGCACAATTTCTGTACTAATGTATAGAACCTTTGATTTTTATCTTACTTTAGCCAATGCTGCGATGGAGCCATTACAGCCTTTAATTCCCGCATTGGACTCACCATCACTTGAGCCAGAGGCCAGCCTCCCTGTCAATGTTATGATGTCATATATGACGCCTGAACAGCGTCTAAAGCTTTATGAATTTGTTGTTCAGGTTGGTTGAGTGTTTTTGGTAAAACTGATAAGTTCTAGAGTAAGACAGGGATGAAAATGCTACGTCATATTTTGTGCGATTATATAAATCCCAGTTCTCCTTACTCCATGCCTTTCAGGCATTCGTCTTCAGCGGACATTTTTGGAATACAGCAGGAAGATAGCACCCTGGGAACGCCTGTACAGTAATGTTGAGGATGTTCATTACTGTGGGATGTACCATCATAAATTGGAAGGTGTTCAGTTCTGTGGGAGATCCCACTCCGTATTGTGGAGGATGTTCAGTACTGTGGGAAATATTATCAGTAAATTGTATGTGTTCAGTACTGTAGGGCGATTACGATCAGTAAAGTACTGTGGTAGGATACCATCAATGCTGTTGAGGGAAACCATAAGAACTATAATCTCCTCAGTCCTCGGCACTTGTGCTTTCCCTTCACAGTTCTGAATATCCTCCACAGTACTGATCTTATCCCTCCAAAGCACTGAACACTTTCCATAGTACTGATGATGTCTCAACTCTCTACTGAACACCCTTCCTCAAAATTAGCCAAAGAGATGATAATAGAAAAAATAAAATAATTTATAAAAATTCAATTTTCGTTCCGACTTCGTTGGTCCTCTTTGATATATTACACGAATGACTTATGTTGTGCAGAAAACACTTACTCTCAATATCCATACATCATAACCCTTATCATATCATAACCCTTGAATTCGTATAAATCTGAATTAGTAGGACAAACATAATTTCAGAATTAAGCCCTGTACGATATGTTTTTCATTCAAGTTTGATCACCAAATTGATGACAAATTTTACTTATCAAAGAAATTGATTTTCAGACTGGAAAATCTAGGGGAGTTAAATCAACATTTACAGTCGAGGATTTGGAGAAGCAATCGGAGGAGCAAATGAATGGTAAATATCAAATCATTCTTTATTTTTCAAACAAATATAAATTCATTGAATTATCATTTTTTCATAATTCGCTTTTCCAATCATCAATCTCGAATCTTACTGTGAATATGAAACATGCACTCAAACAATCTACAGATTTGTGAACAAACCTTCAACAGATAACCTTGAAAACGGGAAGCCCCACATCTCTGAGTTAAAGAGAACCAGTCTCCTCTCTTATTTCTAGCCTAATCATATTAATATTCATCCTTGTTTTACTTGAAGCCGAGAACGATTTGTAGAGGAAGTGAAATTGATTGAAGTCTGTCTTGGGTCTTTCTCACCCTAAGCCCCCCTCTTGGTCGATAAAACTAACTGGAAGAAAGATGATATCCTGACTGCTAAATAGCTTAAAAATAAATCAATTGTTTTGGAAAAATGGGTCATAAGAACTATCATTTATTTTCATATCTTTCCTTAGCTGTAATGATTCTCGAGCAAGGTGATGATGGACCTCGTTCCCATTTGGAGGCTATGGCAGAGCTTAGGGATTACAAACGAAGGAGACAAACTTACAGAGCGAGGAATCAACACATCAACCGCAGATCAGCCACTGATGTAAGTTGGTGTCCCATATTATCTCATATCGTCCAATATCGTCCCATATTGTCCTACATTGTCTTGTTGATCTGGAAGTATTTGCTTCCATATATTGACGTGAATTGAACTGAATCCCCTGACCCCGAGCAAAGATTTTCCAAACTACTTCTGAATCCCTGTCTCCTGCTAAACACTTGCTTATCAATATTCAACCATCCTGAAGCCTTAAACTTACTGAGTCCAACCTAACCTTCATTCAAAATCAAACCCCTAAACCCGTGAAATTGATGTCAACTGTAAAAGGTAATTCTAAAGCTTGGATATGATAGAACTACTCGTATTTGGTTTATTTTCTAGATTCAAGTCATGCTATCTACTTTTGGTAAATAAGTAATTGGTTGTAGAAACCAACTTCATAAATTTTCATGAGTGTAGTTACTTTTTCATTAATCCGAAGAAACAAATTCAAATGATGACCTGTGCACAATCCCAAAGTCACTAGAAACTAACCAGCCATGTTCTCATACGCGTAGCTCATTTCTTTTTCCCTCAATTGGCCTATTTTTGTTATTTTCAGGTTCTACGAGAATTGATCGACCAACAAACGAAATATCTTGAATTCATCGGAGGTAAGAAAGTATCAACTGATGTCCCGGATGAAATGCAAGAAGCTCCGGAAGCTGGTTCCATATCGGATAAATCACCCAGAACCGAACGCCGGAACTCAAGAGAGGAAAGGCACCGAGACCGGTCTTCTGATAGCCGTGACTACCGGGAACATAGCAGGAGCGACCGGCATGACTCTCATGACAGGGGATCAAGAGGACAATATAGTGGTGACAGGAGAGATCGTTTGGACCGAGGGGAGCGAGAGGATGGTAGAACAAAACCGGATCGATGGGATGGTAGAGAACGTTCGCAACAAAGAGATAGTAGAGATAGGTCTGATAGAAGGGATAGAGAGGCCAGACGAAGTCGAGATCACAGCAGAGAGAGGCTAGTTGAAGATGATAGACACAGAAGTAAAAGGTATTCAGAAAGAGATTGGCGCGATGATAATAGAAAAAGAGACTCCAATAGAGAAGAGAAGAGGCACGAGAGGTACTCTAGCAGACGAAGACACCGTGATAAGGATGCTCATGATAAGGATAGGAAAAGATGTGATAATTCTAGAGAAAGCAGTCCTTATAATCCGCATAATGAGAAGTCGGAGGTAACTGAATCAGATCTAAGTGAAAACTTAAAGAGAATTCGTAATTGTCTGAATCCTAGTGGGTCGGATGATGTCTTCACCTCGGCTACAGATATGTCAGATGCGAGAATCCCCATTCGTGAGAAATCGCATGCGACATTGATGGGGAGTGATGGGCCTATCAGTGAAAATGTCTCAAATTCTACAAATACAAGGATTTCAAAAGACACTGGGATGCCAAATGCATGCTCTTTATATGAAAATGAATCGAATACTGCAGAAATCAGGGAAAGCAGCAAAGCATTTAAGTATGATAAACATTTGCTTGAAGAAGCCGTATTATCAAAGGGGTCTTTGAATCCAGATGAATCATTAAGCTATGAGAGCAGGACTTTGGCAGTGCATGCTGAGCCTCGTAATGGTGACTTATATAAGACGGGTAGAGAAAACGTCTCTATATCTTGCATGTCTTCACCTAACTCTAAATACTCCGCTTTAGATGATTTGAACAATTCTTACAGTCGTCAAGAATCGAGTGGAAGGAATAGCAGAGAGCATAGCCGAAGTCGGAGTCGGAGTAGTAGTGACGATGGAGGTAGGCATAAGAAGGAGAAACATAAACATAAGCATAAGAAGAGCAAACACAAGCATAAGAGCAAGAAAAGGAAATATGCAGACGAAGTATATTGAGAAGCCTCTGTATCTACGATCTTGGACAAAATATTTAGCAAAAACTTAAAAAACTACTTTCATGTTACAAAGCTCCCGTTGCCCCATATTAAATGTTGAAGGACTGTCTTGGCAAACAGTTTAGGTATTCTGGTTTAAACAAACATTGTTTCAGGGGCGAGAGGGGTTAGTAGAAATGAAATAGCTTGCTGTTATAGATTTTGATAGGTGATAAAAATATTCTGTCCAAGATTGTAGCATCATCCAGCAAAAAACAGATATCACCATCGAATTCAAAGCGTATCAAGAACCATACAAATGATAAGAAGCAATATTTATTGTTAAGGACGATTTACACGATTAAGAACGAAAAATTAGAAATACAGAGCAAGGTAAAGATATGAGGAACAATATTTACATAACCTGAACCCTCAATTTCCCCAGGGGGGCTCCCCATAGTAAGTGACCAGGGGGGTCAGACACTGCTTCTTTTGGAAAAACCCTAAAATATACTAATTCTACTAACTCTGCAAATTCTTGCCCCCATACATATACTTATTGCTACATTTTACCATTGTTGTAAGAGAAACTATCAACGTAGGATTGAATAATCCGATTTTATCAGGAACTATCCCCAGAAATATACTTATCATAAGCAAAATAGCGCACCCAAAGGTATACTAGACATCTTCCCAAGAAGAAATGCCTGACACCTAACACTTACTATGGGAAGTCCCCACGTTACAAAGAATACCCTTTCGATAGAGGGTTTACTACAATTCGTGAGATCGAGGCCAACTCGAGTGCATTGACACTTTTCAATTAGCCACTCGTTAATAAGGAACCAGCACTGGATTGACAAAAACAATAAGCAACTCCAGGACTCGATAAAATAAATTAAACAATTTATTACATGTACACCATCAATTTAACGGTTTTGGGTACTGGAAATTGTCTATCTTTTGTTTGTTTTTCAAAACTTAGCATCCCTTAAGCAACTTTGAGGGGTGAAAATAAAAAAAATTCAAGTTACTTTGAAGGATGAGACAAAAGTCTGGTTGCTTATTAAAAAAATTGTATATGGGGTTGTGTGCACTGACCTCAAAATTAAGACTGGATCGATCATTCTTTTCTTTCTGGAGCTAAACTTTTGAAGCCAATTGCTTCGGCTTCCACTTGGCCTCCCAATATGGCTGCCAAAGAAATTATGTTGACTTGATTCTTTGTAAAACAAAAGCTTCACGATTTTTTAGTCTCATATTCATGACATTCCAAAAATCATCAAAGTAATCTCATTGTATTGAATTGGACCTCCCAATATGGCTGCCAATCGACTTTATTTCAGAACGACAGATGCTCGATCCAGTCTTTGTGTTGAGATCAGTGGTTGTGTGTAAATGGTTGAACTAGAGAAGACAATACGCTTCCCAACTTGTTTTATTTATCATTAGAAAATCAACAGTGAAAAGAATTCAAGTAAAGGTATATATATCTTTATGACTACGAAAGGTATACTTTTCTTATGAAGAAGGTTCTAATTTCACTTCAATTATACTTCGAAAATGGAAATCATCAATTAGAAGAAAGATTATGTATGGGTGAAATATCAATGCTGCATTGCCAGGGTTTTCTTTGTTTTTTCGATTCTCTGGATCAATAGAGTTTCTACTTCTCGTGCTTTTTGGATTCCCTTGAGAGATACTATTGCAATTCGTTTCAAAATGTAGAACTCGAGTCTTTTCTTTCATTTACGACGTCTTGTTCTACCAACTAGACATGCGGAAGAAAATCTCGCTAATTTCAAAAGTTGATTAAAGAAAAACAAAATCTCTGTGATTGTTTTATGGATTTGATTCGTGGAATGTTTTAACTGAAGAAGAAGATGGTTGTCTGCACATTTGATGGCATTTTAAGGTAATTTGAAAAGATTTACTTTTGGTGGTACCAAATTTTCAGCGGTTACAAAACCGCCAAATCACAACAAATGGGCACAAGGCTTTGTTAGCTCTATCCTGAGTTCTTCCATGTGTTTATTACTTAGCTGCCAATACCAGCTTTGTATTCTACACTCGAGTATTACAAATGTTTAATGCTGACAAAATATTTCAAGGCTTATCAGATTTAAAGGGGTTCAAAATCTCTCCTTCCTTAGGCCAAAAAGTAGTTTGAAAGTTTTTATTCCTTCAGCAGTTCCCAATGCGAAATTTTCGCGTAAAAGTAATAATGGAAAATAGTACTTTGACTGTGACAATATTATTCAGCAACCCGGGTAAACAATACTTGTTCCTAACTACATAATTCTACCCTTGTATTTCTATGTTTAGGGGTACAAGGGTTGAATCAAGTACAGTGCCCTAGGCCCAGCATACTAACCATACTCTATGGTACTGCATCCACCAAGACTCAGGGTAACACATTTTTAGCGAATTCTTATACCAACATCCCCACCGTTGATAGTTGATTGGTAAATACGCCTTCTATGTTCGTAAGGTATTGGTTTATTTGCAAAGCACAAAGGACCCACTGTAAAGGTAGACTAATGAAGCAGTGCATTGATAGTTGATAGGCAAATACGCTTACTATCTCTGTAAGGTGTTGGTTTATGTGCAAAGGGCCCTCTGAATAGGTAGACTAATTGAAGCAGTGCATGGATAGCAGAGGAAAATACGCTTAATGTCTTCATAAGGTATTGGTTAATGTCAAAAGCACCAAGGGCCAACTGAAAAGGTAAACTAATCGAAGCAGTGAATTGATAGTTGATAGCAAATATGCTTACTATCTTCATAAGGTATTGGTTTATATGCAAAGTACAAAGACCCACTGAATAGGTAGACTAATCGAAGCAGTGCATTGATAGTTGATGGGCAAATACACTAAATATCCTCGTAAGGTATTGGTTTATATGCATTGCACATAAGGCTCATTTGATTTATTGACCAATCGAGCAGTGGGATTCTGTTACTTTCTCTCGATGTCACGTCACCTTGTGATTTCTTTTGCATTTTTGACTTGATTAAAACTGACAACTTCTGTCTTCGAACTTTATGTGACAGGTGTAAAGCTGGTTTCATACTCACTAAAACTGAAGGATGGGCAACTGAGTCTAAAAAGAAAACAAATCTAGACACAAAATAGCCAATGATAAGTTAGCTTTAGTTCTCTATAAATTAATTTGTCCAAAGTTTAGCGACATTGTCTTTATGAAATAATACGAGATATATAATTCATTACCATTATAATTTACAAATTGACAGTTTAAGTTTACATGGGTATATAGCAATTATTATATTTTGCGTTTTCAAAACGGAGGCATCTAATTTTTATCAAAACAACGCTGAAACTACCATTCTAGACCAAAGATTGATTAAGAGACAAACCAGTGAGCGAGTTTCAGACAGAAAACCTATTAAAACATATTTTTTACCCCCTCCCCCTAAATCAATATTGATTCTTGACATTGTCAGTTGAGCCTGTGAATAAGTCAAGAAGAGAAAAGCAAATCAACATTGATATTGGGGGTAGAGGGTCTGTTATTGACATTGAGGAATAAACTGCAAGTGTTTAATAACTTTTGTGCAGGATGGTAGTACCATTAGCATTGGGCATGTATACATCCTTCCTTTGGTAATAAAACCTATTCAAGTTTTGGTTTCTCTTTCAGGCCACCAAAAGAGAATTGAAGCCTGGCACTTGATATCGGAGAAGTTGTTTATATGGTTGTATCAGTTCATATTCCCTGGTAAGTTTAAAGAGTAAATTTTTTAACAATCTTCGATGCGGTTTTGAAATTGCTTACTTTTTTGCCCAGCCTAGCACTAACTTTTCTTTAAATCAGCTACTTATAAAATGAAAGACACAGATCGATATGACTGAGGAGGACATCAAGGTTGGCAAATCCAACATACTAGTCTATATCTAACGTAAAAAGTACAGCTCAGAAATAAACCATGCTTTAAATGTTTAACCTTTCTAACATTAGGAATCTAGAGATTCTTTTGAAGAGCTTCAAATATAATAGGCCTTTCTTACTTCTTTGCCCAGCCTAGCTCTACCTTGCTTCTAAAACAGTTTCTCATGAAATAAGATCCACGGATCAAAATCAGGGAAGAGGAAATTAAGGTTAACTCAGAAATAAACAAGTCTATATCTAAAATAAAGAACCTCGTTCAAGGCCTATTCGTTTTCAGATTTTGACTGTTTAGCATCAATTTGCTTTTCTCTCGGAACAACGCTGTTTCCATAAATATTTGGTGCCTCGTTACCTTTATGGCGTATATAAGCAATATGTTTTACGATTACGAAAATCGTTCCCCTACTCTACATCCCAATCTTATGGTTTCAGTTTTCTTTTTATTGGCTGCAATCTTCAGGAGTTATAGAAAACGGAAAAACGCAACGGCCGGTTCACTTCATGTTGGCATTTTCTTGTTTTTCTTCTGCAAAACGCGTTGTGAGTTTTCCAAGAGCTTGCGATATTTGTTTCTCAGCAACTGCAAAAAAAAATGATTTTTAAAACGTGTCACAAAGCAAACCTAGCAGCAAAAAAGGTTCACGAAATTCGAAGGCCAATCAAAAACCCATTGCCATGTATCAAAATTTTGGGCATCACGCATCTGGGTTTGATAATTCGTTCGGTTTATTTTAGCTCCCTTTTTGACGTACTACTGATGAGTGTCAAACGCACAATTTCAGTAGTGAAAAATGATAACTACTGAAGCTTTGGATCGGATACTCTTTAGAGTAGTACTTCAGAACAGTCTTTGATCAGTACAGAACTATAGGATGGCAAGGAAAATTAGAAACATTCTGAAAAATAATAACTACTGAAGCTTCGCATCTGACACTCGTTAAAGATGTACGCGAGGACAATCTTTGATCAGTACAGAACTTGAGGATGGTGATGAAATTCAGAAACATAGCAAAACATAATAACTACTGAAGCTTTGTGTCTGACACTCATCAGAGTGGTACGTCAGAACAGTCTTTTATCGGTACTGTACTATAGGATTGCAAGGAAAATCGTAAACATTGTGAAAAATCGTAACTACTAAGATTCGCTTCTGGCACTCAACAGAGTAGTACGTCAGAATAGTCTTTGATCAGTATAAAACTTGAGGATGGTGAGGAAATTCAGAAACTACTAAAGCAATGTATCTGACACTCATCAGATTAGTACATCAGAAAGAGAACGAAAATGAAAGCCAACGAATCATTGTACCCAGATTCATATGCATGATTCAAATTCATTTCATTTCATATCAACCGACAAAATTCCATGATGCAATTCTAAAGAGTGAATGCTGAAAATCATACACCAGATTCAAGCCAAGAAGGCAAAACGTAGCCTCCTTTCAATACAAACCTGAATTCGGAAAGCGAGGCAAAAACAACATGGGAACTTACAGGGAAACTTTCAAATTAGCAGGTGGTGCTCCTTGTTTTCCTTGTGTTTTCCAAGTCACAAATGCATCTAATGCTTCTTTCTCTTTTCTCGATCCTTTCCTGACGAATTCAATCTTGCGATCTTCGTTTCCTTGAGATTGATTCCTTACACTTCGCACTCTACGCCTTGGTGAATGTTTATTTCTGTCTTTCTCTACCTTCCTCATCGGTACCGTTTCGCAGCCATTTTCATGACTAGGTGAGGTCTCTTTCTTTAGACTGAGGTCGTTTGGTGGAGTTTCTGGAGTCGAAGTTTCGATTGCTGAAGAGTTTTCTTCCACTTTCGATGGTGATTCTTCGCTTCTTTGCGTTTCAGTTATTGACTCGTTCGAGCATTCGTTTGATACGTATATTGTTTCACCTGCAAAAACAACAACATACACATCATACATGATACCTGATGATAAATGATTGAAATGCAGAGGACCAGCAAGCAGATTTATTTGTTAAAGCAGGTTAACAATTGAATTAACATTCAATAAGGAATATCCTGGGTACTCGTTTACCGAATTTGGAAGGCTATGCTGGGTTACAGCAAAGATCGTTCGTGGATTCGAACCCAAGAAGGTTGCCCTTGAACGATAAGCAATCAAGCATCTTAACCACTATGCAGCACTTATAATCGAGGACAATCTTTATCCTACTAAATACAATGACTATGTTATTCTTTTGTTTTTCTTTGGGGCTTTGGATGACGTATCAAAATCATTCTTCCCCTGACCTCCAGCAAGCCTAAACTCTTTTCTGTAACGCAAAGATTCAAAAATGAATATATTCTAGTTTTCCTATTTGCATTTTTACAAATTTAAAATTCAAAGTAAAGAAGGAACTTTGAAAATAACCCATAGACCTACAGTGGTGATATGCACTCAAAATTTCACTAAGGTCAAATTTGTTGTCTTTGGGGTACACATACACAAAAAAGCCAAGAATCTAAGTCGGATATGATTTAAAATTTAGTTAAATTGTCCATCGAACTTGTCTAAACAACTCAGTGCTGTTTGGTAACTTTAACAATCTGAAACTAAGCACTAGGAACTAGAGCCTCAAGCAAGGAAATGGTTACAACAGAAGTGAAGTCGCAATGAGAGTGGAAAATTAGAGAGTTATTCTATTTCATCCCATATCATTTCATTTGACTTTACTCGGATTTCAACCCTTTCCTTGTTTGAGGACCTTCCACCTGGGGTAGGGAAACAACCACCAAAAAAAAAACAGAGAGAAATCAAAGTGCGAATATCTGTACTGACATCAACAAGAATTAAAGTCAAATCAGGATTTAAAATATAGTTGAATTGTTCACAAAACTAGTCTAAACAATTGATTGCAGTTTGGTAACTTAAGAAGGAGTTCAAAACTAAGTACTGGATACCACAGCCTAAGTGATTGAGGTCGAAATGAGAGTTGAAAAAATAGCGAATAGCCCCTCTATTTCAACCACTGTCATTTCATTTGAATTCACTTCTATTTTCACCCTTTCCTTGCTTGGGGGTACCAAGGGTAGCGAAACTAAACCAAAGGGAAAAATTGAGCTTCAGTTACCTGTACTGACATCAACAATACTGTCCGGTTCAAAATCCCACAAATCATCTTTGGAAGAAATCCTCGGTAAAACTTTACTCCTTTCTCGATTACAAGCATTCCAGGAATTTGATTTTTTCCGATCCCAGATATTTTCTCGAGGCAACAATACATTCAGTTTCCCTGATTTCACAACCAAACTGCTGGCTCGTAATTTGGTAACCTCTGCATTGGGTTCGACAGTTTCAGGGGTGACTTTGGTTGATTCCACAACAGGGAAGCAAGGCGATTCTGCAAAATCTGACCCTAGAAAGTAACTCCCGGGATTTTCAAATGGCGTATCTGGCATTTTTGATCCTACAATCAAACTGCTGGATGGTACATTGGTAGATACCGGAGTTGATTCTAGAGACTCTGGATTAGGAAAGTTGTCTTTAGAATTTTCAAGTGGACTTGCAATTTGTTCTTCGGTAGCTGAAATTTCCTGTTGTTCATCAGGGTCTATTGGTACAAAAAAGGGTAGTTTCGAAACGACAGAGTTGCTCTCCCAAAATGGGTTTTGTGAAAGATTTGATTTTCGAAGAATTATAGGTGAAGAAGTGGGAGACACCCACGGGTTGCCATTGGATAACTCGTCATTAACCACATCTGACTTTTCAATGTATCTGGCATCTATCAAATTTTTCGAATCAAAGTCTTCCCAAATATTTTTCAAAGCTATTGTCGAGATTTCTAAATTATTTTCATTATTCGATTCATTAATTTGCGAATTCTGGTTCTCGTTTGTAGTATCAACATTTCTGCAGCCTTCGTTTTCGGTTTTTGTCTCACTGATTTCATCTTGCGGACTTCCACTTTCCGTAACTTTCTTGCCACTTTGCAGTCCCTTACCATTATCATCATAGACAACATTTTGATTAACATCTTTACCACCCGGATCTGGGGAAGCTACAATAGAGGTTGTCGTATTTATGGATGAAAAAGGATCGCTCAGAATTGTTGCACTTTCTATTTGAAAATCAGCCGACTGTTCTAGTTTGTTGATGTTGCTAAAATTTGCCGCTCGTTTCAATGTACCGAAACCGGAAGAGCCTTCGTCGCTATCAACATAAGAATTCTGGCTATGTACCTGACTGGGCTTTTCACTAAAACCGATCGCCTCGTCGTCATAGCTATACAAACTAGCAGACTCTTGATGATTCAGGCCAAACCCACGGCTTTGAAGGTTATTTGAGTATTCTATCTCCTCAAGTCGCAAGGCCATTGAGTCTACTTCTGATGCTAGACGAGTTCTGTCGGCATTCAGAACAGTTATCGTAGCGGTTGAGCTTTTCAGTTGGAATTCTAAGGATGCAATGGTTTTATCTTTCTCCATAAGCTGAATGGTTTTGTCGTCTAGCTAAAAAATGAAAATAACAATTTTTCAAACACTGAATGGCAATTTTAGAGGATCCAAGATTTAGTAGTATATCCATGGTGAAATCTTGAGCTTTTGGTGTTATTACAACCATATCCTGATTGAGCTCAAAAAGAATATAAACAGGGGCATACCTAATTTTAAAGAAAAAATCACTAACATTAGCAAGTTTGGTAGTGTCTTCTGCAAGGTAGCCTGAGAAGAGGTCTTTAGAGAAAAGGTGAATCCCTAAGAAGAGAGATTCTAGTGAATCATATCGTATTAGATCTTTTAATGAGGCAAGCTTGGAGGAGGAGATGTGTGAGAATGTCCATTATGTCCAATCGTATAAAGATGCACATTTTTCATAATCATCACTGCTGCACAAAACCATTTCATCATTAGCCAAATTGGTTATGACTGAACACTAAAATTAGGCCCAGACAGGGGATTGATATTAAAGGAACTTCTAGAAATTACCTTTGCAGTCATTTCTTTGATGACTTTTTCTTGGTTTACAGATTTGGTCAATGCGTTGAACCACCTTGGGGTAACAGGACACTCTGAAATCAAAACCAAGAATGCTTTACTAGAAATAGACAACTAATGAACTAGAAAACCTATTACGTAATACCAGAATTCAATCGCTTTCATGAGTTCCTATTTGTATACCAAAAAATGTAAGTATAACCGTACTGCTCGGTTGAGATGGTTTGCCGATGTTCTGAGGATGCCTAACAACAACCTCTGCAGGCGCCTCTGAAACAGTGTACCTCCTGCTGACTGAAAGTGCACCAGAAAAACACCAAAGAAAACTTGGCTGGTAACAGTAAAGAATGACCTCAAAGATTACAAGTACGTATATGGAACTAACAACTGGAGAAGGAATTTCGATTCGATCGTGGAAGACCTTGCTCTAGATCGCATGGAGGAAGATCCCGAAACGGGGGAATCCTACAGCTGTCGGTTGACATGCTTAATTAACTAACTTACTAAACTATACAAAAAAATCTGCAAGCCAACAAATCTCCAGATTTAGCTTTAATAATGTACAAAAGGCAAAGCCTCTTATCATTTGGCATCTCTTCGGCAGCTAGGTTTATTGGCCACACTAAATAGGCTTGTTTTGAGATGGCTTAGGAAATAAAAAAATAGCGAAACATGATTCTACATAAAGCTACCTTTCATGATATTTTCTCTCAACAACTGCATTTTCATATCCCTCAAAATTCTCATTTCTTCATTCAACTTTTTTATTTCCTGCTTGTGTTCTTTCTCCTTGTCAATTTGTAGTTTCCGTAATTCCTCATTCTTTTTCGAGCAAGCTTCACAAAACACTTGGAGCTCTTCGACTTTATACTGGAGCTCTTCAAGCGATTCCATGACATCCTCTGAACACTGCAACATCTCTAAAGATACTGATCTCGGCTCTTCCATATCTACCTTCTTTGGCAATTCAACTAAATGGAAAAATAAACAATTATTTACTGTGGATAATGTTAACCGATTTTCTTTCACCACCTACAGCATGCATCAAAACCAATGATATATGCAGTCTATCTTTTCTATCAAATATTATATCCAATTACACATAGGGAAACCTGGCAGACCTTACATAATTGATAAACCATACCAGAAAGTTCATAGCTCAAAAAATTGCATCTCTAGTGGCTGTGCTAACCAACCCTGACAGGAAAGTTTGTGCGTTGACGTTACAGGGCCTGGTTATTTTTCTAGAACTATAGAACTACTTTTTCACTTGAAATTTCTCTTTGCACAGTGCATATTTTCCAGGCTGGCATACCCTAATCCAGCCTCAGGTCATTGAATTCCCCAGAAATGAGACCAGTAACAAACAAACTGTCAAATTAAAAGAATCACTGCTCATAAAGAACCCAGTATTTTGTATGGAAAGTATGGGATATATGCATACACAAGATTGACGGGTATACAATAGAACAATGACTCTTGCACACATAACATCTCGTCGAAAATTGGCATATTCTCCGTACATGTAGAGGGCATTGTAGTCTGTGCGTGTCAACACCACAAACAAATAACACAGGGCAAAATCAAATCTTGCAGCTTGGAGTGAATGTTATTCAGAGATTTAATGTTTATCAATTTAAAAGGGTTGAACGAAATGTCACTGAGATTTCTCCTTGACAGCCTCGAAACAAATCTATCTCTGATTTGCATAATAACTTAGGCCTACTTCTTCGATTGTCTCAATTGATGACAGCTGAATTAAAATCGATCGACACATCACAACAAACACAAGAAGCAAACAAACAATTTTAACGTAATCTACCAATTTATTACGGATAAAAGCAAATTCAAAAACTCACTTGCACAGAAACTTGTTCATGAAGATCTATTTTTCAACATTTTCTGCATGATTTCCTTTCTTTTCGAGCAGTATTCGCTTTCCCACAGCTCGGTAAGGTTTATCACCTTCTCGAAATGGCGGAGATTATTTTTTACGCCACCAGTTTTCGATCGCCACATGTTTATGGCAACAAAATCCCTCGGAAATCTTGTAAACCGCGTTTTGATCGCAGACAGATATGTGTGTTGATCGTTTCCGGGTTGAGTCTACTTCCTGCTCTCCAGTCCCTTTTCAGGGTGATCTGGCTTTCTTGGTCCGGTGTTTAGCAAGTTGACAGAAAGCTCTTTTACCCACTAGTATCCCTGATCAGCCTCTTGCAGCAAACCTTCAAAATGAACACGGCCGATCTTTGTGATGCTTACGGGGATGAATTGGTGTACATAAGCTCCATTGCACTTCGTGATTTTGGTGGAAAGAAGAAATTCCAGGGAATTATTTCTACTGTTAAATGCCTTGATGATAATTCAAAAGTGAAAGAAGCTGTGAATGAGCCTGGCAATGGCAAAGTAAGAAAGAATTTATTGGCCTAAAAGTTTTAGTAAAACAACAACAACAATTTAGGGGGTGGCCTACACTGGTGGCCTAACGACAACAACAATTAGTGGCCTAAAATAACCACAAATTGGACTTCCTTCATGTTGATGTCATTAACTAACTTAGTAAACCCATCATTGCGGTCTTGAATTTAAATTGAATTTTTAGGGAGACTAGACTTAGCTAAATTTAGGGGCCGGTGCATTTGGAGCATCAGCATATATTTGATTTGGGGGGGGAGGTTGAATACAAATATTTTACCACCACAATGCTCTCTTCTTGTTATACTCACATTTCCTTCTTTCAGATGTAAGATGCTTAATCAAGCTTGGCGTAACCGGTCCGGTGGGTGTGGCTTTGCATTGACGGAATTCTGGGATATGTCACTCCTTTTTTCTAAAAATGATTTTGCTCCATAAAACATTAGATTTTTAAGGTAATTTTTGGTTCATTTTTACTTAAAAGCAAGATAAAATATTGTTGAAAGGGAAAGCAATTATAGGCTTTAAGTAAGAGTTGAATAATACATCCAACTAACTGCAACAGGTCTAACAAAGAACTGCAAACCTTGATAAACAAAATATCACATGTCAGAATTGAATAATTATAAAACGTGATTTGGCTGGTTTCATATGATTTTAGGTTTTCTATTTTATGTTTTGATCAAGATAATTTATTAGAATGAAAATGGACTCAAACTCTCAACCTGTAGATTGGTACTCTAGTGCAATAATCCACTAACTTGATTGATTGTCCTGCTTCTTCTCAAATTTTACTTTTTCATATATATACCAGCTTTCTTCCTTCTAGGTACTGGTAGTAGATGGCGGTGGCTCACTCAAGAGATCCTTGCTTGGAGACAATCTCGCATCCGCAGCAATAAAGAATGGATGGAATGGAATTCTAATCAATGGATGCATACGAGACTCAGAGGTAATATCAACAATGGACATTGGTGTGAAAGCGCTGGCAACCATCCCAAGAAAAACTGAAAAGAAGAACCTGGGATCTAGAGATATTGCGGTTGAATTTTTTGAGGTAAAATTTGAACCTGGAAGTTACTTGTATGCTGATGGGGATGGGGTAGTGATTGCTAAAACTAAGTTGACAATGCCAAAATTGTGAAATTGTTGATTTTGTTACTATTTATTCAAGCATATTGACTTCTCCTTTAGTCTCCTGCTTTGTAGTTGATACTGTAAGGAAAAACGCGCAATATCTATGCAAGGTTTTTGTTTCTGTGCTTAGCACAGAGGCTTCACTTAATGGGCAAACTAATCAAGCAGTGTGATCCTTATCCTTCCACTTCATTCTGCCATACCTCACGATTCTTTTTTCTGGAAAAATAGAGAGATGGCAAACTCTGTTCTTGATGGCAAATTCCAAACACTTTGTGTGACAGGTCTGAAAATAAGCTTGAAGACACAGCCCAAAGATAAGTTAAAACTTTAACTAGCCACCTTCCCAACCCTATCACTGAATGAACAATCTGCTTTAGTTTATAGAATTGTTGTTTTAATGATTCAAAAGTTAGCAAAAGCAACCTTCCATTTGTTACAGTCATATTTCATCTTTAGGTTGAAATTAAATTAAAACAAAATAAGATGCTGGAACAAAAATATTTTCATGTTGCCTTTCTCTTCTTTGGAACAAAATGTCTTTTGTAATACCATATTATTGATATCTACTCCTCAATGCAAAATATTATCCATGTCTTACCCCCTAACAACTACCATGCTTTTGTATGCCTTATTCTCTTCCACATTCTATACTTTGCAACATCAAAATACTCCTCCAACATTTCAGTCCACTAGCTGACATTTCTAATCGAGATTCCACACTACATTGATTTGGCTTCAAATTTTTTAATAACTCACTTGTGAAGTATCAAAACCCTATTCTTACACCTCAATGCAAGATATTCTTCATGCCTTACTCTCCCTAACAACTACCATGCTTTTGTATGCCTTATTCTCTTCCACATTCTAAACTTTGGAACATCAAAATACTCCTCCAACATTTCATTTCCATTAGTTGACATTTCCAAAGGAGATTCCACACTACATCGATTTGGCTTCATAGTCTTGGTAATTTCCTCAAACAACTTCACACCATTCCTATTTCCAAGGATATTATTCCCGATGACATGAATCTTAGAATCTTCTGGGTCTATTTTACTCATGTACGTTCCAAGCCCTTTGCTGAATCGCTGTAGGCTTGGGTCTTTGGCGAGTTTGGCTGTCGTGAGAACCTTCCCACGGCAAAGGTACATGAAGCCTGGACCACCTTGGCAGACGAATGCTATTCGCTTGGCTTTGCTGCCAGGTCTATAATCCTCTAAAACAAGCGAGATATTCTGTAAGATTTCATCAAGTGTTATTTCAGCAAACTGGTAAATGATAGCGTGGACACACTCTAAGGTAGCTTGTGCCAGGAATTCAGGTTTTCCGACGTTGGAGGCGATTAAAAGAATCTTTTGAGGGATATGATCCTCCCCCATCGCAGCCTGCTCCATTAATCTTTGGCTGCGCCACTTCAGCTCTGTTATGTCGTCCTGATACATATCAAAACTTTCTTTCGTTTTCTCGCAAATTTTCGGCTCCAAAACTGGGGTAGATTGGGGTGGCTCCCTCCAAGGTTTCCTTGAAGATGACGGTTTCCTATCTTCTTGTCGAGTATTTGCTTCCCTTACGACGTTTAGTTTTCCGAAGCTCTCAACTCTTTTTCTGAAAAGCCGTTGTATTTTGATTACGCTGTTGCGGCGGTGTCTGAGCTCTTTTCGTGCCTAATGCAAAGAGATAAAATGTATTATACCATGTGAAGATTGATATAGATCAAAGCGTGTGTAACAAATTCAATGGACCTCGCACTGCTTCTCAATTTTCCTTGAAATAAAGATTTACTAGAACAATCTTTGATTGGCACAGAACTTGAGGATGGCAAGAGACTTATTAGAATAGTATGCTAGAGAGTGAACGAAAATTAAACCTGACGAATTATTGAACCTAAAGGTAGACTGGCAATTTCGGGGATAAAGTTCCATAGTCTGAAAAACAGTCAAAAATAGCACACCTCTTTATGTTGAATATTGACTGAGATATGACAATTCGGATATCAGGAGTTGCCAGTCAAATCCCTGAATTTTCGACTCTTTCATAATGTTTAGAACCGGCCGAAAAATACATTGATATTAAGTTGAAAGTAGATTTTTCAAATGATTTTTCAAAATCTTCGTCAATATTCACGATAAAGGGGTGATTTCATTATCATAAGATGTTTTTTTTGTCTTTGATATTATGAAATTTAATTCTGGAAATTCTTAAAACATATTTTTATAACATCCCACTTTAGGACTCTATTGGAAATACTTGCACGATTTTATCTATTCATCCAGATACATATGGTAAAATTGTGAGGGTCAATAATAATGATATATCATGATATATATAATAATGATAATATCTAACTCTAGAAGAGAGTGCCTATTCTTGCTCAAGTGTTCAATATACATTAGTATAGAGCAATTATAAGACAGAATGGTAATTTTTGAAAATATGTAAAATTCCACTAACCTGATGTCCTCGAAGAGCACTTTGAATGACGACTGCTGCCTTTCTCCTATCTGCCTCACAATTTCTACACACACAACCATTACTTATACCACGACATCGCGATTTCTGAGATACTTTGGTTGGGGTCTGGGGCTGAACGGAAGTGACGCATGCAAAGTCTGAATAAAGGGACACACTGCTCTGAACACGAGCCTGTTGCCCACGCGAAGTTACATGTCCAACTTGGTGCAAGTGATGATCATCTGTTCCAATTACCCCGTTACCCCAAGAACCAAGAGCCACGTGCACTGGAGTGGTCGATCTGGACTCTGCTGAATCTGAAACCGCTTTGAAACACTCTTTCACGTGTCTCTTTGAATGATCGATATTATTGTTTTCGTTGCGGTTGAATTCGGTATTTCTCGCTGGTTTCGCACATGGTTGATGTCCATTTTGAATTTTGCTGATATCAGAGCTGATATCTTCCTGACGTGGAGACATTTGTGGAATTTCACAACAAAGTTCTTCAGAATCGATTTGTGTTGTTTCTTTGCAACTATTGTCAATTTTCTTACACTCACATGAATCAACATTCCCCTCAAAATAAACTCCGTCATCTTGACTTGCATTTCTCTTCTTTTGAAAGTTTTCCGTATCTTTATTTACACTCACTTTCTGAAATAGTGAAACTTCTGTTGCTTTATTTCCATTCCCGAGATCTTTTCTGCTATTTTCCTCATTATTTTGTTCAGGAGTTTTATAGATTCCGGCGCCAAGTGCGGTGATGGCGATTGTCTTCTTGCGTGCTCGCTGTTTTACAGAAACTATCGAACCCATAGATGTGTAGTAACCGAATCCTAACGTATAACCGCGTATAACAACCTTCTAACACAACTCAAGACACACCTGGTAGTATGAAAATGTTGTAGAAGAAATATTTGTAATATCTCTGCACCCTGCTGTGTTCAGAACTCGATTGTGTTGTGTGTTTTGATACCCAACAATGTGAATCATTTCAAAGACTTGTAAATACTCCAATTATTTCCTAATTATATCTAAGAAGTCACAATTGCCCTTTTCAAATACTGGTTTCTATGGGGAGTATTGAAAGACTGCCTGACACAAAGAAAGCACTCTTATCACCAGCTTTCTGTGTAAATTCTCATTTTTCCCTCTTGCAATGCAGTTTATTGTGTGTAATATGATCTAATGTATTGCGTAGGCAGATCAAGTGCCTCTGTAGGGTCCTAAGGGCTTCTTCCAGAGAGATAAACCAAGAGTAATTGGAGACTAAGTAAGTGGATTACGTAGAAGAGTCTCGCTCCAAGATGATGATGTCCCATTTTATGCAACCTGAAACTGTACTGGTCTATTTCCATTCTGTAGGAACTTTCCTTGGTACAATAAGATTTTAAGGAAATATGTACCAGATTTTTAGGGATTGATTTCCCCTCATTAGAAGGGGCTTGCTTCTCTCAGTGATTGGGCTTTACATATAACAGAAATTTAAAGGAACCTACATCCTCTTTAAAAAAATCATAACTTGAAATGTTATTTCACTTTTGGTTAGTTTGAATTAGATGTTACCAAACAGAATCAAGTTAAGTTTGAGTTTAACGTGCTAACCTGCGAAAGGCTGCCTAATTTCCAGCATGGTACGAAACCTAGTTTAACGTTCTTTAGAAGGGATGGTGGAGTTGTCTAGTCAACACCCAGAAGGTCAGCCAGCCAGATGTTTGCCCGTCACGACCATGCTTGACTTCGGTTGCATATTTTCTATTTTTATTGGTAACCGCTTAAGCCGCTTGGCCACTTACCCAATAATTGAATTGAATTTTAACCCTGGAATTGATTATTTTCTTTATCTTGTAGGAATTTCTGATTATTTTGATAAATGATCTCGAAAATGTTAAAGGAAATAGAGATTTTTTCTCCAGTAGCCAGCTTTTTTTTAATGATTTGATGCAAATGTACAAGAGCGTTAGAAACAAGAACCACAGCAAAAACACATCTATCAGAAACTAATCTCAATCCTATAAAAAGAAAATTTTTTAAAAATCATAACTAAATAACTTTTACTTTGAATGTTTCTTCTTGGCAACTTTTCTAGAAAAACTTGATTTAGCATGGAGTCCTTTACTTTTGCTGGTGTCTTTTTTACCACTTCTTTTGTCACTTTTTCCTTTGAAGGAACTCTTTCCCTGCTTCTTTTGGTTCTGGTTCAAACCCCCCTTCCCTTTCTTTGCAACTTTAGACGACATGTCTTTCATCCGGTACTCACGATCTTTCTTCTTGTTAAACGGCTTCTTGACCGCATCTTTGCTGACTGCAGGGAAAACTCGCAGGCGTCTTTCCATCAATTCAGAATTCTTCATTTTCAAAGCAAATGTTACGCTTTCCTGCTTTTTGAATGTAACGTAAGCAAAACCTTTCCCCATTCCAGTAGCTTGATCTCTAACAACCCTGACATCAGCAACTTCACCGCAGAATGAGAAATGCTTCCATATTTCTTCCTCTTGGATGCTGAATGGCAGGTTGCCAACAAATACACACATTTTATTCTTAGGTTCATGCTTGCCAGCAGGGTTCACCCTCAGGTGTTTATCTTTAAACTCGCAGCCATTTTCAATCAGGGAATTCTTCACACTGTCTTTATCCTTGAACACGACATACGCATTCATGGTTTGCCGGTCCGGGTGAAACTCCTTCTTTATAACTGACACCTTTTTTGAATGCTTGGCATTCGCAACTGGGACAGAGCGCAGTCTCACAGATTCTATACCCCCGTATTTACTAAATAATACTTTGAGGTCTTTCCGTGTTGAATCAACGGAAACATTCCCAACAAAAATTGTTCTTTCAAGTCTCTCAGGATCTTCTAAATCTTTCTTCTCTTCGTCTAGCTTGGGGAGCTTGTCTGTCTCATTTTCAATTGTTTTTGAACTTTTGTCACTCGAATTCTGGTCCTCATTAGCCTCTGTGTCTTCTAATTTTGAAATATTTTTCATCAGTTTTTTCTTATTTCTGTTCTCTCGTTGTTTCTTTCTCGAGTTCTCGCCACTTGGTGTTCCATCAAAACCACGTTTCCTCTCTTGCGAAGCCAAAATGGGCCTAGTTTGCACGTGTTTGCCTTGTTCGCTTCCATCCTCGGAAAGAGTCGGTATATTCTTCTCACCTTCTTCAAAAAGGCTCTGAAGTTTCTTTGAATTTTCTTCTGACTCGGTTTCTTTAGGCTTAACGCTTCCTAGTGCTTCGGAAATGCCTCCGATTTTGTAGTCACCGAACATCACGCTCGCCATTTTGAAAATGTTGTCTCGTTATTTTTCTTAATGGAAGGAATTGCTCCAGCTTTTCTTTCGCAATCTTTTCAACCTAATGTGCATGGAACAAATCAAATCAAATCAAATCAAATCAAACTTTTTTTCAGCAAATCGATTAATTACAGCATATACGTCATTAATATAGTTGTTAAAATACATTTGTTAAATTGAAAATTACAATAATGAAAATTTTTACGAATAAACAACTTTATTACATACAACTAAATCGGCTGATGGACACATGAAAAAAAACTCAATAAAGAGCTATCTAGCCATGTGCCCAGGTGACGTGGTTTGACGTTTCCTACAATTTATTTTGTTTGATTTTTGATAACAGTAAGAATTAGATAAGGTTAGTAATTAAAGAAGAAAAAAATGAATAAAAAAGAAATGTAAGACAAAAAAAAATAAAATTAAAGGTAAAAAAAAAATTAAAAAGTGGGAAAATTTTATCGAATGCGCTAGTATTTTCAATAAATTCAATCAGGTCTAGTTTTCTAAAAGGTGGTATTTCATTTTGTTTTTGAAAGATATTTTGTTTTTGGCTTCCTTCAAATCTAGTGGCAAAGAGTTCCATAGTTTAATTCCTTCAAATGTGAGAAAATTTCTTTTAAATTTGGTTGATATTGCTTGCAGGGAAAAGCCAAGGTTTGAGGACTGTCTTGTATTGTAACAATGAAGGCTTTTTGTTTTTATAAATTCGTGCCCTAGATTGGTATAGCTAGTCTCTTTACTGATCTGAAACACAAATTTAGCTGTTTCGAGTTTATAAAGTTTGTCAAAGTTAAACAAATTTAATCTTTTGAAAATGGGTTCACTGTGTGCTGTATAGGCGGCAAAGTCAGCTACTCTAATAGCTTTTCGTAAGTTACGTTTCAGGGGTTCTAAAATCGATTTGCTTGCACATCCCCAATTCAATATACCATAGAGAGCATGAGATTGAATAAATGAGCTATATAGCATTCTTAAGGTATTTTTAGGCACAAAATGTCTTAGTTTGTAAAGAATCCCAATACCTTTAGATATTTTAATGTTCACTTGCTTTATATGTTGTTTCCAGTTTAATTTTTCATCTATTATAATCCCAAGATATTTAGTATAATTTTCTTGTCTAAGTTTTTCATTATTTATACTGATATTTATCGTTTTCTCTACTTTTTTTGGGCTAATTACAAGAAAATTAGATTTAGAAACGTTTAATGATAGCCCATTGGCTAGTAACCATTCAGATACTTTTTCCAAGGACTGTCTACTCACGACGAAGGTACGATGAACAAGGACTGTCTACTCACGGCGGAGGTACTGATCCCGATTCCCAGCACTGAAATGATAAAAAATCCTAATCAATACTAAGGAAAACAGAGAAATTTTCAATATTGACGTGTTCAACCATCCCAATCCAGATTTACTTTTTCGTTTCCAAATCCTAGTCCTAAGAAGTCCAGTCCCATTTTCCATTAAAAAAAATGCGAATTTCAGCTACAAATTTACCCTTTTTGACCCTAAAGCAACAATACCATCAACTCTCTTTATCTCTTAAATCCCCCCTCACCCTATATATTTCTTCTCGAATACAAATTTCAACCCCTTCCTCTATTAATCTTAATTTCACTGACATCTTTCTTTTTACTCCGTCAATAACCTGAGCAACTACATGAAACCGTGGTATTTTTATTTTCCCAAGTAATATTTTCCCAAGGTTATCAATCTGGCGTCAGCAAACGAATGATGGCGTCAGCAATAGAATATGATGGCGTGATTGGTAGAAGAAACGGCGTAAGAATACGAATTATGGCTTCATCAGTGCCTTACCGTGAGAAAATAAATTATTTGTTTCCCACGGCCATCAAATCTGGCGTCAGCAAACGAAAAATGTCGTCAGCAATAGAATGATGGCGTGAATTATGGAATGATGGCGTAATTAATCGAATGATGGCGTAATCAGCGGAATCAGTGCTTTGTGCATCAAGCATCAATTGATTCAGTTCGATCAAAGCTCGCTCAATCAGGTGCTGGAGCAATTCCTGATTTTAAAAGTGCAGACAAAGAGAAAAGCACTGAAAACATGGTGGCCAGCGTGAAATCAGTAGGAAAAAATGGTTTGAGAAAACGAATTGTGAGTATGAAAACAGCCAATCTACCTTATCCATCTTTTTCAATAAAATTTAGAAATATGTGTTCTTTGTCCTTTATATATATGGTCAGCTCAACATCGAGATGGGGTTTTTTTTTTATTTGATGGCTAGGCCAATTTTCTATCTCCTGACCCCTCCTGGGGGGGGGGCCTGGCATAGGTATATAATAGTCTATGGGATATATATGGAAGTTAAAAATTGGCCACCTCCGATTCAATGTAAGCCAAGCTTTTAGGGAGGTTCTAAAAGCTTTAAGCTCAAAAATCCATATTAGGCTATACCACTCTCCAACTGCTACCCAGACTGCAGAGTAGGGCGGGCACTTCTGCCCCAAGACTTTTTCAGATCAGATGTGTGCCCCTTGCCGCCTATAGTATGTGCATGTACAGTAAAGTTGCGCATGCGCTTTAGAGTATGCATTAACAGATTATGCATATGTATGATTGAGCATAAGATGCACTTGAGGAAGTGGCCTTTCTTGGGTTGATAAAAGATATATTCTGACAATTTTGTCTTAACTGATGTAATATAAAAACATGTGGCACAGGAGTTATCCATTTTTCAGTATATATTTTACGGCCTTGACGCCCCCTGAATGTACCCCTAGGTAATTATTCTGCACCTCCACCTAGATTCCCCTTTAGTTGGCGCACCAGAGACCTTGTCAAAGTGCCCTTCTCTAAAGTCTGGACTGCTTCCTTGAAACTAAGGCTTATAAACCCACTGAATGTATGAAACCTAAAAATTCAACTGATTGATGTCGATGCTGAAAAATTACCTTTAGTTTCCCCATTTTGAATTGTTTTGACTTCTTGATTGGTCACATTTTAGACTGAAGCAAAAGCAGAACGAAATTCCACCAGAGTTCCTCCTTCTGATGACCATGCAGAGGAGACCCGGCCTTTGCAATGGTCACTAAAAGATTTGATCAAATCATCAATTAAATACTTATTATTAGCAATAATCATTCCGCCATTATTGAATTACGCTGCTTTGATAAAAGAAGATAAGGAATTCAAGCAAGCTGGTAAGACATTTTATGCCCCTTATGTTTTATGTGAGTTCTTAAGGAAACGGAGGCTGTGGGGCAATATGAAAGTGCTGATTTGACAATGTATATATGACCGGTCTGGTTTTCTAACCATGAATGGAACACCTTTATTCAAGATATCAAAAGTTATCTTTGAGAAGATACCCATCATATGATAATTTGAGAATAGCCTGAATAGACTGAGACTTCTTTCCTTAATAGTGATAGCTTAGACCTAAATGATAAATTTGAAACTTTTCTCTCTGGCCTTAATATTCTCATTACCAAACATTGTCCCAAGAAAAAGCTAAACAAAAATTAAGCTCATTAACAAGCCATGGATTAACTTGAGAATAAAAAGAATGATGAAAATCAGAGACAACTTATCCAAGCTTTTTAAGTCAACTAAATCAATATATGATCTAAAAGCATACAAACAATTTCGAAATCGTATTGTTAATGAATTACGAGAAAGTAAGAAGGCATATTACCATAAGTATTTTGATGATCATAAAAACAACATGAAGATGCTTTGGAATGGCATTAAAAGTATAATAAGCTTAAAGCCTGGTAATTTCAATAGTGTTTCCTATTTGAAGGATGAAAATGGCTCTGAAATCACAGATCCAAAGAAAATAGCTAATGAATTTAATAATTATTTCATAAACGTTGCCAAAAATATATCAAAGAAAGTTCCAAGAACGCCTAAATCTCCAGTAGATTACTTATCAAATCCTATAATGGACTCTTTTTTTATATCACCCTGTACACCGGAAGAAATATCATCTGTGATCCATTCTTTGAAAAAGGGCAAATCTAGCGGGCCAAACAGCATTCCAGTAAAACTTCTAAAGATTCTTGATGATCCCATCTCAAAACATTTATCCATGCTAATTAATGAATCTTTCATTTCCGGGGTTTTTCCCAATAAGCTAAAAATTGCTAAGGTTATCCCAATTTTTAAAAAAGGACTTCTCACAAGTAAATCTAATTACAGACCAATCTCACTGCTCTCCATATTTAGCAAAATTTTTGAAAAACTAATGCACAAGCGTCTCTATGGGTTTCTTGAAGTCTGTGAGGTACTATATGGCATGCAATTTGGTTTTCGCACAGATCATTCTACTGATCATGCACTTATTAGCTTAACTGAAACTATTAAATATACGTTAGACAATCAAAGGTTTGGTTGTGGAATCTTTATTGACTTACAGAAGGCGTTTGATACAGTAAATCACGATATTCTTATAAAAAAGTTAGAACATTATGGAATCAGAGGTACTGCTTTACATTGGTTTCAATCCTATCTTAGCAACCGTCAGCAATATGTCTCAATTAATGGTCATTCCTCTTCTTTATCAGACGTATCCTGTGGAGTCCCCCAAGGCTCAGTTCTTGGGCCATTACTATTTTTAATCTACATAAATGATTTGCCAAACTCTTCGCAGTGTCTTTCTTTTTTCCTTTTTGCTGATGACACTAACATTTATTATGAGTCCGATGATCTCCAATTGCTCACTAAAAGAATTAACCGAGAACTAAAAAAAGTTAAGCTTTGGTTGGACTCAAATAAACTCTCTCTTAATGTTGACAAGACGCATTTTGTGCTATTTCATAGCCCAAGGAAAAAATTAACACAGCCTTGCAATTTGAAAGTTGGCAAGCAGAACATCAAAAGGACACAATATGTAAAATTTTTAGGTGTACTTATGGACGAGCATCTGTCCTGGAAAATTCACACAACTGAACTTTGCAAAAAACTTTCCAGAACTGCTGGTATTTTCTTCAAAATGCGACACTACCTTCCAATGCCTGCACTCCTCTCTCTCTATAACTCGATATTTCAATCATTCCTCACCTATGGGATTTTAGTATGGGGCTTGACATATAATTCTTACTTGGAACCACTTTTCCGTCTTCAGAAGAAATTGGTAAGATGTATTAAGTTTGAACCCTTCACATCTCCAAGTACGCCTATTTTTCAGTCGTTAAAAATTTTGAAGCTTGAGGAAATCTTGCACTTAAATATCTTGACATTTGTTTATAAATCCATCAATAAAATATCTCCTTCTTGCTTTCACAATTATTTTCAACCAAATGCAGCTATCCATAAGATTGGGACTCGTCAGGCTTCTAGAGGTGATATTTTCCAATCAGTTGTAAATACCTCTCGTTATGGTCTGAAAACAATCAAATATTTTGGTTCGAAACTTTGGAACACTATTCCGCTGTTCATACGTGTTTCAAACTCCGTTTTCGCCTTTCGTTCAAATTTGAAAACATTTTTCTTTAATACTTATTCCCAGAGCTAAGATAAATTGAGGTCCATCTGGTCATCTCCTTTTTATTTGCTTTTTAGTTTTGAAATTTTTTTAGTTTCTGTGTTGTTTTTTGTTTGGGGGGGCTCTCTCTCGATTAGTTTACCTACTTAGAGAGCTCCTCCTTAGTCATTCAATTTTAAATACAATATTCCTTAGTACCTTCATTTTGTATTGTTAATTTTGTAATTTGTAATTTCGTGTCTATGTTGCCTAATGTATTGTTGTTAAGTGTGTATTGTATTTAGGATTGAATGATAAAAATGAAAACTGAAACTGAAACTGACACAGACCCGGCCATGAGACTTTTTGTTGATGAAGAGTGACAAAGGGATTTTTGTCGAGAGGCCAATCCCAATTGTTGGAGCCCTTATGCTATATAAGGTGGGCCATCTCTTAGTAAAGGTGACATTGATGTAGGCGATTCCCTTCAAATTTCATAAATGAGGAGGGCAATTAATGGCCCGAACCAAATGGTTGATGAAACATTGAGGTGAAGAAGGAGGATTGCTCACCTCAAATGACTAGGTCTGTAAAGAATCTACTTACTATGATCAACTGAGATCTAATAACAATTTTTAACCAGGTGATCTGAATGAGACGTTTCCAGGCCAAAAGCTTTATGTGCAATGCAAAGGAAACGGAAAGCCTACTGGTAAGTGCTTGAATGAATTTTAAACCATTCCAACAACCAGCAAAAATTCAAAGCAGAAAATCTGCACTGGGTTATCTCACTTTTCTACATAAACAACTAAGAAAATGAATAGAAGTTTTCAAATGTAACAAGTAGTTTCTCCCTTATTGTTCAACTGCTGTATTTTGGTTCTAAGTTGTTACACCTTACGTAAGAAAGTTATGGACAAATCTGTTGGTGTTCTTGGGGTTCAAGACCCCTGTCTTTCTCCGCCCCTAAACTGCCACTTTTCTATGAAAAAAATCCTTTTTTAATTTTAAAGCCAAGAAATAATCTTTAAATCAATGGGAAATGCCTTTCTACGGGGGATTCTCCCGACATTTTCTGTTCTAAAGGGCATAGTTTGAAATTGTTTTACTCACTTTGCTCATGTTGTGCCCTTCTTGCAGTTTAGACCCCCACCCTGAAGCATTCCTCGTATCATGCACCAGTTAGGAGAGTGATAGAAAATGTTTGTATACATCTTACTGTGTACCTAATACAAAAACCTTTTTTCTTTTGTCAACAGTTGTGTTGGATGCTCCAACCGGCTTAAACTCTGATGTCTGGATTCATGTTTCCAACAAAATCGCCAAAATAACAAAGGTTAGAAATTTTTCACTCAATTTGGCATTGATGCCAGATAGTTCAAATTATTTTTCATAGACCAAAAATATTTGCATACTGTTGGGCCTTTTCAGGATAAAAAATGCACCAGAAGAGTGGGTAAGGGCTCTGATCATTTGGTTTATAAGCTGTAGTAGTTACTTTAAGAGTTTGCTAGATGAGTGTTCAGAGTGATTGCTCTGGTCAGAAAATATAGCCAGTATAGTAACAACCCACATGAATGGTTATGTATTTCTTCTTGGGGTGACAGCTCCGAAATTATTCCTATGAAAATCTACTCATTAAACAAATATTTTGATATCTAAGCATTAAAGCCACTAAATGTCATTCCAAGCAGCCGATCAGCCACCTAGCCAGAATAAAATGTTTTGGGGGTAACTATTGTTTAGAACAATGGAAACAGCAGGTGTTCTGCAATAAAACAATATAATCTCAAGATATTTAGGGAGGCGTCCCCCTATGCCCCCTCTGGACTTAGTACTTTAGTGAGGTATCTTTCGATAAACAATTGCATCGTTATTTTGCAGGTTTGTGTCTATGACAGAGCTGGAATTGGATTCAGTGAACGGCCAAAAAGGGTGAGCATTTTTAATTTTGAAAATAATGATTAATCATTTTGATCTTTCTAATATATTTCAATGATTATCAATAAGGGTTTTTAAATAATCAATATTGATATTAATCTGTTTTGCTCGCAATCAATCAAATTCGGTGGGGATTGTTGGGTGGTTAGATTAGCCAATCCTCGTTCAATGGATTGTATGCTCAAAACCCCTGTAAAGTATGAGGAGAGAATTCCCCAGCTGTCTGTTATTCCAAGCAAAAAGGCAAAAGGAATCACAAGGTGTGGTCCCATTGAGAGGAAGGACTAGGGTTCCACTACTCAATAAGTTTACCTATTCATGATCTCCTTATATTTTATGCAGGCAAATGATTCTAAGAATGGCGGTGCACATCACACAACAGAAAGGTAAGATGACCTAAGACCTTTTCGTTTTATGAGGGCAATTGCCCTGACCCTTGTCATTGACACAAGTGGTATATACTTTTCAACCCACAACAAAAACAGTGATTTAATTTAATGTTGGTTTATATTTTACCCCTTGATCAATTTAATAGAGCTTGGCTTTACAACCAAGGAAATGCGGTAATGGATTTTGTAAATTTCGAATAAAGCCTAAACTGAAACAATCACCTTTTTATCTTTTTTAGAATGGTTGATGATTTGAGATTTCTTCTATCAAACAATTCAAATCTGGAGAAACCATTCTTGCTAGTTGGAGCTGAACTAGGAGCAGTCAACGTCCGATTTTACTCCCAAATGTACCAAGAGTAAGTCTTTGATTTTTGCAGTTTTTTTATGCATGGAATTTTAGAAACTAGGCTTTGGGTGCAGAGGACTATACAGCATCACTCAAAGGAGGTCCATAATTATTGCAGCATTCAAAAAAATTTGTATGATTTAAGATATTGAACAATTTTAAAGGTCATATGAGATTTGAATTGGTTTGGTAGACCTCAAATTCAATCACAAATTAGTGAAGGTTTACTTGAGTCAAGCATCAGCCAAATTCACAGTTCTACCCACATTCTGTAGATAGGAGATAATATGTTGAGAAGTAAACAGTCCTGTTTTGACCCTTACGGGATACACTTTGACTTTTATGACGGGGCACTTGGGTAATCATGTGAGACCATTTTCTCAGAACTCTAGATATGTAGACAAGCTGTCACTTTCCATAGCAATATATGTTTTTTTCAGGATTAAAAATGTCAGACCCCTAATATGTGCCATAGATGTCATACCCTATATATGTAAACGAGCATGTAAACGAGCAAGATGAAGGAAGAGAGAGGAATCCCCGAGGTTGGGGCTTAGGCCCAATTAAAGGCCCAACTAACAACTAAAAATCATTTTATCATAATTGATTTTTGAATCCTGCTTCTTCTCAAAATCCAAGATTTCTTCTTTTTAAGGGCCTCCATTGGGCAGTGCTAATCGGCAGGCTGTGGGTTTGACTAGCACACAAATAATTTATTATTTTTCTCTAACTTAGTGATGTTGCTTCTTTGGTGCTTGTAAATCCAATACCTGAAGGCATTTTTGCAGTCGACAATGGCGCCTGGGAGAAATTTTGGTGAGTTTATCTTTTATCGAAAAATATTGGTTTAAATTGATATTGATTCGGCAAAACACAGCTCGATTAAAAATCGTACCCTGCTTGACGATATTTTTAAAAGGGCTGATATTACCAAGATATTCTGTTGTGTATAAGAAATATTGGTCCGTTCTTAGGTTTTTGGTCAGAAATTTTTTAATTTGAAAACCATTATTGTCCAAATCTTCATAGTCACGCGGTATTACCACTTTCATAGTCACAAGATATGACTTAAGAATGTGGAAAATCTACTGAATACAATACCTTTCCTCTTTTCTGTCCCTCCAGGCTAGGCCCTTTTCTGACGTCATGGCATCATCTTCGCATCTTGGCTGTTTGTGGAATCAGTCGATTGGGACTTCGTCTGGGAGCTTTGCAGGAGATTGTCCACGATGAAAGTTTACCCATCGATATTCAAAGGAGACAGGTAAATTTAAACTCAATAATTTGACATATGGCAATGGCTGTAGCAATTAAACAAAATATTTCAATGCAAACAAGCTATATAGCCAAGATTATAGAAAACTAAACGTATTGGACATAGCTAATTATTCCTTATTAGTAGTGGTGGTCTAATAAGGAAGGGCTATGCCCAATACGTTTAGTTTTCTGTAATCTTGGCTATACAGCCTATTATATTGGAACATTTTGTTTAAGTTTAAGCTCATGACGAGGTTATTAATGCTGGAATGAGACTCCACGGCTTTTGCTGATTTAAGTTGTAGCTGTTCTTCTTGTGTTGGGTTGAGGCTAGGGCTAGGGTTAGTATTAAAGTTAAGGTTAGGGCTAGCCTTGGGTTAGGTTTAGGGCTAGGATTAGCCTTGGGTTAAGGTTAGGGTTAGTGTTCTAGTGTTCTTATGTTGCTATTTTTATATCCCCATCTCAATGTTTTCCAAGTCACTTAAGAAGGTCTAGCTTGAAAATTGACCTAAACCCCAGAACAGTGAAAACCCCAATTCTTATTCTAGCCATGATAAAACTCTGGTCCTTTAGAAATAAATACGAATATCACTCCCTCTATGTAACACCTGTTAGCCACATCAAATAAAGGATTGTTGCTGAGCCTAGGACGTAAACAACGCTTTAGGTGTCATAGTATGATAATGATAATGATAATCAATTTGTCTAAGTTGGAAGTGTACCATTGTGCACACCAAGAGAAGTGTAGTAATTGATACCAACTATTCAAATACTTTGAATACTACTACAAATATTGTAAATTCACATTTGATTTGTGTAAGGCTTTTATTTTAGAAACATCTCATGTGTAAACCTGGTCATCTTTATTCTGCTGTGGAGGAGCATTATTTTCTCAACGAAAGCCTTTCACAGTTAAGGTAAGAACGTTTAACATGTACAAAACATACATTTGCCCATCGGACGGAATTTCATTCGTACCAACCTTTGCTGTTTTTGGATCACTCTAGGATCGTCCACCTGTTTTCATCTGTCTATTCTTATTTGTTATTAAGTTCAAAATTCAGCAAGGTGTAAAGGTGTGAAAGAAAGTTCTGATAGAACAGTCTTTGAATGGTACAGCCATCAGAGGTTCACCTCTTTTTAGATTGGCCTATTTCGATCCACATCTGAATATATAAATCTTTTAGGTTTCTGTCTCTGTTTCTGCTTTTATAAACCTTAAATATATTATATTTAAAAATGAAAGTGGTTGTTTTCAGATTGCTGCACAGAATTCGACCACTTTCAGACAAGATTCCAGTCAGCGTAATATCAAGCTCAAAATTCAGTGATTCGGCTCCTCAAACCATCAACAAGGTGAGTTTATTTGAATAATTGTAGCACAGTCTTGAATCAATGCTCTCGAGCACCGAATAATTTTCTAAACCCAATGGAAGTTATATTGAGAATTATTTTGCTTTTTCTTTGGGCATTGATGATATTTTATTTAGGCATTTTGGAAACTATTTACTTCAAAACCATAAATCGTGTAGGGTATCATTTCTGGTAGTATAAGTGATAATACGAGAGCCAAACTTCCTTAGTTTATAAGTGTAAAGAGAAAATACAGAAATAAACCATTCAAATTTTTTGCTTGCTGAAGTCAGTAAACGTAAGCCCCAATCATTGTTAGCAAAGTTTATTGAAGAAAAATTGATCGAAACGTTTAGAGAATGGTTTATTTCTGTATTATTTTGGTATTAAAAATAGGTATGCGTGCAAAATCTAAGCGGCACACCCAACGGTAAATCTTCTTGTACCCTCAAGGCCTATCTGAGTAGTTTATCAAACTTCTCCGAATTTCTAGTGCATACAGTATGAAGATTTGCAAACTTTGATTACTTTCCTGAACCTGGTTCAATATGCTTCCAGCTGAACCCTTTGCAGTAACAGAAATAACTATTGATATTACAGAGTCCACAAAAGTCTTTAACCTTCGTTCGAGTAAAACTTTCGGAAGCCAATAGTCTTCCTCACTTAGGCTAGGTAATGCGTTATATACTAGGAGGGCTAAGTTGTAATTTGCCTTCAGAGACAGAGAAAACGTTTTTTACCAATATGCTGGAAAAAGCATTCTAAAACTTCAATACAGCTAGAATTTACCACTTTACAATGCAAACAGCACTTTCATACCATGTAACTGAAATATGTTCTTCCCTCTATTTCTCAGTTTTTTCTTAACCTTCCTCCGGCCAATGACTTTGATACCTTTGTTTTTCTTGACTTTATTCATCTTTATTTTCTTAGATTTGGAAAGAGTGCCAGTCCCTAAACAAAAAGACTTTTCTTGGAAATCCAACTGAAATACGAACTGAAACTGCAGCAAATAAAGTCATTTTAAAAGAACACCAAATAGTTTTTAACCAAATTAAAAAGCAAATTTTGAAATGGAGGACAGATACGAAAAGAATGTCTAAGTATTGAGATAAGTAGGACTATTATGCTGAGAAGGCAAGACTTGAGAAAGTAAACTATCCATCTCGACAAGCCTGTTTCGTGGTTTCCCACTCATCAGGAGATGTACCTTTTTGATTTAAACGTTTTAGGCACATCTCCTGATGAGTTGAAAACCACAAAACAGGCTTGTCGATACGGGGAGTTTACTTTCTTGAGTCTTCCCTTTTTTATTACCCACTAATTTCAATTCGTTTTGTGAAAATTCATCTCAAGAATAATTTTGCAACCATCCTTGTTATAGCCTCTAAATACTTTCTGCGGCTTTGTGCCTTATCTTATGTTACCACATTTGTTTTCATGATGAGAAATTCTAACTGAAACCTTTTTAACAAATTAAATTCATCCTACAACAATGTGTGCACAATTGATAAAAGCAAGCCTTAGTCATATCGTAAAAGCTCTATCAAACCCTCCCTCTCTTTGAAGCCCCCTTCTTCAGACCAGAAAGACTATAGAGTAAAATGTGATGAGTTAGGGATAGCTAATAGATGTATTCCATCGTTGTATTGTGAATTTCTAACTTTACATGCTTGAGAGTGAAGAATTTCTTCTCCAAACTCTCTTTAGAAAGTACCCACTCTAATAAGCCCCACGCTAGAGCCCCCAAAATTAAATGAGCTTCTTTGGGCGAGGGGGGCTTCAATGAGTTTTTAAGATATACAAAATGAACAATCCAAGCTTATCACAATTTGAGCTGTTAATGTACTTTCATCGTTTAATCACTCTACTTTCTACGGAGCTTTCATTGTTTGCCATTTTTGAGGACGAGCTCTAAAGTGGGCAGAAAGTTGCTCACCCTAATTTGTAAATATCGTTGTTGTAGTTGTTCCATAAATTCAATAAATAATTGGCCAGACATTGTTCGAATACACTAAAATAGCCTAGCCTCGTTGTGATTAAATTTTGGGTTTTTTGTGGGGTTATTAAAAGGGTTTAGGTTAAGGTAGGGGATGGGTTAGGGGTAAGGGATAGGGTGTATGCGGTGGAGTCTTAGAGTAAGAGATGGTTCTAGATTTAGGGTTAAGTTGTTTAGGGGTAGGGGGTTTTTCGATGTGGTTATTTTCAGAAAGAGGCTTTTAAAAGGTTGTTTTGATGCATCCTAACAATTGCTGACCCACCAAATTTGAAAATTTGAAACAGAAGCCCCGACTGTGTTGAGTGTGAAATGGCATCTTATGAAACACCAGAGCAACCAAATTATACCGAAATTATGCTGTGCAGTGATGGTAAGAATTTCATACATTAATATATACCTCTAAAATAACAAAATGTCTCGAGAAAACTGCCTATCCAGCCAGCCTGGCACCAGAGCAGAGCTCCTCTGCGAGTGGGCGTGGATTTAGGCCATAGTGCATGAAGTCGGTGTATGTTAAACCATGATATATGTTGTGTACAGAGTTTCCTAAATCGGTGTACACAGGTGTGAATTTTTAATGAATCTGGTAATTTTCACAAAACTCCGTACCTATTCCATCCACTTGGTGTGCACATATGTGCTGTACATGTTAGGTTGATGGGTTCCACTAATTTTTCACAGGGAAGGAATTCCATATTTTTCAGACTCTATTTCCCAGATGAACTCTATGCATTAGCCATAACATTATAAAAGAAAGAACTAACACTACCCCTCCCGAGTGTGGATCTGTGCACGAGTTTGTCCATATTAGTGTTAGTGTTCAACCTCAAAATTTTTGTTAAATGGGCCTTTCTTTTGAAACACATACGCGAAACACAAGTTGAATAGATGTAGAACTCCTCCCCTTTGCAAAATCTGATCCCACTAATGGCCTTAGGCCTAGTTCTGAACTAGAGGGAGTCTCACGATAGAACAAGCTTTTTCCCTAGAACTCACATTTGTGACAATGTTTGGTGAATAGCTTTAGGATAGTCAGGGGGGCGGATCTAGATGGTTGCAATATGGTCGCAGTTCCATATGACCAACTATTCAGTCAGGTCCAAACGTAGTATAGTAGGATCATAACATTGTAGTATACTACAATATTCCGAGGATGTGTGGCCTCATTGTTTCGGTGGAGCTTGTGTCAACATAGAAAATATTCATCAGGCTCGCCCTAAAATTCAAGGTTTTACGACAATTCATCATAGTCAATTCAACAAAAAAAGGAAAGCAAACATCGATTTTCTTTTACAAAGGTAGAATTAAGGATAGCATATCAAGTCATAATTTGACTGCATTAACTTTTTTGAGAGGTTCTTGGCATAAATGCATGCATATTCAAATTTATTATCTTAGAGGGTCATATAGGGGGTCATTTTCCCCTGTTCCCTTATAGCGATTGAAAATGTTCCCTCATTGTTCTAAGAAGAAATGTTGATCTTTCATGTTCCCTGATTCCTGCTTGCTGTCAATGTTCCCTTGTTCCCTTTTTAATTTTAGGCTTGGTTCCCCTGTTCCCTGGAACCCCTATATGACCCTTATCTTAGTATACTATGTTCTTATCCCATCAACAGTCAAGAATATTCTACAATCATCATAGCGTATTACGATATCATAGTGCACTACACTTGGACCTGTCTGTATTCTCAAAATCATTCATCAAATAAACAAAAATTCACTCTATCTCGATCATTTCAGAGTTTCTGTTCAACTTGTTGGCCCGATGCATTAATGTCTGTTAATTCCTTATTCTTCATTGTCCCTACCGCCAGAGACCCCATTCTAATTCTCCCATTGCTTTTTGCGGTATTATTATTGTTACCCTGTTTTTTGAACGCCAGAAGTCTCTTGAAGGCATCCCTCAGATCCCTGTTCATAACGCTGTAGATTATCCAGTTGCAACTTGAGTTCAGATAGGCCATCGCGAACGCAAAGCGTTGCACAAATCCAGAAACGCTTTTCGGGTAATACGCACGAATACATGTGACAGCAAAAAACGGCAGCCACAACACGAAGAAAACGCCAATAACGACGACTATGACTTTGACAGCTCTCAGTTCTTGGCGTAAGATGTGTGATATGCGTAGTTTGGCGCCTAATGACTGCCGTCGATTGTCGCTAGGCGGGTTAGAGTTCCGAGATGGGTGTGTTATTTGGAACGAGGAAACGCGGCGTGTCTGCTTACGGACGATTTTGAAAATTGATCTGTATGCGAGGCTGAGAACTATAAACGGGAAAAGGAAGAAGAAGCAGGCCAACATCAGAGCCAATTTCGGATTATCAGTCCAAGATATCTCACAGTCCAGTAATTCTGCGTTGAATGTTGTTGCGACTAGGCCCATGTATGGAAATAGCGACAGAAACAATGCAGTTATCCAAATGATCGCCAGTGCGTAACCGAATCGCCGCTTGCTCACCCAGTTGCGATGCCGCAGCGGCCATTTTATCACCATAAAGCGTTCGATGCTAATCGCACATAAATGCATTATTGAAGACGAGCAAAGAAACACGCCCAGCACGGACGATAGTTTGCACCAGAAGCAGCCGAACATCCATTCCTGTCCGAACGTTGAAACGGCGATGAATAAAACACGCACAAATGGCGTGAGTAAGTCTGTCAAGGCCAGGGAGAATAGCAGAGAGTTTGTCAGCGTTCTTAAGGAGCGGAAGCGGTATATCGCAAGGCAAACTAAAGCGTTTCCAAACGCGGCTAGAAATAACTGGAGAAATAGGAATATGCCGTAAATGATGGATTCCACTCGGGGGATTTTGCTCTTGATTTCACCGTCACAGCCGTATAAGTGTGTTTCGTTTGACAGCATGATTAATATTTTGTATTCCAGTGCTGTTTTAAAAAAGGCTCTTCTGGTTAATAGTTCTGCGACGAAGGTTAAGACTTCGGCTAAGCGTTCTACAAGGTGTTATTCCAACGCTCTTATTATTGTGGAGTAAAGCTCTTTAATTCTCTGTTAGTTTTTTATTTGTGCAGATGAGTGCTTTAAGTTCTGGAAGGACTTCAACTTTAACTTTTTCGCAAGCTTTTTTTGTTGTGAGAATACCAGTTTTTAAATCGGTCTCAATTTTTTGTAGTGACTGGATACATTATTGGATGCATTCTTTCGGCGATGTGAAAAAGAAATGATTTTTCATTGGTTGGTAAGTTCTACCTTCGTCCTTTTTAACCAATAAACGTGCGTTTTCTGTGAACTGTGTTACAAAACGCTCTCAAACACTTGGAGCTAACCAATACAATATCTTTGAGCTTTTCAATAAAATCTTAGAGCGTTTTTAAAGCGTTTCCAATCGCCACTATTTTAAGCACATGCTTCGATTGACGTAAGCGTTCTTTACTTAGCAATTCGGCTAGCTCGTCTTCTTTCTGGAATTGAGTTTTAATCATTCAAGACTTCACCAGACAGTGATCATTCAAAGTGCTTCAATTCAGCCACTTGTCGTACTTTAGTCAGTACTTGTGCACGCTTCTTCTCTTTCTGGAGTGTTTCTCAACATTTGTTAGATCCTGAAACGAAGAGAACAGGTTTTGTTAAAGTGTTAATCGCTCTACATCTTCAGCAGGTGTTCACGTCGCACGGTGTCGTCTGTATTTATGTTATCTTATTTTATGTGTAACACGTTTTTCTATAAAGAACCTAGCTTCTAGCTTAGGACATAGTTCTTCAGGCTTATTGTTTGGGATTTCTTTTGACAACTCTGTAGTACGAAAAGTTCCTTAGTAGTTCCTTAATCATAGATTATCATTTAGTGTCCAAGAATTACTAGACGCAGCAGTGTGTAATTGCAGGGGTTAGATAGGTAGGGGTTAGATCACCGAGTGGTTAGATCACTTGACCCTTGTTCAAAGGGTCTCAGGATCGAAACCTTCAGACCTGTCACATAAAGTGCGAGGAGAGAATTTGCCAGCTCTCTGTAATTCCAGGCAAAAGGCATTAGGAATCACGAGGTTTGGTCACATCGAGAGGAAAGACCAGGGTCGCATTGCTCGATTAGTCTAGCTATTCAGTGAACCGTTTGTTCTTTGCACATAAACCAATATGAAAATAGTTAGGGTATTTGCCTATCGACTATCAACTATCAATGCAGTGCTCGATTAGTCTACCTATTCAGTAGGCCCTTTGCACATAAACCAATACCTTACGAAGATAGTTAGCGTATTTGCCTATCAACTATCAATGCATTGTTCTATTAGTCTAACTATTCAATTGGCTCTTTGTGCTTTGCACATAAACCAACACCTTACGAAGATACTAAGCGTGTTTGTCTATCAACTATCAATGTACTGCTTCGATTAGTCTACCTATTCAGTGGGCCCTTTGTTCTTTGCACATAAACCAACACCTCACGAAGATACTAAGCGTATTTGTCTATCAACTAGAAACTCATCAACAGTGTTAAACTCAATATTTGACTATCAGCTTGTGACTTCTCAACTTGATTTAGAGAAAAGCCCACGAAATCTGCAACACCAATCAAACTGACTTCCTAATCATTAATTGTACGGAAAGATAATATGTATTCAAGAATGAAAAGCTCCTTAGTGATTTCGCTTTTAAGAGTAAAAAGTGTTTTGGCCCACTACAAATAGGTTCCTTATAAACCGGTTGCTTATAAGAAAATGCCTGTATTATCTTTTGATGACGTACTTAAACTTTCTAAGAGAACTTTAAAAGTCCTGATAAAATCTTTTCTCATTAAAATGCAGCCTTTTAGATGGAAAATCCAGAATTCTTGTTATCAGTAAAGGTTTATGTGCGTAGTAGTCAGAATTCTAAAAGATAGATTTATTAGATTATTCTGAGGTTTTTGAAGCGAGTATCTAGGCAAGAATGCTCAGCGTTGTTTCAGTAGGGTGCCAGCTTTAGTAAGAAGGTATCTGATTGGTTTTTTTTTTTAAGAATACCATAGTTACTCGGAACACAGGGGTTAAAGGAATACCAAAAAACAAGATAGCCCAAGGAGATAATTAAACAAGTATCTTTATACAGTTGTAGCAGCTTTAGCTAGAGGGGATCTGATTGAGTTTTTCGTTCTAAAGAATACGATACACTAGTATTCTCAATAAGCAACTCGTCGATAAGCAATCTGTACTGGATTGACTAAAACAATAAGCAACTCCAGGGTTCAGTGAAATGAATTAAGCATCTAATTATGCTCAAAGTGCTTAACCTTGATTGATCACACTATGTTTCATCGTTAAAAGAAGCTTATTTGTTATTTGAAAGGTTTCCTTACATGTATACCATCAATTTAAACGGTTTGGGGTACAAGGAAATGTCTATTATTCACAATAGCTATTCAAACACTGTGCTTTAGGGAATACTAAATAAACAAGATAGGAGATAATGATAATGATAAGGAGATAATGAAAACAAGTGCCTTTATAGTAGCTATAAAGTAGTAGAGTACAGTAGTAGAATCATAAGTAAATAACCTCTCTTTGGATGGTGCAAAACTTTAAAATAGCCAGAAATACCAGAAACATAGCGAAACGAAGAATCTATGTATCCGTTTCGCTATGTTTCCGGTATTTCTGGCTATTTTGAATGATCTTTGTCCATTCTACAGAAAACAATGCCGAATACTATGAAAGTAAAGCTTAATTGCTGATAGAAAAACGATAATAACGATGAGAGATAAGAGACAAGAAACAATACCAGCTCTCTGTAACTTATAAAGTTTCATGCTCTCACAATCATCAGATCGACAACGTCCTGTAGACTAACCACGTGATTTCTTGTGTTCGTTCAATATTTTTCATCTGATTATTTGTTATTGAGATATTTTTTATAAGTTTTCTTAAAAATACCCTGAATGTCATAGAGATATATGACATGTACCTTCGTACATCGACTACTGTGATTAAGATATAGACAACACAATGTTATAGAGACGATTATGATGATAATGTCACGGATTCGGAGATTTGAAGAAAGCAAGTTTCTTCAGTTCTGTCAGTTGTCAACATAAAACATGACTATTCATCCAACCATCCAGAAAATTCCCATTTCCCCATCCGGATTTTGTTTTTCACGTATCCTACTCAATATCGCGATTGTGCTATAAACGGACATAGGACTGTGTTGTTTTTGTGCTAGCGAGGTTTCCAAACTGTTATATTTCTCATTTTTGAATGAAAATAAATCCATAAACTGCAGGCTAAAGAGAATTTTTTCCGAATCGAGATTATTTAGGTTTTGACAAGGTAAATATCTTTGTTTTCTTAAGTGAAATTTATTCGTTTCTTCTTTATAGAGCTGATTTTATTGATTTGATCTTGATGGTTTAGACAAAACAAAATTTGATCACAAATTCAAATAAATCTTTCCTCTTGAAGCGGTAATTTCTAATTCTCCTCTCTTGCAAAGGAAAATATCTTTGTTTTCTTAGGTGAAATCGATTCTTTTTGAACTTATACAACTGTTTTTTATTGATTTGATCTTGTTGGTTGAGACAAAATATAATTTGATCACAAAGTCACAAATTAAATATTTTCACCTCACACACTAGTAAAGGATATTCGGAACTTCAATGAGATCTAATGGAAATTTGAAGATTTTGGTATACTTGTTGATTTAAAATGCCAAGCCCATCTTTCCGGCTTCAAAGGAACAACGATAAAGTGATCTGTTCTTTAAAATTATTTATCTAGTTGCATCATCTCACAGACTACAGCATCTTCAAAACCTTAAAGCAATCTAATTAGAATTTTGAAAATTCATTATACATATTCATTTAAGTAACCAAGCTCGTCTATTCAGCTCCGAAAGGAAAGTTAGGTGCTTCGTCTATCTCCTTAATCAGAAAGACCTGGTCCTTGTTCGAGGAACATTTTTATCTATTTTCATTAACCAACTCAAAGAAAACTACAGCATATCGGAAACTTTTGTATCATCTAATTAAAAGCTTCAAACTTCATCTCTTCATTCGAAATGCCAAGCTCATCATGCACTCTATTTTGAAAGGAAAATTAATTAAATGCTTTCTACGATTATAGTCCTTATCAAAAAAGGTCTTTATCTACTTTAATTTCCTACAGCATTCTGAAACTGGAAAGAAACTAATTCAAAAGTTCTATAACTTCATCATACCTGTTCTTTTAAATACCTCTTTAAATCCCATCCCATTTTATGTTGGAAGGAAACTTGATTAAAAGCTTTGTGCTTTCTACGATTAGAGTCCTTATCAAAAAAGGTCTTTATCTACTTTAATTTCCTACAGCATTCTGAAACTGGAAAGAAACTAATTCAAAAGTTCTATAACTTCATCATACCTGTTCTTTTAAATACCTCTTTAAATGCAAAGTCCTTCCATTCTATGTTGGAAAGAAACTTGATTAAAAGCTTTCTGCTTTCTACGATAAAATTCCTCATTCAATGAAGTTCTTTATCTACTTTGATGAGCTCGAAGAAAATTACAGCCTATTTTATAGAAACTTATTAAAAATTTCTGAATCTTCGTCATACCTATTCTTTAAAATACCTCTTTAAATGCCAAACCAATCTATCATCTATTCCACTTGTGTTAAATGTTTGTCTGTGATTAAATCCTTATCTGATAACTTTTTTAGCTTCTTTAATCGGCTCAAAGAAAACTGTAGCATATCCGAGACTTTCGAGAAATCCAATTAATAATTTGGGAACTTTCGTTATCTCTCTATTCAAAATACGAAGCCGATCAATTCCGCTTGCAAGGAAAAGCGGTTACCTACTTCGTTATCTTCTTTAAAGTTCTCATCCGATAAAGACATTAATCTATTAGCTATGATCGCCTCAAAGAAGCCTTCAAGAATATACGAAACTTAAAAAATCAATATTGAAATTTGAAAACTTTATATACCTGCTCAATTAAAACGCCAAGCTCATTTGTTATACTTCCAAAGAAACATTGATTAAAAGCTTCATTCTCTTTGATAAAAGTAGAAGATTCCAAACAATTCTTCATAATTTATCTACTTAAATCTTCTCACAGAAAACTTATGGATCTATTTTGAAACTTCAAAGAAATCTAATAAAGATTTTACAACCTAAGTATGTTGGTTTAGAATGCCAAGCCCATCTTTTCAGCTTCGAAATGAAAGTTCATTGCTTCTTCCATCCTTTTAAATCATTCTGTTCCTTGTTCGATTATTTTCTTTATCTTGCTTCATTAATCATCTCAAAGAAAACTACAGGATATCGGAAACTTTTGTGTGATTTAATTAAAAGCTTCAAACTTTAGTCATCTCGTCATTCAAAATGCCAAGCCCATCCTCTCTAATTTGAAAGAAAAGTTGATTGAAAGCTTTGCGCTTTCTACGATTAAGATATTTATTTAATAACGTCTTTTATCAACTTTAATTCCCTCGAAGAAAACTACAACATGTTCGAAACTTGAAAGAAACTAATTCAAAAATTCTAAAGCTTCATCATACTTGTCCTTTAAATTACCTCATTAAATAGCAAGCCCAACTATTCCGCTTCGAAAGGAAAGTTTCACTTTAATTTAAGTCCATATTTGATAACTTTTTTAGCTTCTATAATCGGCTCAAAGAAAACTGCAGCATATCCGAGAGTTGGGAGAAATCTGATTAAAAAGTTTGAAACTTTCGCCATCTCTCTATTCAAAATACGAAGTCGGTCAATTCCGCTTGAAAGGAATAGTTGTTAAGTACTTTGTTATCTTCTTTAAAAGTTCTCATCCGATAAAGGCATTCAAATATTGTAATCGTTTCAAAGAAGCCTTCCAGAATATTCGAAACTTTGGAAATTCTAATTAAAATTTGCAAACTTTAGTACATCTGCTCAATTAAAATGCCAAGCTCATATATTCCGATTTGAAGGCAACATTGATTAAAAGATTCATCTCTTCACTGATGAAACTTTAAGATTCGAAAATATTCTTCATTCTTAGTTAAGTTTTATTGGTTTTATCCTCTCACATAAATCTGAAGGATATTCAAAACTTTAAAATTCTAAACAAATTCATTTGGTCTTATCAAGTCTGTTTCTGACACTATATTCGACATGATAGCCACAATTTATGATGAACCACATTCCTCATTTCCCGATGATGGGAGACGGATCTCTCCCGAAACGTTGTCCCGCTAAATATCAAATGCTTGTCATGATAAGTTGTGACTATAATTTAAAATTCTAATTAAAACCTGAAAAATTTATATTAGTATACCTGCTTATCTATAATGCGAAGCTCATACATTCTACTTTGATAATAATGACAATGATAAAAACAAATGTCATAACGCACTAGTTTTACAAGCTTGGTGGCAAAAACAAAACAAGAACTCACTAAAATGCGAGAAATACACCAAAATATCCTGATTTGAAAGAAAAACTGATTAAATGCTTCATTTTCTTCTCTGAGTATCTAATTTTCTCAAAGAAAACTGACGGATATTCGAAACTTTAAAGAAATCTAATAAGATTTACCTGTTCCTCTCAATAAATCTGCTCTACTTCAAAACCTCGAAACAAACTAATTCCAATACTCCATTTAAACTTTGCATATGTCAGTGTTGTTTCTATCAACATCACCATCTCAATGATTCCAATCTCTTGAACCCACGCTCAACCCACGACGGATAAAACAGGCGTTTTTGGCTTTAGTAATTCTATTACGCTTTCAATAGAGACATTATCTGTTTTGATTCCTAAAGACCAACTGCTCTGTCTTTGGCTTTTAAGATGTTTGCTTTAGGCTTCACTTCTTTGAAAGACAATCTGCTTCCAACCAGACAAAAAGCTCCTGGCTGGCAATTTAAAAGTTCAGAACAACTCCTTTGTTGTTTATGCGAAGGCTGTGAACTCCCAGAGTGATTTAATGGCCTCAGTATTTTCCTTATTCCTTTCATAGGCAAGTTTTCTTAAAAACTGTTGGTTGTGTAATCGTCTTTATTTCTGCTCCATTAAGAATGCAAATATTCAACCGTAAACTGAAACCGCTCTGTCTCGATGAACTAATGCTCAAGGCGTTGTTCGCAGAGTTTGGTTTCATATTTGGTTAAACTGTCTGGAAAAAACCTAAGTTTAAAGTCAGGATTAAGGTAACATTGTGTTGAAGAGATTTCAAGAACTTAGTTCAAATACTTTTGCAGGTCATCTAAGTGACTAAGCAAAGAAACGCACAGGAGAAATTATTAGGAAGTGAGGATCTCTAGAAACTAAGAACAACTGTGTATTTGTACCAAAATCTGGCCCATTCCTAAATTCTGGGTGTTTTTTCAACTCTAGGTCCACATTAAATGGTACAGCTTGCCAAAGATTGCTTTTGCCGCCATTTTAGTGAATATTTTGACAAAGTTGGAACTAAGTTTATGATATTTTATCTTACAAAATTTAAACATGAATTAGAATAAAAATACTTGACCCAAAAACTGAAAAAAAGAATCGCATTTAGGGTCAATCCATGGTCGATCTTTCACATTCTTGCCCAACTCTGGCTTTGCTTGGGGCAACACCTAAGTAACAATTTGTTAACACGCCAGATAGGTTAGGGCAAATTCTTTAGAAAAACGCGAGGGAGTTTTGGAAATTGGGTCAAAGCTAGAAAAGAACAGCACCGAGATTCAGCATGGTTTCTTGTAAAAAGAATGGTTGTGCAATACTTTAGACGTGGATCAGCTCACAAAGTTTGTTTGATGCACTAAGTTATTTTCATTTTCGAAAAGATATGTCATATACTTTCTCCCATATCCAATCTGTGCTGCTTTTTTGCAAGCCACGCTCAACCAGACCAACTTTGGTCGGTATGGAAGACCAGTGCATAAGGTTGTGTTAACGAAAATCACCCTCAAACTTGCTAGAAAACATTAAAATGTGCAGTGACAATTCTTGAAATTAGGTAATGCCCCTGAATGCCCTGTTTATATTTTGAACCTACTTCGTTTTTTATTTCGATACCTACTTTGATGAAAAAATACTATAATAATAAAATTCTCACGATATATCAGCAACTTTAGCAGCTACAACGCTGAGGATAAACTGCAACATCCAGGTCTCTGACGGTTTCGAGTCTCTGAGCTCTGCATAAATCAAATGTTCGCTTTTCATGCTTTTTGCCTTAACTTGTTGATTTAGACGTACGTAGTTATAGAGATATTGACGTTATGCTTTTGAAAAGTAGAGCTTTGAAATCTCTTTTCTGACGTGTTATTTGCCAGACCAGGCCTTCTTAATTGCATTTCAATAATTCAATAGCAAATAAGATGGAAACTTTAACGTATAACAAATTACGTTAGCTGTTTCCATTTGAAATGACTTCCCTGATCTGATTTAGATTACATCACCAGGGTTTGTTTAGTATAGATGATGAGTAGGGGTTGGGTGTGCTACCCTAACACTAAAAGGAGGACCCTATTCTATATTGAACTTACTTATTTCATTTCATATTTTTATAGAACAGTCTTTGAATGGTACAGAAATTCAAAATAGGCAGTTGTGCTATGTTTCCGATTTTTCGTATTTCTATACATATTTCAAACTATAGTCTATGAGGATTGTGAGAGCATGAAACTTTTAGTTACAGGTAGCAAGTCTCCTTTCTTGTATCTCAGCTATATCGCTGTGTACCTTCATATACATCGAGCACTATGATACTGTTATAAACAACGAAACGCTATTTCTACACAATTCTATTCCAATTTTCCGCAAATTAGGGCCCAATTTGGCATCACATCCCATCCACTTACAATGGGGTTTAAATATTTTCAATTTTGCTTATTTGTGTATTTTCTACGCTCATCGGAGGCGGCAGCCCCCAATGATTACCAGAACAATGGTTTTACTTCATAAAAATATGACGTCATATACTGATTTCTATTGTTCTGCCCCCAATCCTTGAAACTTTCCTACGATGCGGTTTTCTAGCACAAACAACTGTCCAGGGACGATGCCAAAGACAAGCTAACTATGGCCATAGGAAATAAATTCTCACGCATGCGTCATTGCAAAATCTAGGCTGTAGCTTTGAACATAAGTTGCGTAAACGACACAAACAAATGACTAATTTACCTTTTAATATTTCATAACTTCCTTGTAGGTGTAGTCAATCAACTTCCTTGTAATTGTAGTTGTATTGTAGATGCACTGTTGCTGCTGCTCTATAAATTAACTGTAGTTTGGTCAGATCACTAGCTGTAAAAAACAAAAACAAATTATTGTGATGATTCAGCTCAGTTCTTCAATGATTGGCACGAGTCCACTATACTCACTGTTCAACTTTTTAAATAAGTAACTGGGCTTTGGATTTAGACCCTCACTGTTGCTGAACATTTGCTGAAAGTAACAAACAGGGAAGCTACGCAACCCTACCCCAAAATCCATTTATTTGCATGTTCTTGGGTAGAGGAAGCTTGTCAAGCAATCCAAGAGAGTCATAATCTTTATTTCATGCTTTTTTACTTTAAAGAAAGACCCTAAATCCAGTGATTTTCCTAAAGGCTTCATTAGCTTGGTTTAAATCATTAGCTATAAGCAAAACAAAAACAAATTCATTTGATTATCATTTGTAAATCATGAGCAATGTCTAGTTTCCTTATGATATATCCTTCTAATATATATTTGTACGATGATTGCAAAAAGATAATACTAAAAAGATTCAAAGCCAAAAAGTCGAGATGAATGTGAAGAATTTCTTTATTCTTTTTCTTTAAATGACATGCACAGTTTTAGCAATTTGATACTGATAACTAGACGTATAGAAAGACATCAAATCTGGCAGAGGAAAGTTTCGATGAAGATTTTGTTTTCAAATCTGAAAATCACCAATCAACAGGGACAGATCTAGACAACAACTACTACTGCTCAATCCGTAAATATATTTTCTAGCCTGTTATGTTTTCTTTCGGCTAATTTAGGCTCAAAGATAAATTGAACGATAATTCTGAGACTTGAACCAATTTGAGCAGTTGTCAGAATTGTTCCTGGATCCGCCACTGATTAAATCTGAAATCTCAATGCTTTAGTCATTTATGATCGCGAATTTCCTTTATAAAAACAAACACACACTAACCAAGAAAATTGATTAAAAGAAACAGGTGATGTTGAAAATTAGTTCAAACGCTCAAAAACTTGAAGTATTTGCCTTACCCTTCAGTTTGATTGCGCCAGAGCAAAACTTTACTCTCCTCTTCAAAACTCTCAATACAAAACTCAGCTGCCGTTTGGTTTCCCTTCGAAGAAATTGAACTGTACAATGAAATGTGAATTACAATTTCAATATTTATTTCCTTTCTTTACAAACGTTTACGTTTCTTCTTTGTTTCTCGGTTATACTCGACTTCCCTCTTATTCTTATGAAAATAAGTTGCAACTAAATAAACTTTCTCTGGGAAATTGAATATAAAGTCTGCAGTATGGTAATTAGTGTTGCGTGAGCGTACGTTTGTTTTGTTTCGCATCTATATGTTCCATTATTCATGACGATTTATAGATTAGTTAAGATTTGGGTTCTTATCTAATGTTGCTGGGGAGATATCGTAGATTTACGTACGAGATAACTAGTGCTTTCACAAATCAGAGCTGAATTTCCTTTTTACAGACCTGACATTTCCTTATATTTCCTTTACTCGATTTTCTTTTTCAAAGATAGCCTTAACTAACAATGTAAGTATGCAGCAATGCGGTGGAAATTTCGTGGGCTCTAGAAGTAGAGTTGTTTGTATCTTTTCATGTAATTTCACATTCATTCAGGTGGTTGGAAAACTGTTTTATGAAACAATAACTATTATACTATTCACTTTACTTATTGACCACACTGTGAGAGTCCACACTAACAAAAAAATACGCTCTTTTTCATATATAAAATTTTTTAAGAATACGAGCCTCCGATTTTACCAAATCTTAAGAACAATTTAAGAACAAACCGAGGCTGAACATCTAAAGGTCAATATAAGAATCATAGAAAATAACCAAGAGACTGACAAATAATTACAAAACAAGCAAATTGGCCGCACACAGATATAGCAGATGGTCAAGAGAGTCCACATTTGAACCACTTAACAAATCTGATAGCGAAAAACAGCCTCCCAAATCATTATAAAGTAAGAACAAATTAGGAACATTTCAGGCTGAAAATAGAGGAATATCTATAACAGCCAGCTTCAAATCAAATTTACTGGTTCTTATAAAAAAGAGTGTAATACGTTGAGTCATGTGATTGCTTCAGTAAAAAGTAGAGCAGAACGAGTGCACACTAACAAAATGGAAGAATCAAAATTATTGAAATCTTCAGCACAAAACAATAAAACCATTCCCATACTTACTTTCCGAACCATGACTATCTTCATCATTAAGACGAATGTTGTCAAGGTCTATCTCGGTCTTACATTCATTAATTCTATGAAATCCATTGTGTGACAATAGTTCTGACATGCCTCGGCAACCAACTAAGATGGGTTTTCCTTGAAATCAACCTTAATCTCAAGATTTGCTCAGACTTATTTTCTCATCCTTAAAAAATTCCTTATGAGGTCAGAATTTCCTCAACTAGTATAGAGGAAAGGGAGAATCTTTGGTGTAAACAGGGAAGCAATGACGTAACGATTACATCTTTGTGCGTATTCTGAAACCGCACAAATTGCGTGGTAGTGAACATACAGTATTCGAGCACCGGCTGGAGCGAACATATCAACATTGTATCGAAATACTTGATCCCACCACTTTTTCTATAACTTTTTTTCAGCACACCTATGAAGGGATCTATGGAAGTATGGTCAACCTAGCCTTTTTAATGCCATCCCTGCCACTCAGATTAGGGGTGCTGTTTTTAATATCTATTTTCCTTTTAAATCTTAAATTGATTTTAAATGGCTTCTAGTCTAATTTTCACTATTTTAGATAGTTTTGAAATGTGGTGAGAATATATACATAGCTACATATAGACACGATGTAACACGGGAAACGGATTGTCGTGCAATGACGAAAATAGTCACCCTGGGGAATGGCTATGCAGTAATGTTGAGGATGTTCAGTACTGTGGAAGATTTTCGGAGGGTGTTCAGTACTGTGGAGAATGCTTAGTATTGTTGAGGATGTTCAGTACCGTAGAGGATGGTCAATTACTGCGGAGGGATAACATTAGTTCCAATGATATCTCCCCACTCTGCTAAACAGACGTTTCCAATTGTGGTAGTTTGTGCAATGTAATTGTTGTAGTAAATGTTTTTGTGCAAATTCTGCATAAAATGCTGCAAGCATTTGACCGTAGCTTCATACACTCAGAGAAGACAAAGTATAATCTTTTACACACCAAAAATATTTAGGAAAACTAACAATGATAATCTCTTTCTATTTTTTATCACACCAGCAAAATATTTTCTAAAAATATACTCAAAATAAGCCTATTAAATTTAAATTTTACAATTAATCTGATATCAAGCAAACTGTAATGCCTTATGTCCTCAATACGCCATAATTTAACCGGTATTTTCGCCATGATTAATATAATATTCATCCTTACATGGTCAACCCTGCTTTATTTACTCTAGGTTCCTTCACAGCCAATCAAGAGCTTTCAAATTATTGAAAAGACCACTTTCACAATGACCTCAATTAGTTTGAAATACACCCACAATCCTCGCCATAAGGTTTTGAGACACGATGGCGATTTTAGCATTATTATAAACACATAGCTGTCAAACCGTACTTTGATGTTGGAGCTTCCCCTCTTTCCAAACCAATGTTGATACTAGGTCTGGATGTCACCGAAGGATGTTGCAGATGCATTTCCACACAAAATCAACATCTGAAACAACATTGTTTAGGGAGGGCTGGGGGTCTCTCTTTGACAATTAGTATATATCCAGTGGCAATAAAGCACTGTCTCATACCTTTGGGAGGGATTGTAGGGAAATTACTATCCTCGATATCATGTGGATCCCAATCTCAAAGGCGTGCATTGCTCTTAGAAACGAATGTTGTTTTGTAGTCGCACTCTTAGCATAATGATCTCCCATCTCTTGCCTCACTTCCAAACACTTTCTACGTCATAGTGAAAGGGGTCTATGGACCAATCAGAGTCTTCCATTCAAAACCCTAGTTTAGTTCAAACTGGTTCAACTGCCAGTGTGTATAAGACCAGGCGTGTATGAAAGTGTATGAAAATAAAACCTTTTAAGAAAATATGATAAAGAATAATAAAAAAATACTAATAAGATATTTATAAACAAAATACTCAGCAAAATACCAAAAAGGAAAAGATATAATTCTACAGTCTTATATCTAGTTCCAGTAACTACTCAACTGACTTTACATGATACCACTCAGCCATTTTTTACATAGCACGATGCAGTCACACATGGCACTCACAACTACTGACCAGGCACCCATCTTCTTGGGGGAGAAAGACCAAAGTTGTGTTCACATCTTACCAAAGGTTGTTATCCTCAATTTCGTAAGGGCACGGATTCAAACCCACTATCTTTTAATTGTGAGTCCTACGCTTTACTTCTTCACTACACGCATCTTTTTATAAGCAGTTTCAGCTCGAGCTTAGTACTAAAAATTGCTTGGCTAGAGAGAAAATTTGAATACTCAAAATTGCTCAACAATTGCTTAGCTTTTTATACTTAAGTTATTTCTTAGAATACTACCTCAAAAGTTTTTGTACAACAAATGTCGATGGTATGTTGCATACAAAAGTGTGTCTGGGTACTAAAATCCACCGTAACCTTAATTCTCTATAGCTGCTGCACCATTTTCATTGCCAATTGGATCAGAACTACAATTTTCAAATTGCTTAGCATTCCTCTATCCAGTACTAGAATTGTTTTTGTCTTATCGAGTACTGACTAGCTTGTACAGCAGTTGCTTACAAAAAAATGCGTGTATTGAGGATCATTCGAGACTCTCTTATAAAAAACCGTGTATAAGTGCAAAACACTCAGTCGTCCTCCAAGCTCACGTTCAAACTCTGACCAAGGGAATTAACCGCTTTTAGAGAACCCTTACTAGTGCCGAGATAAGTGGAGATTGCTTTTCCATAATGAAAACGAGACTTTTCTGGCAGCTCTTTCAGCTCGTCTAAGTTCATTCGTTTCCAGTCTTTTTGGACGCGTTGGTAATCTGCCTTATTTCGCTTCTCAGATATGGCTGTGTACATTTTCTTCACGTCTTGTCTGAAATAAAATAATTTGGTTTAGAAAATTAGGGAGAAACATGGGCTTTTCTGGCCATGGGACCATTAACATAGTGTGTAGGCTGCAAAATATAAAACGTTAGTCCCCTCAACTTTAACGCATTACTTCACTTCACGTGACAAAATTAAAAAAATAAACTGTGCTTCTTAAACGTTTCGATTTCATCTTCATCAGTAAATGATTTACTCTAATAAAGCTTTATAAACTTAGGAAACTAGGCTCTCGTATTATCGTTGACTTCATATGAGTAGATATCCCTAAAGCATCTGCTATTTTTGTAGGCACTACACGTTTTTTTTTCTATAAGAAACCTAGCTTGGGTCCTAGTACTAAAAGTTTCTTAATTTTTCACTAGTTTCTAGTACTAAAAGTTTCTTAAAAGTTTCTTATTTTTAGATACCACTTAACATCAAATTTTGCACTTTCCCTCGCATATTTCTTGTATTAAAGTGAAACCCACCAACTAATACAATTAGACTCAACATCCTGTGTTCCTCTAAATAAAAACGTGTTGCTAACTTAAATCAAGCAAAATGTATTGTTGACATATTACTTTCCGGCTCGAAAGTCCTCTTATATTTTCTCGGAGTTTCTTAAAGATATTGATGTAGTTCTAAAAGTTTCTTAAATTTTTTGGGCTCTAGTACTAAGTTTCTTATAAACCGGTTTCTTATTAAAAAAAAACGTGTATATGTATCTTTTAATGTGTGTCAATCCGCCCTTGTTCTCCATTGCTATTTGAAATGGAATTCAAGACACAAAAATGGCCTTACCTGAATTTGGGGACTTCGTCATAAGTCATAGTAAAGTGTTGATATTCAGGGTTGTGCATCTTCTGAACCCCGAGGGGAGGAATGGGCGGCAGACGAGTGCTACCAACATCTCCATCCTTTCCACTCAGGTTCTTGCTCCTAGAAAATAAATGTTTCATTTTAATCTCATAATACATCATAGAACTAGACTAGATTCAATATAAGGGAGGATTTGCAAGAAATGGATGAAGGTCCTCCCTTCTTGTGACTCTGTTCAGACTTACCAAAGCCTGATGCTGTTTGTAGCAATATTAGACAACATCATATCATAGTCCTAAGAGAGTTTCTTTATAATATATAGAAACTATTCAGAGTAGTTTATTGTAATTTTTTTTCCTGTGAGTTTGCTGACTAGATCTTAAACGTGCTAGCCTGCCAAAGGCTAGCAGGGACACAGGATCCCTAGTTTCACGTCTCTTCCAAAGAGCAGTGGAGTGAGTTGTTTAGTCAACACATCCGAGGCTACCCATGCTAATGCTCACACCACTGAGCTTAACTACACCTGCATGCAGCAAATGGTTGAAGCTGCTCCGCCACTCAACCCTATCCTGAATATCTTATTTGCTTTTTCATTGTCTTCTGTTGTTAGTGAAACATTAGCGGGGCATAGGCCTTCTAGTATGAAGGTTTTTGTGAAGATTTGAAGACATGTGAAAACGGACGATTGTCCCTATGAAAATGAGAAACTGTGCTTGACTTACCAAAGTTTGATACGATACAACTGTCCAGGTACTTTGCTTGATACAGTTGGAAGAGGAAAGCTGAAAAAATCAGAAATCAGTTAGCTTTTCGTGGTATAAGTTTACTTGTCATCAACATTGATTTCTTGCAGTGATGAAAATGCCTAAAACCTGTGAACTTTCATTGAATAACATTAATGTTATTTATTACTTTCTTGAAGGTGGCGATGCAATGTGGCCTGATTTACATATCACTATGAAACTTGAAGCAAGCAAAAGTCCTAAAACACAGAGAAAATGGGAGAAGAACTTGCAACTAATCAGCAATAGTTGGTAATGTTGATTTTTGATAAAACATTTAGTAACACAGTAGTGTAACGAGGCAGTCGGGGTCCCTAGGAATTAAATATGATGGGGCTCTTTAAAGGAGTGTGGGATAACTTCAAAAGCACAGTATAGTCAAAACCACACAATGAAAAATATTTTGGGGGCCGCCTTGGGGCTCTTTTTGCTCGGGGGCCCTTAGTTTTACGAACTAAGGTGCCATAAACTGAGTTGTTCTACTGTAGTAACCCCACTATTCCTTCTTGTAACCATTTCAAAATTTCACGCTTCCTGTCCAAGCTGCATTTATGTTTTATCAGAACTCCAAAAAAGTAATAATGTTTAATGAATGTTTTGAGAGCAAAATCAGGGTTGCAGAAGAGATGCAACTTACTGGTCCATTTTCAGCGAAATTTCTGGCTCTAAAACAAAAAGAAACAATGAATTAGAATGTAAGTTGCAGACTGTGTCATAATTGCTAAAAATTATTTGATAATAGTTGTAAGTTGCTTCAAAGCGTTTGCAAGTATATCACAATTATTATTACAAATTGTTTGGAAACATTGTGAAGTGTTAAATGATTTTTGCAAACAGTTGCAGATTGAGTAAATACATTTGTTCTTATCAAGGCTGTTTCTGATACAATATATGACATGATAGTCACCACTTATCATGACAAGCCTTTGATATTTAGTATGGCAACGTTTTGGGAGAGATCCTTCTCCCATCATCGGGCGATGAAAAAATGTGGTTACAGATTATTTTGTATGGTAGCAAACAGGGGATGCGCTCTGCCCCCACCGATAGGCTGACTTCAACCCTGTTCAAACTTACCAACAATATTGAGAGCGGTTTGTCTTTGACCATAACCTCCCCATGATTCGTAATACGGCTCCTAAAGAAAAAAACAAGTGGCAATTAGTATGTTATCAATAGAACCCTGGCCTATGTAGAGTTTTGTTATGTACTTTAATAATCCAAGAGCCACTCCGTCTATGCTATTATAATGTAAAGGGCCCTACTAGTGCCTCGTGGCTAATTTGTACAAGATAGTGCACAAACTGACATTGGAACACAGGAGATTGGATTGGTAACCCTAGGTGGCTATTATATCATTTTATAGAATATCTTGTCGTCTATGAATAAGGCTAAAGAAATTGATGAAATTCCAACGAAGAACAGTTTAGGGAGTTTTGGTTTAACATGATAGCTTGACTAAGTAAGTTTGGACCTTTTTAACAACAGAGGCGCAGTAGCATGCACTAATCAATCACTATAGTTGTATTATGAGGTCCTATTTTGTTTATTGGGTTTATTGCAACCATATCAGCTGTAGCTGCATATCTGCTACAGGAGTCTTTGAATTCAAAATAACTGCCTACTACAAAACCCCTTGAGTCTCTAGCATAAGGTATCTGCTCCAAGTACCTAGCATTAGCAATGAAGGATTGGAAATTTGGTGCAGAATTGTTGATTCCATGTGCTTGACTGCATTCAACTGATGATGGCGATGATATCTAGTTGATGTCACTGCATCGCAAAGGGTCAAAAACAAGATAAAGCAGCAAAAATCTGAAATATGTGTTTACCTGATCTTTCATAACATAGTCAATCATGTATTTGTTGTAGTATGGAGATAGACTGTTGAAGATGTCTGGTGTGTAGGGTTTCCTAGAAAGAAGGAGAAAATAACTTGAGAAGTGTGAATGAAATGGTCTGAGTTTCTCGAAGCCCCGATGGGGCAGTGGTTATGCACTGGAGTATAGATTTAGAGCCTATGGGTTCAATCCTACTTGGGTCATTTTCGTTCTCACAAACCATCTCGTAAGAAAAAAAAAACATAAAACTCCGGGGGGAAATCAATGAACAATAAATCATTCTTTTCTGTTTTGGCAGTAAACCTGAAAAAGGAAAAGCCAACCAAGTTTTTTGAGCAAAATATCAAGGGATGTCCAAAAGTTTGGCAAAATCAAATTATGAAAAAAAAGGCCTTACATTTTTGGTCTTTCAATCATGGACGCAGCAGTGACCATGTCTTTACGCAACCTCTCCAGCTCAGCCATCATTTGTGCTCTGGCCTTACTTTCTTGCGACTTGACAGAACTTTTTGAAGTCTCTTCTCTTCCAAGCTGCTTTCTGTTCTTACGTTTTTCATTTTCAGCATCTTCGTCTTTATCCCCAACGGAAGATGGGGCCTCCTCCTGAGTGACACAAATACCATTAGATTGAATGAATAGCTTCAAACAGGTATTGTTTCAAGAAGGGGGTTGTAAGGGGCCCCCTCTAAATATGCCCCCTCTATTTTGGCAATACAATTAGCTCAATAATATACCATTTCCCTTGATGTTGTTCTTAGATTGGTGTGTCTTTGAATGGTACAAAACTTCAAAATAGCCAGAAATTCTGGAAACATAGCAAAACTAACACATAAATTACATAAGCTTTTTGCCTGACACTCAACAGAGTAATAAGTCAGAAAGAGAACGAAACAAAAACATAGGTTTCTGTTTTGTTCTCTATGTATTACTCTGTTGAGTGTCAGACGAAAAGCTAAAGTAATCTATGTGTTCGTTTTATTATGTTTCCGATATTTCTGGCTATTTAGATAGATGTGTTAGCTTGCTCTTCTATGGATGCCATATCCAGCATTGATCCATGATTGAAGAAAAAATGACAAATAAAAAATACTTGTGCTATGACTTGCATACTTTACCGAACTCCAATCCAACCCCAACTCTCTGATATATACTTAACCCTGTCATGTTTGCTCACTACAAACCAAAGTTGCAAGTCCAGCTATCACTTTACAACAATATGTCTATTGTTTTACACATGAAATTGTGCACCGAAGTTCTCTTTCTCTAATGCACAGAACAAATTTTTCGTCTGGTAAAAAGTAACCAAAAGGGGTTCCAAATATTCCAATATTCGCGTTTATACAATTTTGTTGCCTGTTCCCCGTGGTCTATCCATCATTTGTTGATCTGAATGAAGTGTTTTACTTCTCTTGAGTTGTTACAGAGGGCTTACAAGGTTAAAGTTTAGTGCAGACATCACATTTTGTGATAGAGACTCTACTAGATACTCACCACTTCTTCTTCATCTTGAATCTGTTCTGCAGCAATTTCATCAGGAACTTCTCCTGCCTCTGCCATTTTCAATACTTTAAATCAACGGGACACCTGCACTTCTGCAATTAATACAGAGATAAAGCAAAGGAAATATGAATCTAAATCATAAAACTTAGATATACTTAAACTTTGATTTTATCGCCACGCAGCAGGTAAGAAAGACAAACAAAACTCAACCAAATGTTATTGTCATTCAATATTTGGTCATTGATCGATCTGTAGTCATAGTGACTGATGCTGTGAGCCTCACTTCCACGTTTTTGAAATGGAGGCTCAGAATTTCCCGCGAATAAATTTTGTTTTTTTGCAGTTGCAGTTGCTCGATTGCTGATCCCTTGCCCGATTGCTGACCCCTTGCTGCTGAAATCTGATATTTGGTTGGTAAAAATGTAGAAATATGGCTATACCTCTGGATTTCCTACCAAGGGATTTGCGGAAGGCGTTGCTAAAGTTCCAAAAAGATGGAATACGGTTTGGAATCGAGAAAGAGGGAAGGTAAAACTGTTGATCAGCGTGCCTAGTGGTACATGTGTGTTTATCATTGTCACAAGGTTTTTTTTGAGGGGGGATCGTCATAGGAAGAGTACCACAGGGACTGGGGGAATGGTTGGTGAGAGATAACATGATCAGGGATCATGTAGGATCAAGAGGGCTACCAGCACTCGGGCCAAGTTTTTATATTTGAAGCAGGATATAACAGGGGCTCTTTTCAATGCACACTATACAAATTTTAAAGAAGAGTCAGATTTTTAGGTTTTTCGCTTCCTTATGCTATGCTTGCCATTTTTCTGGCTGTGCTTCCCATATTGAAGTTTTGTTACCAATCAAACACTCTTCCCAAATTTATGCATTGCTTTCAAGCTGTGCATAGTGGAGGAATTCCACCTTTTTCAGACTCTAATTCTGGGATAAACTTTGCCAAAATTTTGCCAAATATACACTCTTTTTTTTATGCATAAGAACCAGTAAATTTGAAGCTGGCTGTTTTTGAATATTCCTTTATTTTCAGCCTGAAATGTTCTTAAATTGTTCTTAATTCATATTGATTTGGAAACCTGTTCTCGCTATCAGCTTTAGTTGATTGATTCAAATGTGGACTCTCTTGACTATCTGATACATCATTGTGCTGTCAATCTGCTTGTTTTGTAATTATTTGTCAGTCCTGTGGATATTTGGTATAATTCTTATATTGACCTTGAATTTATCAGCCCTGGTTTGTTTTTAGCTTGTTCTTCAGTTTTGGCAACATTTGAGGCTTGTTTTCTTATAAAATTGTGCTTATAAAAAAAGAGTGTAACACATGAAATGAACAACACTAACCCCGCCCTGAGCTTGGATCTGTTTACGAGTTTTTCTGTATTTCTTATGTTGTTCAACCGGGAACTATATTACCATGTTTTTTAATGTCTGAATTATGAGCCTTTCTCCTGTTTCTTCTGAAAGGCGTAAAATAATTGAAATAAATGAGGCATTCCTCCCCTATGCAAAAATAATTGCTTTCAGGATCTTTTGTACTGTGCTAGTGACAACAGTTTCCTCTGCAGATATATATCAACATAAGCTTTTGTCTGATGCCATTTCATTTCTCTTAGATGTCTTATTGGAGATGAGATGGGACTCGGAAAGACACTACAGGCTCTCTCCATCGCATTCTACTACAAACAGCAATGGCCATTATTGATTGTGGTGCCGGCATCTTTGAGGTTACCATGGGTGGATGAAATTGAAAAATGGTTTCCCGAAATACAACCAGAAGATATCAACCTTGTTAAAAATTGTGCTGATATCGGGTATGTGAAGTGGGATTCAATATGATAAAACAGCGGTGATTTAAGGGGCTGGAAATTAGGCTTTTGCCCCCGATCGTTGGAGGCTAGTCCCCTAACCCCGTCAGAGAATAGAAAATTTCCTTACCTTTATTGTCTCTGAGCAAATTTTGAACTTTTTTGGGTAACCCTCATGTCAGAGGAAACCAGGCACCACCACACTTAATGAAATTCCCCATTCTATGTATTTACTCAAAGAATATAACAGTGTTGAAATACCGAGAAAACTAGTGGCTTGTGGAAAATCATGCAATTGTTGCCCTTCTGAAGTTCTGAGATCTCAAATTTGAACTGGGATCAAAGAATCTGGCTTCAACAAAGTTCTTCACATTTTTAAATAAAGCCCTAATTTGAAAAGACATTGATACATGAACATTCTCTCTGGCTCAACTTGCCCATATTATTATTCTTTTCTTAGTGCATTGTCAAAAGCCAAAATTAGCATTCTGAGTTACGGCATGATGAGCTACGGAAACAACACCTTTGGTTCAGCCCTGACGAGGGCCCTGGAAACTGTGGACTTTGGGGTGGCTATTTTGGATGAATCGCATATGATCAAAAACAGGCAAGCAACCAGAACGAAAAGAGTTATGAAATTGCTGAAAAATATCAGAAGAGTTATTTTGCTGACTGGAACGCCAACCCTTGCAAGACCAGAGGAGGTAATCATGTATTTGATAACTTATTTGACGTTCAGAAATTCACAGTTTGGAAGACCACAGTCTGCCATGAACACTTATGGACTTGTTTTGAGTTTATGTTTAGGGACCGTGCACAATGATCGGCTATTTTTCGGCTATCAATATTCGGCTAAATTCGGCTATTTTTTGGTAAATAGCCGAATTTTGTAAAATTTTAGCCGAATTTTTCACAGCCGAATTTTCAAAATAGCCGAATTTATGGAAAATTCGGCTATTTTTCGGCTATTTTTCGGCTAACTTTCGGCTATTTTGATTAGCCGAATGTTCTCATCATGTTCTAATCTATTCAGGTCTCTCGAGGCTTGCTGGTGTTGCTCGAGAACAAAAGCGCCATATGGTGTTTACGAAATTGAATAGAGGAAATTTTGTTTACTATCGGAGCTTGTCTGAATAAAAAGCCGAAAGTCCCACGAGTGCATCCGTTTATGTTTAGAGGGTTTACCTTTTAAGAAATAAATTTGCCAAATCAACATACAACTTTGGTCACTGAGCAAGAAACGTCCATCATTTATTTCCATAAAAAGCATTTTATAAGAAACGGTCTGCAGGCCAATAAGAGACTCCTCTTATAACAGAGAATTTAGGAGAAACTCGGAAGGTGACTGCAGGGGCGTTGCCAGCACAAAAAAAGTGGGGTGGACAAAAACGAGGGAGAATGGGGCTTGTAGGAGGTTCTTGTAAACATTGCGTGGGGGGGCACGAGACAGGCGGGCCGTAGGCACGTTTGCAATGACCGTAGGTCATTGCCCAATACAGCTGGGGGTCTGGGGGGCGCTGTAAGCCCCCCAGCGGGTCCAGGGCAGAGCCCTGGCAGGGGTCCTGGGGGCGGAGCCCCCGGAAGCTCTTGCAATTTGGCCATCTGTGAGGCCTTAAAATTGCTTAGAATCTAGTAACTACTCTATCTGCGCAATTATAGAAACACGCATGAAATAAAGAGTCATTCACTGAAGATATCATCAGCTTTTTGAAAATTTCACTTGCTAGATACTAAATTTTAAAGTTATTCATCTTGATTTACAAAGCAAGTTTCCTATGCCCACTGGCTTTAAAAAGATCTAGAATGCTGTCCAGCTCAATTTTATCGGCGATATCTCTTTCAATGCTTATTTTGATAAGATGCTCCAAGCGCTGGTCTGACATTGAAGCACGCAGGTATGTATTTATCATCTTGACCTTACTGTGAGCTCTTCCACAAGATGCCACTGTTACTGGCAATGTAGCAATGATTTTCACGACTTCGAATAAATCTGGGAAGAGATTGCTTACTCCATTTTTCGCAAATATCTTCAGCAATGTTGGAAAGCAGAGCCATTTCTGTGGCATTTGGATTGCTTTGTCCTTCTCTGCTCTTTCCCTTTCCTTCAAATAATCTTCGTATTCCTTTTTCCAAAGTTTAACTTCGTTGGATTTTGAGAATAGCGTGAACTGACTGCCAGCACGCTCACTATCGACGTCATAAAAAGCTGCGAGCTGTTTGACTTTTCCGACGTTTTCTTCAAACAGCTTTGTAGGGTGGAATGTGCTTGCTTGAAGCAAAATGTCGCAAGCATGAGAGGAGAATCTTCTGTCGAGCTCAGTGCTGAGTCGATCAAGGAAAGGATAGTACAGATCTCTTCTGAAACGATTCTTTTGACACAGCGATGGATCTGGCTGATCTTCTTGCACAGCACTGCTTTCTCCATATAGGATTTCAGAGCCAGTGCGAAAATGAGCTGGGATCGTCCGCTTCCTCTTAGCGAGCCCTTCTTCTTCTAAACTCGTTACTTTGAGGTGCGTCACTTGGCAGTAATTCTCCGCTTCTTGAACGAATTCTTCAATTTTCGCTTCGCTTCTGAGGTCATGAAGAGCTTGCTTCAAGGACTGGACACCAGGGACAGCTGAAACCAGATCCATATCTTTAAACTGCAAATATTTGGAAACAGATTTGCATAAAGCGAAGCACGTTTTTAGCACAAGACATGCTAAAATAAATTTGAATTTCTGGATCCTCACAAGCAAACCCTCAGCTGTGGATTCCCCTTCAACTGACATCTCCTTTAGCATCTCTACTATGGCTGGCATTGTGTTGACTACTGTTTCAAGGTTATCACTTTTAGCTGCCCATCTTGTGTCTGAGAGTGAGTGCAGTGCGATCTTCCCCTTCGTTATTCCCTTTTCTTTCAGTTTTTTTTCGTACAATGCATGTCTCTTTGGAGAGCCTTCCAGATAGTGGTATATCGAGCCTATCGATTCGAATACATCGTTAACTGCTGGAACTGTATCCACACCTTTTTCTAAGACGAGATTGAGTCTGTGTGCGAAACAGTGAAAGTAGATACACTTTGTTGCACCAGCAGCTGTCAAATGTTGCTGGACACCCTCGTCCTTCCCAGACATATTACTGGCTCCGTCGAACCCTTTCCCCACTAAATTGGCGATGGGAAATTTCATATCTTCTAATATCGCTATGATGATTTCTGCAAGTTTTTTTCCTTTGATGCTATCAACGCGTTCTAACTTGATACAACGTTCCCAAATGCTGAAATCGTACACATATCTAACAATGACAGACATGAATGCTCGTTTGTGAGAAGTTACTTCATCGCACTCAATCGAAAAGTGCTTCGCAGACACAACTTCGCCTTTGATTCTTTCAGTAACTACTTGATTCAAAATGCTAATCATTTCGTTTTGGGTACCTGGAGAAAAGTAGGACACATTCTGGGGATGCTGCTGTATCCATTTTTGAAGAGGCTGGTGGTACTTTGCCAGAAAGTTCAGCTCCTCGAGAAAGTTACCTCGGTTTTCTGCAGCATCTGATTCATCGTGTCCCCTGAAAGCACACCACAATTGCTCAATCTCATCGTGGTGACAGGACGTGTTTTTGAGAGCTCTTTAATATCGGTACAATTTATCTACTTATTAGTTACTTTTTAATAAAATTTATTTCTACTTACATATTACATTTTCAACTGCATTTAAATGAGGTTCAAACAAGTGAGGAACTCATTGCTGATTTGGTATTTGTAGGTAACTTTTTACTTTTTACTGGAATTTTGAAATAGGACCAACGAAGGTTAGGCCGAAGGTTAGGCCAAAGTTTTTTGTTCAAGATGGCGAAAGGAACGAGTTCAGTTGTAGATCTTGAGAATGAAATTATTGCTGTAATAAATGAAATAAGAATAAAAGACAAGAAAAGGCCATGCTCAGCTAATATCACATCTAAATTTGCGAAAAAGAAATCAACTTATAAGTCAAACGATGTTGGGGATGCACTAGTGCGCCTCGTGCAACAGGGTCGCATCGAGAGTCGAGGAGAAGGTGACGAAGAATCCTACTTTGTACTTGATTCACATGTTTTGCCTAAACCAACAAAGCAGAAGAAACCAGAGAATATCACATGCCCAGAACAAATTAAATACACCCCGCTTACGGATTTTTTGGAGCTGAAACAACAAGTAGAATGTTTGGTGAAAGCTAGACCTATTGAAATAAAAGATGGATGCGCAAGTGGTATCACCGTCGGGAAAGAACTCGATTTAAAAGAACAAATTATGTTATTAAAAAAGGAAAATGAATCTTTGAGAAACGAAATCCGGCAAAAAAACTTAGTGATTGAGAGTTTTCAAACTACAGATATAAATACAGAGAATGGAACGGTTCCTCACTCATTCCCCGGACAAAATTTCACGCGGGTGAATCAAAAACACTGTATTAAAAAACTAACAAAGTCAAAGCCCTCCTGGGAGCCTTCAATAAAAATGAGTAATAGATTTCCTCCAATTGCAACATTAGAACTTGAACAAAGCAGCACAGTCTCGCAGGAACGAAACACAAGAGATGCACGCCGTACACACCAAAACACGACCGATGCAATTCACTCAAGCAGACAGAAGGAGTGGTTGAGCAGTAAAAACAACGCCGAAAGAAGAGAGGAATCTCAAGCTGCTACTGCAAGGAATGCTACAACTTTTTATCGGAGAAATACAGATACAGCAGATGGAAGGAATAAAATGAAGGCCATAGAAATTGTTGGAGATTCCTTAATCAAAGATATCCAATCTTATAGAATGAATGAAGCTTCTGGAAGCCCCGACGAAAAAATTTACGTGAAATCGTTCCCGGGAGCTACGATTGACTGCATGCAAAGCCACATATGCCCAACATTGAAGCGAAACCCATCAGCGATTGTGATTCATTGTGGAACAAACGATCTCCGGAAACCTGCAACTGCTGAAGATATTGCAGGAGAAGTTCTTGAGTTGGCAAATCTTACTAAGACAAATGACAATAGAGTACTGGTATCTGGTATTGTACCAAGAGGAGACCGTTGGCAAAGCAAGGCGATAGAGGTAAACTATATTCTCAAACAGTTATGTTATGAACAAAATTTTAATTTTATTGACAATAATAATATCTCACCGCTTTTACATTTAAATAGAAGTAGATTACACTTAAATAGAGAAGGTACCCGTATCCTTGCTAACAATTATCTACATGCCCTAGGTTTTTGACTAAACGATACCATACCTTTGTCAAGTAATAACATTTCACCTCGGAACCCAGAAACGGAAATTTCCAGCGCGAATAATAGTAATGATACTTCTGTATCGGATTCAAATTTGAGTCTGCCGATGTCAGTCAGTGATAGTGACGTTGAGGGCGGTGCAAAATCTGACCTTAAGAATATGAGGCTAAAAAATAGTGAACGTATTATAATCGGCTATCTAAACATTAATTCTATTAGAAACAAATATGATGCATTAAAAGAGATTATTTCAAAAAATGTAGATATATTTACGGTCGCAGAAACAAAAATTGATGACTCTTTTCCCACAGAGCAATTTTCCATGGAGGGATATTCTAACCCGCTACGATTCGATAGAAATTGCCAGGGTGGGGGACTCTTGATATATATTAAAAATGATATCATCTTCCGTGAACTTAAATCCTTTAATTTTGATGATGATATAGAATGCATTTATTTTGAAATCAACTTAAGAGGTAAAAAATGGGCTCTTTTCAGTATTTATCGACCACCATCCCAATCACAAGAACATTTTTTCAAAAATCTTGGCAAAGCAGTTGATCATTTCAGTGAAAAATATGAAAATTTCCTTATGTTTGGTGATTTTAATACAATAGAGACGGACCAGCAGATTCACGACTTTATGAACAATTATTCTCTCAAGAATTTAGTTAAGGAACCCACGTGTTACAAGGGTGAAAACCCCAGATGCATAGATCTAATTTTAACCAACAGGTATAGGTGCTTTCAAAATACTAACACAATCGAAACAGGACTCTCTGATTTTCATAAAATGGTAGTTACAGTGTTGAAAACAAAGTACCAAAAAGCTGGACCCACAGTAATAAATTACAGGGATTATAAGAATTTTTCAGAGGACAATTTTAAGCAGGATCTCAGGGATGCATTGGGAGGTATAAGATCTTCTGTTCAAAATTATGATTTTTTCCAAAACTGTTTCGACAAAGTACTTGATAAGCATGCTCCAATAAAAAAGAAATACGCTAGAGGGAATGACAGTCCTTTTATGAATCGAGCTCTCCGAAAAGCAATTATGTTGCGTTCGCGACTGAAGAATAAATACAATAAAAATCGCACTATTGCAAACTGGGAAGCTTTTCGCAAACAACGGAATCTATGTGTAACATTGTTCAGAACTGAAAAAAGAAATTTTTACAACAATTTAGATATATCCCATATAACAGATAACAGAAAGTTTTGGAATACTGTAAAGCCTTTCATTTCGAATAAGAATAAGTCTAAAACGAAAATTACTCTTATTGAAGATGAAAGAGTAATAACAAAAGATGAGGAAGTTGCTGAAATTCTAAATAACTACTTTGTCACTGTCACTGACTCACTAGGCATTAACGAGAACAGTGAGGTTATAACAAGTACAACAGATATCACAGACCCTATAGATCAAGTGGTTCTAAAATATTCTAGCCATCCCAGCATTATAAAAATACGTAGTTTCGTTCAACAAGACACTTGCTTCAATTTCGATACAATTTCTAAAGAAGAAATGGAAAAAGAAATAAGGGCACTTAATCCACGGAAAGCAACAACTTTCAAAAATATTCCTCCTAAGATTTTAAAGGGTTGTTCTGAAATTTGTTCTGACGCGCTTAAAAGTATTTTTAATGAAGGCATTCGTGGTAGTTTGTTTCCGGAACAATTAAAATATGCAGATGTCACGCCTCTTTATAAGAAAGAAGCAAAAACTTCAAAGGAAAATTATCGACCTGTTAGTGTTCTACCAACAGTCTCTAAAGTTTTTGAAAGAATTCTAGAGCGGCAAATGACAAGATATATAACCCCTTTTCTATCAAATCTTTTATGTGGATTTCGTAAAAATTTCAATACACAACACGCACTGATCAGGATGCTAGAGAAATGGAAAATGGGTTTAGATAACGGAGAAAGCATAGGCGCAATTTTTATGGATCTCTCAAAAGCATTTGACTGTATCAAGCATGATCTTCTTTTGGCCAAACTACATGCGTATGGTTTTAATCGTGAGGCTCTTTCACTTATTCATAGCTTTTTGGAAAACAGGCAGCAAAGAGTAAAAATCAATGGATCTTTTAGTAAATTTCAAAATCTTTCTTTAGGAGTGCCACAAGGCTCAGTTCTTGGCCCCCTCTTCTTTAATATTTATATAAATGATTTGCTACTCTCCATTCAAGAAACTAGTATCTGTAATTATGCAGATGATACCACCATTTTCACATCTGATAAGAATTTAGATAACGTAATCAAAAGATTAGAGAGTGACTCAACAGTCATAATTCAATGGTTTCAAGACAACTTTATGAAATTAAATACGGAAAAATGTCACTTCATGGTATTAGGTAGAAGCGCTGATCAAACAATCACAGTTAGAATAGGTAACAGTACGATCGAAAACTCACGTGAGGAAAAATTGCTTGGGGTTATAATTGATCGTAAACTAACTTTTGAAACGCATATAAATAAGCTATGCAAGAAGGCTGGAAACAAGCTATTCGCGCTTTCCCGTCTTTCTCTATATATAGAATCTAGCAAACTGCAAATTTTGATGAGAGCCTTTGTAATGAGCCAGTTTCGATACTGCCCATTGGCTTGGATGTTCCATAGCAAGCATTTAAATGCCAAAATTGATAAAATACAAGAAAGGGCCTTAAGAATTGCCTATAAGGATTTCGATTCTAGCTTTGAATATTTATTAGAAAGAGATAATTCTGTAACTATCCATGCTAAGAATTTACAAACTCTATTGACTGAAGTTTTTAAGACGCACAAAAATTTAAACCCCAATTTCATGAAGGAAATCTTCACTGAGCGAGAAAATATGTACAACCTTAGAAATAACAATGAATTTGAAATACCTAGAGTAAGAACTGTAAATTTTGGGTCTGAGACTATTCGATACAGAGGACCTCAACTCTGGCTTTCCCTTTCTACAGAGACTAAAAATGCAGGCTCAATTCGGGAATTTAAATCCAAAATAAAATATTGGAACTGTGACGAATGCCTCTGCAAAATATGTAGGCCTTTTATCAAAAACCTTGGTTTCTTATAAAATTATAACCCTCCATGATCTTATTTAGGTAGTTTTTTAGGACGCTCTTATCAAATTTTATCATATCTTAAGCTATAGAATTTTACCCCTGTATAAAATAGTTTTATCTGTAGTATTTTTAAAGTCGTTATTTTTTAGATAGTTGGCATTAATTAGCGTAAAATTTAGTTGCAGCTATGTAAAGCCAACTTTAAATAAATTTATTATTATTATTATTATTATTAAGCATTGTTTTGCTTCGCTAAATGTCGGATGACATCAAATATCACGCGAACCACTTCTCGATTTTCTTCCCTCTCTTTTTCTTTTCTCGAAATTGCGGCCTGAGCTGCACCAACCAGTTGAACATCAATTGGATCATTGCTGCTTTTAAAATTCTGCATGCGTTCCATTGAGAGAAGATGCATCCTTGAGCTTGCATGCTTTGAAAGTTTCCCATTGGCTCCAGTGGCATTCTTCCATTGGTTAAAACTTTCTTTCGTAAATGTTTGTTCTGAGCTGCCAACTGTAATGCGAAGAAGAATAGAATATTAGTTTCCTTTTAGCCTTCAAATACAAAGGATTGGATGAAAGAAAATTTGACAAAAGTTTTTATAACTGGTTTGGTTTCCATTACAACAATAATGCAAACAAAGTAAAAATCTACGTACATCCTGACAACCTCTTTTGCGTGGTGGATTCAACCACTACCACCCCATATACGCCACCCTATTTTATAGATTGCATGCACGTAGAACATAAACACAATTTGCTTTTAAATTTTTTGATTTTTAGTATAATGTACAATATGTATTAGACACAAAATCTCCTCATTTTCATTATTTTTCATCATCTTGCCACTATAACGGTTTTGTTCAAGGGTACTAAAGTATTTTAAGACATCCAGTGTCATCCGACTCCAGAGTGAGTTGAAATTTGACATTAGAGATGGGTATGCAGAAAAAACTTTTCGACTTCATAAATTTGTAAAGCGAAGTACTGAGGGTGTCACGAAAATTTCCACCCGAAGGTCTGAGTAAGTTTTACAAACCCGACCTGAAATTAAGGAAATAAAGAAATCTAGAGTTTCATCTTACCAAGTGTTCCAAAACATCTGCAGTAAAAACAGAATGCTGCGTCCTTTACAACAGAATATTCTAGCCAGGAAAATTCGTCATACCAACGAGACTGAAACTTGTACTCGCGTTTTCCGATGACTGATCTTGGAAATTCTATGATTGGCTTTATAGGCCCGGCGTTAACAACTAATTTTCGAGATGATTCATTCACAATTTCAGCTGAAGGATCGCGTGGATACATACTTAATACGATGATTACAATTCACTTTTATTCGTCAGAAAACCTTAATTTCTAGACTGCGTTGCGAGCGTTGCGTGCGTTGCAGATGCACAGCGAGAAATTTCGCAAAATATCTATCAATAGCAATAGAATTGAAATCTCAATTCCCAGGAAATACATGCATGGTTGAATCATGACAGAGTTGTGATACTTTACAAAGTCATAATTATTACAGGACATTACAAACAAATGGATTTATTATCAGGAAATGAATAGCAAACAAGTTGTCAAATCAGTGTGCTCACAATAGTCATAGAAATTGAAACTAGGTAATAAAACTACTCAGTAACACAATAGAGAAAATCACATCATGGATAAACATAATTCAAAGTCTCCCTCTCAGCAACCAAAACTACACATTCATATTTTTTGAGTGGATGAAAATCACCCTCCCCCCCCCCCCCAATTTTTCAACGGATTTCGAAGAATTGGAAAATCGATCTTTGGAAAGACTGGGGTGGACATGTCCACCCCAGTCCACCCCGTGGCGACGCCACTGGGTGACTGGCTGTGTCGTTTGACCAGTATGCAATGTAATCATTTTTTTAAGAAACTATGGTAAATCTTCATACCAGAGTTTCTTAGATTTCACCCTAATCATGGCGCGAAAAGTTTCTTAGCGAATTCCATAACATAAAAACCTGATTTTCCTTCATATACCGTCGTTTCTTTATTTTTATCACTGCGTTAAATGAATGGATATAATGAAGTAAGAATAAATTGCAAATTTCATTGCGAACAGCTAAAATATCTTATTATATACTAAACTGAGCTGGAAACAAAACCAAATACCTTACAAGTTAATGCTCTCGAGCGATAGCATGTGTGGCAGTTTGTTTTCTCGTTAGGAAAGATATGAACAGTTTCTTAACTTTTTGGTTCACACGAAATCTCCTACAAAAGCTTCTTAAGTTTTGAAAATCAAGCCCTACCGTTTCATATCCGCGGTTTCTTATAAAAATTGAGTAAATGCAACTGAAGTCAACCTTGGTCTTAGAAGAAAAAGAACTACAATATGAATTTATTTCACTTTCTTTTTGCGTTGAAAAAGTCTTTTTGATATAACTAGCCATAGCAGCTAGCGATCAACAAAACGTGCATATAGTGCGCATGGGGATTGTTTATTAAGAAAATCCAGCTTACGCAGGGAATAAAACACTGGAAGCTTTTTTCCAACACAATATTTTCTATTCAGTTATTGTTTGGAAGTGTTGCTCTTTTAAACTTCATAGCCACGGCGACACAATCGTTTAGATAATTGTAAAACAAGGCAAACTGTTGAAGTGATCTCGTGGGATTTTCTATTCAATTGTTTATTTCAACCATAGCCGAATTTTAGCCGAAATTTAGCCGAAGTTTAGCCGAAGTTTAGCCGAATAAATTCGGCTAAATTGGGCTACGTAGCCGAATTTGTAAAAAATATAGCCGAATTTTATTTTAGCCGAAAAAAATTCGGCTAAATTCGGCTAAATGCATAGCCGATCATTGTGCACGGGCCCTTAACATGCTAGTCTACAATGGGCTAAGAGGGGCATATTTTTCTGGAAGAGGCACAACAGGATGCACTACATCACTGTATACAGTGAAAAATTGGTGCGTGAGTTTATATCTAACATGCTAGCCTAGGATAGGTCACAAGAGGCCACATTTCTAGAAGGGGTATGGTAGCAAGCACCACATTACTACTATGGTATTGAACGAGGTCTTAGTATGTTACTACCATTTGTGAGTGAGTTGAGTTTATGTTTAACGTGCTAGCTATTAAAGGTCCAAAAGAGTTTGAAAACAAGTCCAAAGATGCCTTATTTCCAAAAGGAAGACATTAGCATGCACTAAATCACTACATTTGGTACTAAATGAGGTCTAATGCTCCAAGTGGTTCAACATAAGTTATATTTGAAAACAACTGCCCACCAGACAACCTCTGAGATTAAGTTAAGAAATGGCAAGCGTATTGGGCCATCATCCACTGTTGCCATTATTTGTTCTCTTTGACTAACATTATCCATTGCTTCCCTGTTAGCTTTACTGTCAAATCAATATAATCCGACCGGGATTAGTTGGTGGTTGGGAATCGTTTGGACGAACATATTGCGATGGTCGATACATTCTGCAGCCAGTAGGAAGAGGAAGAACTTGCCACAAGTTTGATACCAGGTATGCTCTTCGTGTTGCTTTGTTATTCTAGTTTCATATTTTTTTAACAGTTTAATCTCACTAAATTCCCGTTGATGATTGGTTTTCCCACTTTATCACAATCATCCCTCTCCTTTCCGATTGGCCAATTCTTAACTCTTGGTACAATAATTTGTTAGGTTTTGTTACTGTTCTCTTTCCGACGTACCACTTTGATGAGTGTCAACGTAAAGCTGCAGTACTTATGTTTTTCCAATTTTGCTTGCCATTGTCAAGTTCTGTACTGATCAAAGACTATTCCCTCATCTACTAACCACTAAAAGACTAGACCCTTATCCTTTATCCACAGACTTACTCCTACATTTTAGGAATCTATTGTTTTTTTCCCTTCTATGACTGAATTTGCTCTCAAGAATTGATGATAGCGTATTTATCTTTTAGAGGAGCCTCTAATCTTCAAGAGTTGCACGATATTCTCAAGACCAATATTATGATACGGAGATTGAAGAAAGATGTGAGTTGTGTACATACCAATACCATCAATTCTGACTTAATGCTGGTGCTCCTCTCCCTAATGCTGCCCAAACTCTAGCAGTAACCATTAAGGGAGGTGACACCATGGGGTAAAGACCTGTCGACACAGGTATTTCAGTACCACTTGTATGTGGAAGTGGTCCACTCGAAAACACATTTTTTCTCAATGTTTTGATATTTAAGAAATTGTTTCAGGATTCTTTGTCTATTAAAGGTATTGACTCAGTTGCCTGCAAAAAGAAGACAGAAAATAAGATTTGAAATCAGCACAGACTCCAAGAATAAGAAGGTTTGAGCCTTGTATTCTAGTTTTTTTATGATTGTATGGTTTTGTTTTGAAAAGCTTCGCACGACGCAGCACAAAAAAGACGATACCTCCGTTACCTGCTGAAAGAGTCTTGGATATCAACGTTTTCTGGTCTACATCGATCAGGATGACTTCTTTTTACCAAAGTTTCCTTTAACATTTAATGTTCACTACGTTCTGCGTGTTTGAACCAAAGTCGTTGCTTTTAATCTAAGTTCATTACTAACAGTTCTTCACTGAATTCTTTCTATTTGATATTTGGTAGGAGCTTGATGAATGCATGGAACGTTTCAAACATAAAGTGAAAAGTTTGAAGAGTCAATTCAGCCAACCTTCCATGGAGAGATTAACAACGATGAATGATGTACGTGGTGCCATTTTGAGGTTGTTCACAGCAACCGGGTTGGCTAAGGTAAGTTTTGATTTTAAAAGGCTGGTGCTATCTCACAGCTGAAAAGGGGTCGTTCAAAATACACTATATTTCATTATGTAACTAGTCATTAAGCAACAATAAAGCATCAAATGAAGACTATGACCTTCTTTGATTGCATTACTAGCTTAGTCTAGCTTCTTCATACCAGGAACATGCAAATAAACGGATGGTTTGAGGTAGGGATAGGTATTAAGTCTGATACTTATAGAAAGACTTAAAGCAGCAACGATAGACTAATCCCAAAGTCCAGTTGCCTATTGAAAAAAGGGGTACTCCGTATTTGAATAGAATGGTTTTTGCATACGAGAATTCGATATTTTTTAGAAAAAACCAATAAATGAACATTGAATAAAGGTATTATCGACGTTTCAAGCTTTATTTTTCATCAGGAATAAGGAGAAAGAATGAAAGTACTGATGGAAAGTGTTTATCTCTCCGATGTCCTTCGCCATCATCAATAATCTATTCATCAGACTTGGCCATTTTAGGCGAAAGATTGTCCTGCTCCACCTCAATGTAATCCTCAACCATTTGAGATATGAAGGCAAACCCCTACCAAAATGTGCACTTTTACTAAAGGATAGCCCACCTGAGAGCCGGAGGGCCACTTAGGAGCTTGATTCACAACCCACCTACGAAGTCTCATGGCCAGGTCTGTAGTCATGAAATAAACGTTATTCATGTTCCAAGCTGGTGCCTTATCAATAGGTAGGGATGGGTAGATAGTCTTCTATTTTAGCAAAATTTCAAGCAAAAGCAAGGATCTAGACCCAAAGGAGAGGGATTCACTACCCTTTTTTTAAAAGTCTCATGCCTAGGTCTGTAATAAACGTGATTCTTATTCTAGGCTGGTGCCATTCAACAATACATCGAGAGTTTGCTGGATGGAATGGAAAACAAGTTCATTGTGTTTTGTTTTCACCTGGCTGTGATTGATGCTGTCACTGAAGTTCTTGCAAAGCGTCACGTGAAACACGTTCGACTAGCTGGTGATGTGCCTGCTGATATCAGAGCTGTGAGTATGAAAAAGCTTTGCCATACAATATGACATTACGTATATGGCCATATATCTACACGTAACCAGCAAAGATTCAGAACAACCAAATTCGAGATAGACGAAGAATTTTTTTGGCCTATATACCTATAAAGAGCATCCCGAAGAAGAGGTATTGATCCCGATGCCCATCATTAAGATAACCGGAAATCCCATTCCAATGAGGAAACTACAGAAATTTCCAATATTGACATGTTTAACAATCCCAACAGGATTCAGATCAGCCAAAACGTCGAGAGACACGAAGAATTTCTTTGGCCTTAGTGTGCTAAAATGTTATTGTTTTTAAAGAATTTAAGATATTCTTTCTCTCTCTTGACATTATTCATACTTGTTTTCTTTTCAGAATCACGTCCGTGAATTTCAGACTGACCCAAACTGTCGTGTTGCAGTTCTTAGTATATCAGCATCTTGTATGGTGAGATTATTTATCATAGTTAGCACGGTAGCCTCCTGGTAAATAGAGCTTTAGACCTATCCATTGAAGCATTAAGTCATGAAAGGTGGTTTCAATCTTTGTTCAGAGCCATTTCTTAGTTAACCAAGACACCGTCTACTTATGATAATATATTTGCCCGTGTTAGATCGTGAGATTATCTAATCTAGTATCTGTTGTTGATAGTTGATAGGCAAATACAATTACTATCTTCGTAAGTTATTCTCATATGTAAAAAGCATGAAGGGTTCACTGAATAGGTAAACTAATCGAACAGTGCGACCCTGGTCCTTCCTCTCGATGTGACCACACCTCGTGATTCCTTTTGCCTTTTTGCCTGGAATTACAGAGAGCTGGTGGCAAATTCTCTCCTCACACTGTGTGACAAGTCTGAAGGTGGTTTCGAACCCGGGACCCTTTTAACATGGGTTGAGTGATCTAACCACTCGGCCATTGTAGTATATGTTATTTCAGGTTATTTCATAAGTTACACTATAAAAAGGACATAAGTCCGAAATGCCTAAATATACTTTATAAAATTTATTTTTTTTGCCATATTTTTAGTAATTCTATCTACATGATATATTATTTCAGAGTAATGTGGTCGTGTTTCATCCCATTTTTTCTTGACCCTCTCAGTTTCAGTTTTACTTTCAATTTCTCCCAACTGTTTGTAAATTCATCTCACAGGGTTTCACACTGACTGCGGCTGATCACGTAGTTTTCGCAGAGCTTCATTGGACGCCTGGTATAATGCAACAGGCAGAAGATCGTTGTCATAGAATCGGTCAGCAAAACGCCGTCCAGATTCATTATCTCATTGCTAAAGGCACTTTTGATGACGTACTTTGGAACATGCTGTCGAGAAAGGTATTCGGCCTACCACTTTGTATTCATTGTATTTCAACAAAGCGACTACTGTAATTTTCATATGCCATCATCAGGTTTCGAGTCCAATTTTTGACCATCCTGCTGTATGAATTTTTTTTATTGTATACTATCACGAGTAAAAAGTTACTTTCCTGGCTATAGTGCCCGATATACGCGAGTATAGAGCAATTGTAAATCTTATTGTATTAATTTTATTCTACAGAAGTAGGCTACCGCGATTCTTATATGCCATCACCAGGTTTCAAACCCAGGTTTTACCCACGATGCCTTATGAATTAATTTTACTGTATTTATTGAATATGCATAGACTTGTCAGAATACGCTGAAGGCAACGTCTGCAATCAGCATCATGTTCTACCCCCTTGTAAATTCATCCATCGTGTTTAATGTGGTGATACGCCATCCCTTGGCCTTATGACCGAAGAAAATTACCTACAATATCGTGGGAAACTCGAAAAAAGAAAAGAATGATAGCTTTTAAGCGTCTCGTCTGACACTCATCAAAGCAGTTCGTTAGAAAGACAACAAAAACTAAACCTATTAAATTCCTAACACAGGAGAAGCTTTACTGAAATCGTTTATTAATGTGATACTAAAATAAAATTTCATTTGTTGTGTTATAGCTAACTGTAACAGGAGAAGCGCTGGATGGAAAGGCAAAACTTCTGAATGTAGACGAGGCTGACCGAGAACAAGCAGACCTGTTATCATTATGTAAAGCTTGGATTCCAGATGATGATGATGATGATGATGATTGTGATGGATACCTTTTTACTCAAGTATGTCGATTCATCTCTCATTCAGTTCAAATTCGTCTTAAATCGAGAGAGCCATAGGCGTTCACACCCGGGAAACGTCTGTGTAGTACTCTAGGGGAATAGCTTTTGTACATTGGACAGTTTTCCAGTGCTGTGGAGGGGGGTCGCTATCAGTAATGTGGTTTGGAACATCATCATCAGTAATGCAGGGATACCAGCTGTAAATGTTTGGAATACTATCAATACTGTAGAGAAAAACCATACTGTAGAGGGATACCATTAGTATTGTGGGGGATATCATCAATGCTGTGGAGGGAGACCATCAGCACTGTGAGGCACACCATCAGTACTGTAGAAAATGTTCAGTAGTGTTGATGGAAACCATATAATACTATGGGGGAATACTTTAAGCACTGTGAAGGGATATGTGCAGCGATACCATTCAGTAATGTAGAGGATGTTGAATACCGCACGTGGAGGATATTCAATACTTCACTTCTGATTATTTTTTCTTTTAGTAGATATGAATTGTAAATTGATTTAACTACTCTGATGAGTGTCAAACTAAAATCTTTATGAGTGGTTATGTTTCGCTGTTTTCCAATTTTTCTCGCCATCCTTTCGTTAATAAGTTTAAATTTTTCATCTCAGAAACCAAAAGGAGCTGAAAAAAACCAGAGGGATATCCGAAGCAGTTTCGCGATGAGCAGCAAAAAAGAACCAACTCGCAAAAGACGACGAACAAATAAATACTACGAAGAAGGAATTGTCAATATCTCGGACAGTGATGACAACGGTGAGTTCAAAACTGAATTTAAAAGCAAAAGAAGGAAAAAGATGAGAAATGACGTCAAAGAATTGACGAATCAGTCGACAATTGATGCGTTGATTTGCACACCTGGGAGAGGGAAGAATGCGGCCAACAACGAAAGTGATAAAGACCCAAAAAATTTGGCTGGAGATGAATTGAATAATTTTGAATCTATTGATCTAACGTCTGATGTCATTGGTAAAGTAGAATCTTCTTCTGAATCTAGTTCTTCTGTTGGTAAACGTCAGGATTCGGATGGTTTGAACACTGTTCCTTCTAATAAACAGCCTATCGTCAGTGAAAAATTTGATAAGAAAGATATTAGGGATAGTTTTGAGGATAAGGGCAGTGCAAAAATACCAAATGTTATGTCCAGTATTGGTGAAAATGGCAAGTTTGCATTTACACCTAGCAAAGCATTTAGAAAAGAAATTGCCTCTAGAGGTTTGGCCTTTGCTGATTCTAGTAGAGAACAAAATGCTATTGACAGAACCAATGAGACAGATGTAAGACATAGTTTTGATAAAAGAGAGACTATATCAAAATCAGATGATGTTATATCCAGTATTGATAGCAATAATAAACTTCCTACTACATCAAGCAAGAAGTTAAGAAATGAGAAAAAAGGGATTTTGTCAAAGCGAGATGGTTCTTCCAAATATTTTTCCAGTGATAAACAAATATCTGTATCTTCTAGTTCGGTTGAGAAATCTCAAACAACTGACATTTTAGACCCTTTCTCCTCCAATAGACAAAGAAGTAAGGCTAGTCATATGGAAGTAAAAAACAAGTCAAAAAATTCAAAATCAAGAGGTATCGACTGTTTAATTGACGAAGATAAGACGGTGAAGACAAATACCACTTCAAAACTGCAAATTGACTTGATTAAAGATGATCCAATATGTTCCTCTGATGAGGAAAAGAAAGCAGATGAGGAAATGAATGCAGATGAGAAAAGAAGTTTTGTTGATAAACCGAATGAGCAGAGCAAAATAAGTTTCAACAAGAAAAGGTCAAGGAGATCGAAGTTGACTGAGTTTCTTTGCAAAATTAATGGGACAAATAACCTTTCAACAGCATCTTGTGCTTCAGCAACAAAAACAAAATCAACCAAGAGTGATTTGATGTATAATTCTGGCGGAGTCGAAAGTGCAGGTAATAAGATTAATGAAGTGAATTTGAATGGTTTTAATTTCATAAGAGGGACAAAAGCAGCTGAACTTAGATGTCTTATCAGTTGCAAGGATAAGTCAAGCAAAGATGATAAAATGTCTACTTCTGTTAGAGGCATGGATGCTGTCAGTGAGGTGAATAGCATAGAGTTGAGCCCTGGTAAAGTAGGTAAAGCATCAAAACCACCAACCTTGATCAGCAAAGATGATAATGTAAACGATTCATGTATTATGACACAAAACACTGATTCTAGTGCATGCGATTTGATGATAACCTCTGGCATGGAAGAGAATAGTTTTGATAGCCAGGATGAGAGAGATACAATGCATCGAAGTAAGAAACAGCCAAGCGAAGCAGGCTCGATTCTTTCTTCCCATACTGGTGTGGAAAACAGTCAACAAGCTACATCTTCAGTGGAGACATGCAATTCAGGAAATTTAGACACTCAGCAAAATAATGCAGAACGAAATGAGATATGCAACCAGAAGAGGAATGAATCACGTTTGTTTAACAATATAGTGGTTGATTTAGGTTTAACCTCTGAAGTGGAAAGTCATTTGAATCTAGGGGACAAGCAATCTCTTGAGACCAATACTGCAGATGATCATAGAAGCAATAATGAAGAAGATAAGATACCAGAGCCAGCTAGTTTAGAAGCTTTGACGTCTGTACAGAGTGCTTCTCCACAGTCTAACTGCAATTTAAACATCTCTTCTCATTCAACTAACAACACTTCGTTCTCTTCTGATTTTACTGAAACAGACAATGCAGATTTGTCAGGCTCTTTCGATGATACTTCGTTAATCGAAGACTCTAATTCTTGGAACTGTTCAACATGCACCTTTCTCAACCACTCTGAGTTAGAAATCTGCGAGATCTGTGAGGCGAAACGGCCTAATATGTTTACACGTTTGAAAGAACGGAGTAGATCGAGGAAGAAGGATAGTAATTGTGGGTGTGGTGAAGTAGGAGGGAAGGTGAAAGGAAAGGGAACAAAGGTTAGTATGAAGCGTAGAAAGCTGAAACGGAAAAGCGAGCTGAAGTCTCTTGAGTGTAAATCGAATACAGAGAACATTGTTGCCTGTGAATGCAGTACTGACGATATCGAAGCTCGAAATTTTTCCGATATAGATTCTTGTGGTTCAGATGTTTGTTCAAGAAACTCTTCAAATACGAATACAGCCAATGTGCAAAAGTGCAAAATTGTTTCAAAGTGTGAAAAGGCCAAGTCTGATGAATGTTCACTTTCGGCAAACACTTCCAGAGAAATTGACAGGAAACGTAAATCGAAAACGTCAAGGAGGCCAGCAGTTACTTCAAAACGGAAATCAACCATTGATAGGCAAGATATCAAACATAACGGTGATCAGGTTTTAGCAAACAAAGCCGTGGGTGTAGAGAATGTTTTAATATCTACTATTGAGCAGCAAGAACTTGATTCGGGTTCTTCGTCACGATCATTTCATCCACATGATGAAATAGAATCTAGTCCTTTGATTGTTATTGATGAAAGTGATTCAACGATTTGTGATGATGATGGAAATGATTGCACGATGAATGAATCACCAGTCATGCAGAAAACATCAGAGACTAACATTTCAGAAGCATCTTGTAACGAAAAAGAGCTTTTTACAAAAGTAGCATCGCCGGGTAAAGACATAAACATTAAGAAGAAGCTTCCAGAAGAAGATTTGGTTGAACCTACTGATGTAGATAAGCTAGACCAAGAAGAAATAACTGAGAAGAGAGAATCAAAGAGTAAAGACAAAGACATTAAGAAGACGCCTCTAGATGCACGTGTTGTTGATTCGGTTAAACCTACTGATCAACAATATGTAGATATGCTAGACCATGGAAGAATATCTGAAAAGATGGAATCACTTAGTAGAGATAAAGACATGAAGAAGATGGTGGCAGTGACATCTAGAGTAGAGTTGTGCAAAACTAGTGATACTCAAGTTGTGGATAAGCTCATTCAAGAAAAGCTATCGAAAAAGGCAAACTCTCAGAATGGTTCATTCACTGATGTACAGCCTGCTAGTTGTAGCAAAGGTTTTAATCAATTTGAAAATACTTTAAGTGGAAGTGATGCATCTGATAATTTCAAGGGGGCCCCGCAGAACGAAGCTTATGACTCTGATGGAAGTGTGGAGTTGTTTGACATGGAATATGATAGTGACTCAGAGGAGTATAAGGTCAGTACGGAGGACCACTCTAAAATGACGAAGATTGCTTCAGAAGAAGTTCCTCGATCTTTTGGATTCAAATCAGCTTCCCAGCTTCTAGCGGAGAGTGGAGAAGACAAAGCAGATGTAGGTCTTCATTTAGAAACTAAAAGTAAAGATGTTTTCAATGCATCAAGTTTAAAAAAATGTCCAAGTAAGGAGAATGCGCTGAGCCATTCATCACAACCATCTCACTACCTCTCATCTATTTCCAACAATCTATCACCATCATCCGGAGTATGTCTGCAGGCTTGTAAAGATGCGAATTCATCTGATGCATTGAAAACACCTACTCGCAGCAAAAACGAATCATTTTTTACTGTTACTAAATGTAATGAATACTTGCAGGATACCCTCCCGGGGTATACCGCCATTCAGGACAAATCAACCAAGTACAAAAATCAATTATCCTTTTTTGATGACGCAGAAAGCTTTGAGATTGACGATCTTTCCTCCTGTTCAGATATTACGGAATTCGATGAAATTCTCTCAGGGGGTAATGTCAGTGAAAATGTCTCGCCTGGTCACAGAAAATTTGATGAAATTGAGAATATTGAAGATGATGATATTGCTAAAGACTTTGCATCTGGTCATTGTGCTGACGCCATTAAAAAAGCTTCAAGTGCAAATCACCATGAATCAGCCAGTGTCGAAGAATCAGGTTCTTCCTCTAACTTGATGGATTGCATTGAAATTCCCCCAGGAGACGAAACTGATCGCCTTCATTCATCCGGTCAAAGCAAATGTGATTTAGAGGATCTTTTCCCAGACGATGAGGAGATGTTGTGTGAAGATTTCGACGATGACATCTCGGTGATTTCTTCTGAGAAGAGTGAGTATGAGAGCGAGGCAGAAGAAGAACCTGAAGAAATCGAGTTGAGATACAAGTTGAGTTTCGAAAGTGACCGGTTATACATATATGACCAGGTGAGATCACTTATATGTTGACTTTTATTTTGTTCTGGTCAGCTTCGCTTTTTAGTAATGGCCAATCTTTCTCGATATTTCACTCGACACCTCTTTACTAGAATCGAGCTATTTTGGGTGATGTTAAACACTGTCGAGTAAACTGTGAACAAATGCTGAGTTTTAGAAAGAAATGTGCAGTATGTGATAGAAAAAAGGAAACACGTTTGATAAGCTACTATAAATCTAATATTTGTTACAATATGGCCTAGCCTTAATGTATTTCTAATTCACCGTAGATTGGGAATAGTTTGAATAGCTGGAAGGTTGGTCTACCTTGTGCATAGTTAGGTTTCATTGCAAGCCTTGTCTCCTGATCAGATTTGAATAACAGGCATGTGTTCTACATATGATTGGTGTCATTAAAATCTACTCATTCCATCCTCATGCACTCAAGTACTTTATATCGATGCCAACTAGACCAACTTATAAATATTTATTTTGTGAGGCGTTTCTTTGCATGCTGGGGCTGCCTGCGACTTTTTATTTTGAAACTTGTCTGTTCTGTTTTCTGTAACTTTCCATTCTTTGCCGTAGGACGAAAACGCTTTACACGTCAACTTGCAAATTCCAGAATTGGGGAGTTTTTGCTTGGAGGAGTTGCCCTCCATTTTCAAGCATCCCTCCAACTTGAAGCAACTGAAGAAATTCACAAGAGAATGGCACGCGTAAGATATTTTTTAATGAATCTAATTGCTTAGAAAATATTGTAGAATTTTGCTAACTCTTTTTTTTTCATAGCTAAGGTTTTTATTTGCTTCTGTCAACTTTTTCTCTTCTTCAGATTAACTCTTACAAAACAACGAATGGTGCGAAAGGCTGGGAAGATATTCAAGAGTCCTCTTCGTGTTTATGAAGAACTAAAAGATGTAAGTTGTCCAATTTTCGTTCTACTGTTGTTTAGAAATTTCACAATTTCTATCTTATATCAAACGTTCTCTGTTTAGATAGTATAAAATCTTTTAAGTCAAATACATCTATTTTGATAACTGTTGATTCATCTCTTTCTTTATGATATCGAGTACTTTGCTGCCCAGAATAGACGATATCCCATTTATAGATTTTATACTAATGTGTTGTGGGGTTAGAACTATTCAAATCGTATGAAATTTACACGATGATTCTGGCTAGCTTCAAAAGTTTCACCAGGTTTCATACAAGAGTGTGTTATAAACTCTCAAAGTCTCTATCTTAATGTAATTCATGAAATAAAATGAAAATCAATAAACATTTTCCTTATCTTTTCAGCTTCGGTACAAGCCCAGTAAAGAGAGGTACACATCTAAGGTAGATAATAATTTTATCCTTCAGTTTTTCATGGAACAAAGCTCATCCCTGAATTTGTAAAATACTGAAATATTGAACGACAACAACAAAATAACAAAGATCTGCAGATTTCGTAGGCTGAACTAACAATCATCGTTTTAAACATGGCTCTCCCAAACACTTTTATTCACAAAAAATTTTATTCTCAAAACGATCAATAGAAGATGATACATTGCTTTTTATCATGCTTTTCACTCAATGTGCTCGACATGAAGCTAAAACGAAGTGACCAATATGATTCTCCACTTGATTGAAGAAAATGACTGATTCTTCTTCTTCTACGCCTCACTGGTTCCTCATTTTAAGGATTTTCGCAATATTATTAGTCGTTTTCTTTGTAGGAAAAACGAAATGAGAAAGTGCTGACAATTGCGAATATGATTGGAGGAAAAGTTACAGAATTAGCGAAACCTGAAAGCAAGAAATCGAGAAATAGTAAAACCACCAAGCAAACAGGTAATTTCTCTACTATCGAAAGAGGGTATATTATTTAATGGGAGGAATCTACCTTTGTATTTTTGGTAAGATTTCCAATAGTACTTGAATTTCTCTCAAATTTCATCAACCAATCGTAAATTTATCAGTTTCCTAGCTACTTTTTTGCCTTATTCTAAGAAACACCTATTTATCTAGTCAAGCTATGTTGATGGGATATTTTGACTCTAAAGGCATGTTTATATGAAACAGACCATTCCAAGTTAAACCCCTGGAGCCCAGAGGTGAAACCCTTCCAATACAAACACTTGTATTTTTATTATCTGTTTAAATGGACAAAATAATCTGAAAGGGGAGATGTTACCTTCCAATACAAACCTTTTCTATTTTTCATTCTTTATATGGAAAATGTTAAATCCAGATTGAACGAGATCACAGCCAATGCTGAGGCAACTCGTCACCCCGGAGCAATGGCTTATTTCGGATCAACTCACATTTCTGGGCTAATGTGAACAGGCCCTTAGGAAATTCTATCTTTATATATCTTACTAAGCTTGAATTTTACGGGAGATTAAATTTTACGAGAGTAGGCTACTACAATTGGCATAAGAATAATTTTCATATGTATATTGCAGTAGCCTGTTCTGGTAGAACTCAATTTCCGTGCAAGACCATGCCTGATGCATTATTCTTACTTAGCTTCAAATGGCGAATCGTCTGATGCTACTTCAAGAAACTCCAAAGAGGCATCTTCTACCAACCTTCTACAAGCTGTGAATTCAGACGGAAATGCTCTCTGCCTATTCTGCAATGAGCCTGTCAATAGTTCCCTTAAACCTGGAAGCATTTCAGCAAGATTCTGCTCCTCCACTTGCAAAGAAGAGTATGAGGTAAGTTTTATCTGCATCATAGTTGCATCATAGTTGTATCATAGTTGTATCATAGTTGCATCATAGTTGCATCATAGTTGCATCTTAGTTGCATCATAGCTGTATCATAGTTGTATCATAGTTGTATCATAGTTGCATCATAGCTGTATCATAGCTGTATCATAGTTGTATCATAGTTGTATCATAGTTGCATCATATTTGCATCATAGTTTTATAATAGTTGTACCATGCCATGGTTGCATCATAGTTGCATCATAGTTGCATCATAGCTGTATCATAGTTGTATCATAGTTGCATCATAGTTGCATCATAGCTGTATCATAGTTGTATCATAGTTGTATCATAGTTGCATCATATTTGCATCATAGCTGTATTAATGCTGCATCATGCATTATCTACATCATAGTTGTCTATACCTGCATCATTGTGTTCGATGTACAGAAGTACAGAGAGATAAATAAGAAATGAGACTTGCTCTCTATGAGACTTGATATGTATATAGCTGCATCATAGTGGTTGATGTCCTATAAAGATGTCATATAGATTAGAAACCAGAAATGAGACTGTCTCTCTGTTACTCAAAGTTTCATATCAGTCGGTCTGCTGATTTTGAAAACATTAATCTTCAAGTAACAAAGAGCCAGTCTCATTTCTTGTTTCTTATCTGATAACAATGGTGTCTCTATAGCATTGCTATGTATATACCTGCATCACAGTGCTCAATGTTCTGAAGTGCAGAGCGATACCGATGAGAAGTAAAGTGAGTTTTACTTTCATATACCCTGAATTTATCTCTGTGGTATTGATTTTTAACGAAAGGCTTTTTAAAGGGTTTATAGGGGGGTTTTCAGGTTTTCTGGTAGTAATTTTGTACATAAAATATAAGAGCATAAAGTAAGTCCAAAGACTAGCAACAGTAAAATCCCGTATTTAAATCCCGTATTACCCTAAAAAGGCTCTTATTGAAATGGAATTTAGGTAGTTTTTCCTAATGGAAGATCTACTACTATTACTGGTACTACACTATTACTTGTACTAGTAATTACTTACTACTGGTGTTTTTAAATCGATTCTTATTTTCATATTGCTAAACTATCGAAGAAGCTGTATGAAAACCATTTAACGAATCTTTAGAAAGTCAACTGTTCTGATTGGGGGCTTAATTCCAATGTTTGCCTTGTTGAATTTTAGAGGTTTCTGAAAGGGGTAGTGATCCCAGTTCAAACAGCACTGAAATAATCTAAAATCCCAATGCCAATGAAGAAAATAGAGAAATTCCCAATCAGGAAGTGTTTAATGAGCCCAAGCTTGATTTTCTTTTTCGTTCACAAATCCTAGTCCCAAGCCCAATCCCATTTTTTCACTTGATAAAAAGGCAAATCACAGTTCCCTATTTACCCCTTGCTCACCCTCTACTTAGCCTAATAGGTTCTTAATTAAAACCTTAGTAGGGTGTTAAATATTATTCAAAAATATTTTAGTACCTCACAGTACTTTCACGCTGTCTCTACCTTTCTAGTTTCGATGTGAGGAGAAAAGAGGTATCGTTCGTTCCCGCCTGTTCGAGCTGCAAAAGGGAGTTTGTCAACTCTGCAACTTCGACACTCGTGATCTTTTCATGCGCATTAAAGCACTTAAGAAAAAGGAAAGAAGAGCTGCTTTGGAAGTCACGAAATACAAGTCACTGTCTCCTAGTATTCTCAACAAAATGATTCTGACGCCGAAATTGGGGCTGGTGAGTTGATTTTGGTTTTGAAGCTTCTTCTGTCATTGGCCGTAATTTTAATCAATTCAATTCAATCTTTTTTTGTAGAATACCAGACCTAAATATAATATATGATCTGTACAATTCCTGAAGAGTGGGTAAACACGAAGCAGGCTGGTCGAGATAGAGAGTTTTGTTTTTCGAGTCTTTTTCTTCTTAGTGTATAAAGCTCTACTCTATGTATTGAGCACTTTAACGGGAAACCGATAAACAAACTCTGTAAAGTGTATGATATGAAAATAAGTTGGTTTTACCCAACAAGTTTATTTAAAATTTGAAGTGGATTACGAGCTGCACTTTTAAATATCTAAATCATCCAATCAACTTTGCCTTGTCAAAGTAGTAAAAGCTCATGTATTCTCAAAAACTAATTCTTGGATGGAAAGAAGGACAAGCCATAATTATGCAAGCAATATAAACAATCAAAAAGCATCCAAAACTGTCTCAGTATTGTATTGTAACTGCCTTTGAACTTTAAAATGCATTTATAGCCTGTATGCACAAGTATTACTTACTTTTACTTTCAACGGGCACCAGACCTGGCCTTGAGACTTCTAGTTGGTGGGTAGTGAATTACCCTGTTAACTCCTCTCAGATTGGCCATCGTTTAGTAAAAGTGCACATTAAGGTGGACGATTTACTTTAAATTTGATACACAAGATGGGCAACTCAAAGCAGACGCCAAAGGGCAGATTAGTTGATTGCTGATAGCCAAATAAATTTACTATCTTCGTAAAGTATTGATCTATGTGCAAAGCATAAAAAGGTCCCACAGATTGCTGTGGTGGAAAATAGTTTTCGTGTTCACTTGTTTAGTCTTAGGAAGCAGACCACAACTTAGTGCAACATTTCAATATTTCAATGGTACCAATCAGTTTTCATCGTCAAAATAAAAAAGCTTGTGTGTTCTCAAAGAAGTGATTCTTGTGTTCTCTTGTTTAGTTTTGGGAAGCAGACCACATTAACGCAGTAAGTGAAGGAGGGGGTGAGTGTGGCCTGGAGAACTACCGAACTCTTTGCATCAACTGCCACAAAGACGTGACGAAAGATCTCATGGAAAGGTTGAGGAAGCAGAGAAAACTCGACAAAGCCAAAGCTGAAGGGAATTCTGATATTGTTGGCTTTTTCAATAAAGGTAAGATCAGTTTGTTTTTCCACTAGTTTGAGTTTCAACTGCTCCGGGCTTTTCAGGAAGGAAATTGCACCAGTGTGGCTAATAGCTCTAGTCATTTGGTTTACAAACCCTACTAGTTACTTTACTGGAGTGCTGGCTAAAGCTAAGAGTGATTACACTGGTTAAAAGAAAAGGCCTCTTGCTCCATTTAAAATGATTCGTGTTTGAATAAAAACGAGGCAAACTACCATTTGTTTCAGCCATGCGTTAGGCTTGCAAAAGTATTGCTCGTTTAGGCTGCAAAAAACTAGAAAAACACGCCGTAAACAAATACTTAAGTGGAGGCATATTTCACAGAGGCATATTGAATATATTCTTTGAATATATGAATTTATAAGATGAGGCATAATTGAGGCATATTTCACAATCATGGCAAAAAAACAGACCCATCTTCACGAAAAAGCTTGGTTTGGAACTATTTATTAGATTTCATACCCATTTACATGAGACTTGACTGAACAATTCTACCCATAGAGATTTTTCGATAAAAAACCCATACTTGTCCAAATGTCTCACAAAACCAAACTTTCGGGATTTAATGCATGCTATATATTCTATATCCTCCAATTTTAGAAGCACGGGTGAAAAGTAAGAAGAAAACTGCGCAGAAAACAAAAACACCAAAAGACTCGAAAACAAATGAAGTGACTGAATTGCGGAAAATCGCTTGCTCAACTATCACCAATGTAAAGAAGAAAGCGGACGTTGGAGATCTGGAACCTAAAAAAGTAGGTCGTAATTCAAAACAACAACAAGCTGGTCTTGGTAAGTCTTCCGCAAATATTGATGTTCATGACGTTAAGGCTGCAGATGATTACATTTCCAGTTTGATCAGCAAGTCTGCTCAAAACAAAGAAAAGAAGAATTTGAAACCGAAGATATGAAGTTAATCTGGCCTGTAGAATAAGAATTTGATAATCTCTTGGGTAAGAGGTACTCAATAGGGAGTTAACAAAATCAAGACAGCAACTCTAACAACAATTTCAGTTTATTTCTGAAATGAAGCGTGATTCTCTAATGCCTTTAATCTAAATGTAAATTATTGTGTAATACAAACTTCATGAATAGTTAACAATAATTTTACAGAATAGTTTTGCTTTAAAAACTAGCTTTAAAAATCGGCTAGGTTTTCAGGTTTTTGATAACAGTTTGGCAGAAATGGGAATTTGCAATCATGCAAAAAAAACAACTTCATTGCACTTCAATGAGAATGAATATGCAAGAAAAAAAGAACTTCCCTGATACTGAGAGTCATGTCATAGAAAGGAAAATATTTTTATCGTTGCAGTTGCCATCATGATTTCATAAGTTCCCTATTAAAAATGGAAAAATCTTTAATTTCTTTGGTTCAAGGCATTAATCGGGGATGGGTTACTTGCTAGAGTCAACACTGGAAACGATATCCACGTTACAATGTCAGAAACCTTCTTTCATTCATCTTTTGCTAGAAGTTTCAATTATCTTTGTATAAATTTAGTTAACTTGGATATTATCCCATGTAAAATAAGATTCCTAATATATTGTCACCCTAGTACAGATTAAAACATTTTAGAATTATAATGCATTTGAAAATTTTATGTTCAATTTTATTAATAAAGATTTTATCGCAAAACGTCACTATGTTTCTTATTACAAATAGACTACCCTATATCTTGGCATCAAAAAAGTGCCCATCGTACTCCAAGCCTTTATGATAGGATGGGGATAGATGACAGGTCGACGTTCCGATTTTTAGAGAAGCAGTGCTCGAAACATTTATGATTTATAGTAGAGCGGCAAAAAGACGCATAGTAGAAAAGAGAAAAGAAATTACTTCTTCATCTCTACAAGCTTGTTTCGTGATTGCTCACTCATCAGGAGTTGAATAAATGGATGAGAAGAGATGGATAGATACCCTTCCATTTCAATACAAAACGTTTTACAAGAGGCTTTTAAGAGAGAGTTTAAATCAGCAAGGGGAATGAAATATAAATTGCTTCAATGTGAATATCGTCCTGTAACTGAATCTCATTCACAATGAATATCGCCCCACTCTGCTGCTGAAAGGGCTGAAACCATGTGATACCAAGAATCAGGGTTGTCAGATTGGCTTTTTAACGCCAGATTCCTCATTTTTGGCTTTTTTTGGAAGGGCTTGGCGTGAAAAAATTGACCTTGGCTTTTTCCAAAATTCTGGCGTTTTCTTGGCTTTTTCCATCAAAAATTATGATTATTGTTTTCTATGTAATTTAACTACTACAAGCCCAAACCATAGAGGTATTTTGGTTTTTCCGAGTGTAACTGCAACTCTTAGTGAACCCTAGATACTTGTTGATTTGAAAATTTGCGATAAAATGTCCTTAGGGAGCTGTCTTTGAGTATGAACCAAAGGAGGGCGGTTTTCTAAAATTTTGTAGCCCAATACAAGAGTTTAGAAAACATTTCATGACCTTTTTGATAGTTTTAATGATAATAATTTTCCTGGCGCGTGTTTGTTCATCAAAAAAGTTTGTTAGCCCAACATTTTGCATCCAAAAACTTTGTTGATCCTGTTGAATCCCTTCCGCCCCTGTCTGTTCCATACTGCTTCTTAAAAGACTTGACTTTTTTAAGTCTATTGGTCGATATCAAATATAGTTTCATATTCTTTTACTGTTCATGGTTTGTATTTGCACTTTTTCTACATGGTTTTTGCATTCATATAGTTCAAACATTTGGGGGATTCTTAGCCAATTAAAGCCCTCAGAAAAGGCATTATCTCAAGAGCTTCCAGGGGCTCCACCCCCTCGACCCCTGCCTGGGCCCTACCCTGAACCGTTGGGGGGCTTGCGGCACCCCCAGACCCCCAGCTGTCTGGGTATTGACTCAGTCATTGCGTGTGTACTGGGCACCCAGCTTCCTCCTTATCAGGTGTAAGACTCGGAAAATTCACTATACTTGCCCCTCCACTCAAAACGCCCAATTTCCGCCACTGCGCTTCCCAACAGGCCTAATCAAATTTCATCGGTTGTTAGGCCTAGAAAATGGTTCTATATTCTAAAAACTCCTTACAAGCCTTATTTCTTGTCGTTTTCTGAGTAAAAATAGGGTATTTCTCGGGAAAATGTTTTTTGGCTTTTTTTTGGGCAATCTGGCTTCATTTTTCAACAAACTGGCGTTTTTCCCATAGTACAAATCTGGCAACCCTGCCAAGAATTGCGTTTCTTTCAAAATGGCTACTAACAATAATGTCCTTCTTGGCGTTGTTGATTCTGCTATTCGGCTAGAAGAGGACGAAGGCATTTCCTGGTATACCAACAAATTTGGTGGAAAAGCAGTAAGTTTTGAATATTTTTCTGGATGACTGTTGGACTGGACGAGGCTTTCCTCAGGCAAAAACATCAAGGGATCCAAAAGGTTATAAGCCCTTCATGCCAGGCACAGGCAGGTCTAGGCAAGAGCTTGGGGTAGGGGTTCAGTGGCTTCAAGGCTCCTATTTTCTCAGGATTCTTTATCTTTCTGTGCTGAAAAATATGAACAGAAAAAACTCAACCCTCAACCCAAACTTTTCCATTTCCAAAACCATGTTTTGAATTTCTAATATTGTGAAATGTGGGGAAAACCATACTGTGTTAGGCTCTGACTGAGCCCTTCTGAACCCCCTTTCCCTAATAAACTCTCCTCTAACCCTCTTCAATGCTACTTACCCCAATACTGTACTGAGACTCGAAAATTCAACTATATAGCAGGCAAGAAAAGTCACCTACCCTTTGTTTTCTATTGTTTCCTCACATCTGGGTTGGCAAATTATTTTATTTAAGATTTAAGAATTTAAACGAGGTACTCACAAATCTGAATTTATGTATCCTTCTATAAACTGTTCTTGAAATTGTATTTCATATTTTAAATGGACTCAACAAGCTGGCAAAACACCTTTTTATCAATGTGCTATCTCTGTCCTGAAGTTGTTGACCGATCAAAGATTCTCCAAAATGCAAAATCTCATTTCATCTTCTGTTTATTGTAGAACTGGATGGAAGAATGCATGCCAGACAATATTCCATCCTGCAGTAACTGCCGTCGTTACCTGCTTCACATTGCTCAGATCTATTGTCCTTTAGTTGGATCAGAATATCACAGGACACTGAATGTATTTGGATGTCTTTCACCAAAATGTCACAGTAAGCCTGATAGGTATGTATGCCATGTGTTTGTAATGTGTTGACCTGCTGATGCCCCGGTTTGACAAAGAGACTCCCGTTTTGGCTCTTACAGCCAATCAAAAACAAAAGAAGGGGCAAAGATCAAAGAATCCCCCGGTTTTTACACCGTGGAAGTTGGCAGGTGTTTGTATAGTTTGGCGTATGAGACCGTCTAGTATTCCATGCATGGGGCAAATGCTTCAAAACTATCTTGCACACTCTGTTAAATCATTGATATCTCTAAAAATCCCCAGGGGATGTTTTGAAACGAATGCATATCTGGAATTACACAAAGAGACAGATTTACATAACTTAATTTTCAAGAATTTTGTACCCTATTATTATGAATATCTACACATTTTAGTCGAATGTGGCTGGATATTTTCAGAAATGTAACCCTTTTCACTAGATATATAGAATTTTGGCCTGAAAAACCAACACAACACAAGTGGGAACTCAATATCGAAATATCTTGAAGTATCCTCTCCCTCTAGAATAAGGAAATCTATTTTCCACTCTTTTTCTTTTAAAATCCCTGAATCATACGTTTTGAAAAGAATTGATTTCGTGTCTGTGTTCACATTAAAGGAATTAATGTTCTCTTCTGTCACCCAATTATCAAAATACAATAAACCCGCCAATTTTGACAGGCTATGTAAAATCCCTTTTTTAAGTCAATTGCAAATATGTCAGTTGATATTTAGTTTTAGAAAAGCAAAATTAATTCATGGAGAATTTTTCAGGATCATTGGCAAATCTATTAATTGCATAGAAAAATATTTTGCCGCAATTCAATCAGTTTCATTGAAAGCGGTTTTGATTGGCGGGGATGGCCAAATGGTAAGATCCCTCGACCCTTGTTCAAAGGGTTCCGGGTTGGAAATCACCTTCAGACTTGTCTAGTGTGAGGAAAGAATTTGCCAGCTCTTTTTAAATCCAGTCAAAAAGACAAAAGGAATCACAAGGTATAGTCACATCTAGAGGAAGGACCAGGGTCACATAGCTTGATTAGTTTACCTAGTCAGTGGGCTCTTTGTGCTTTGCATGTAAAGATAGTAAGCATATTTCCCTTTCAACTATCAACACCATCAAGATTTACCAGTTTGGATTTGCCTCGGGGTACAACCTCATTTTCTGGATATAATTTCATAACTTTTTAAGGCTTCATTTTTGTTCTCTATCCACTGCACTGCTCCAATGGGTCAATGGGTGTCAGATGAGAAGCTTTTGTTGTTATATTATGTTTGGCTTTGTTTCCCATTTTCCTTGCTATCCTCAAGTTTTGTACTGATCAAACACTTTTCTCCTGTACTACTCTGATGAGTATCAGACCAAAAGTTGTAGTAATCATTATGTTTATTTGCATTTCTGATTTTCCTTGCGACTCTCAAGTTCTGTACTGCTCATATGGCACATTACTCTGATGAGTGTCAGATGCAAAGCTTTATTAGTAATTATGTTTTGCTATGTTTCAGATTTCCCTCGCGATCCTCAAGTTTTGTACCCATATTTCTCTGTATTTCTTCGATATTTCCTTCACACCCTTATAGACCAGGCGGAGAATAGGGGAATGGTCACTCGAGGGGGAAATTTATGAGATGAAGTGCATTTGGTCAATTCGAGGGTGCTGATTTCGAAAATCGATGTTATACGGGGATTTATGGGGGCCATCTGCCTCATTTTCGTGTTTAAAGTCTCGTTTTCATGTATCTGAACGAAACCAACGAGAAAACAGTTTTAAGCAGAGATAACAAACATCTAAAAGCAAATTAAGCATCTTTGGTGGGCGTGAATGTGGAAAATTGACCTTAGAACTGTTAAGGTGGGCAACAGCCTCGTTTTCATGATGATGAAATCGCGTAATCGTACAATTTCCATCTTTCGAGGGAATCTCAACAGGCCAAAGCGCTTAAAAACCTACAATTGTTACGGTTATCCTCTATAAAGCTAAGAAGCGCTATTAATTGATTAATACTCTTGCTACTGCTACAAACACTAATACTAATACTGATCTTGTTACTTATAACAATACCAATAAAATTTTTTTATGTATAAATCACTCGGCTGTCATTGTAAAGCTTACATTTGAAAAAAGATTTTATATCGAGATCATTGTGTACAGACAACGGTTGTGTTTTTTGTTTCTCTTTAACTGTTTTTAAGATTGCCAGTTTTATGTTTTTATACCGATACAAATACTCATACAAATACCAATACTTATATCCCCGATAAATACCAATGCTAATACTAATAGCAATACTAATACTGCCGATTGATACTAAAACCAATACTAATATCAATACCAATACCAATACTAATACTGATACTTATACTACCGATGAAAACTGCTTCTAATAGCTACTGATTATTGCTAATTAATCAATAACACTGATGGAAATGCAGGCGGGTCATCTAAACAGAGTCGCAACGTTTCACAGTTCTCCAAAATCGTCTCTGCAGTCACTGCATTTGACGCTCTCAGCTTCTATCTCTTTGTTGACTATAACTTTGTTCAGGAAAAGCTCTGAGATATCTTCTGGGTAATAGGTATCACTCAAACCAACCGACCTGCTTCATTCAAACCATCATCTACTGGGGCGTTCAACTGAAGCATCAAACCATTAGCTTGCCTGAAAAACATAGTGACATAGTTTGGACGCAGAATATGAAGCCTAGGATTTTCTTTACATGGTGGTAGGATGCTGGGAACTATGCTCTTCTTTCCTCTTTCGAACTTCTGCACGAATAGCTTGTGTCGTTTTTTCCATATAACACACAGACTAACTTCTCTAAACCACTGATGAGATGGCCTGACACCTAAGAGGAGCTTCCCAACTCAGTAAAAAGCCTGATAAACTCTACTTATAATGAATGACATGTCTTCTAAAATGCTGACTTTCAAATGAAAAAGCTAGATACAAAGTCGTTGCTATATAGAAAAGGTGTGAATACCAAGTAGTGCTTTCTTTTTCTGGAAATCAAGGGTTGATGATGTCATGTCGCATATTTCTCTTTGTTTTCCAATACTATTATCTTGCTAGCAACCACGAAGAAGCAGACACGAAGTTGGTGGCGTTGGTTAAAACTGCGACCATTTCTGCCATTTATGCTGTTATGGCTCGATCTTCCTCTAGCAACGTTGCCAGTTTAACATTGTTCTCCCAATAATTTGATGTAATGAGGATTCTCGTAGATAATGGAATTGGAAAGCAAAAGAAAGCACTACTTGGTCTTCACGCTTTTTCTGGCAATGACTATATATCCAGCTTTTTCAAGAAAGGGAAGCAAGCATTTTGGAAGTCGTGTCAATAGAAGTAGAGCTCATTAGGCATTTGACTGAGTTGGGAAGGTCGTCTAAGATGTTAGCTGATCTCGTCAACGGTTTAGAGAAGTTTGCCTGTGTGTTATATGGAAACAAGAGAATATCGTCCAGGAATCTGCTGCGACACAAGCTGTTCGTGGAGAAGTTCGAAAGAGAAAAGAAGATTATAGATCTCAGCATCCTACCACCATGTAAAGAAAACCCCAAGCTTCATATTCTGCGTCCAAACTATGTCACTATGTTTTTCAGGCAAGCTAATGATTTGATGCTTCAGTTGAACGCCCCAGTAGATGATGGTTTGAATGAAGCAGGTCGGTTGGTTTGAGTGATACCTATTACCCTGAAGATATCTCAGAGCTTTTCCTGAACAAAGTTATAGTCAACAAAGAGATAGAAGCTGAGAGCGTCAAATGCAGTGACTGCAGAGACGATTTTGGAGAACTGTGAAACGTTGCGACTCTGCTTAGATGACCCGCCTGCATTTCCATTAGTGTTATTGGTTAATTAGCAATAATCAGTAGCTATTAGAAGCAGTTTTCATCGGTAGTATAAGTATCAGTATTAGTATTGGTATTGATATTAGTATTGGTTTTACTATCAATCGGCAGTACTAGTATTGCTATTAGTATTAGCATTGGTATTTATCGGTGATATAAGTATTGGTATTTGTATGAGTATTTGTATCGGTATAAAAACATAAAACTGGCAATCTTAAAAACAGTTAAAGAGAAACAAAAAACACAACCGTTGTCTGTACACAATGATCTCGATATAAAATCTTTTTTCAAATGTAAGCTTTACAATGACAGCCGAGTGATTTATACTAAAACATTTTTTATTGGTATTAGTATAAGTAACAAGATCAGTATTAGTATTGGTGTTTGTAGCAGAAGCAAGAGTATTAATCAGTTAATAGCGCTTCTTAGCTTTATAGAGGATAACCGTAACAATTGTAGGTTTTTGAGCGCTTTGGCCTGTTGAGATACCCCTTGAAAGATGGAAATTGTACGATTACGCGATTTCATCATCATGAAAACGAGGCTGTTGCCCACCTTAACAGGTCTAAAGTCAATTTTCCACATTCACGCCCACCAAAGATGCTTAATTTGCTTTTAGATGTTTGTTATCTCTGCTTAAAACTGTTTTCTCATTGGTTTGATTCAGATACATGAAAACGAGACTTTAAACACGAAAATGAGGTAGATGGCCCCCATAAATCCCCGTATAACATCGATTTTCGAAATCAGCACCCTCGAATTGACCAAATGCACTTCATCTCATAAATTTCCCCCTCGAGTGACCATTCCCCTATTCTCCGCCTGGTCTATTAGTTGGATCGAACTCGAACAATTAGTTAGATTTCATTTTCAGTCTCTATCTGACGTAAAAAGCTCTAGTAGTTATGAATTTTTCTGATTCTTCTTGCCATCCTCAAGTTTTGAACCGATCAAAGACTGTTCTGATGTACTACTCTGATTAGTGTCAGACCCAAAGCTTTATTGAATCGTATCTTATGAATGAGCTTAAGATTATATTTATTTAGTTTAGATAGATTCTCAGGGTCTTTAATTGTTTGAATCACTTCATAACAGAGTTCTTTCTTTAACAGCTGGAAAGTTCTCCGCAGTCAATGCAAAGACATCCAAAATTCTGAAGTGGATGAAACTACTGCAAAGGTTGATGAATATTTTGAATTCAGCAATCATTAACTTTGTATGCCACAGTCAAAATTTTGACAAACCAGTGTATGAGTGAGTTTATGCCTAACGCAGGGTTGTTGAGAGAATTGCCCGGTTTCAGTGTAAGGCTAATTCAAGGGGCCTAACCTTTCCTGGAATAGAGCTTATGATTTAGCACAATTAAAATATTTTACGCCTCACTCACAGCCCAACTGCCCTGGTTACCCCCACATTTACAAATGGTCCTTGCATTACATCAACATACACATTAACAGAACTTGTATTCCGGCCCCTTCCTGGCTAGCAGGAAGGGGGCTGGCCAGTCTATGGACTTGTCTTCTCCCTGTCTCTCTATTGCTTGCTATCCCCTTCTCCAAACCCATCAGCCTACAGGTGGACCTTGCTTAAGTTGATAATTACTCTTTGTAAACTTCATTTTCTTTAGTCTTTACTGAGCTTTTTCAAAATCAATAGCGAACGAAATTTTTAACCCTTTTTTACTAAAATGAAATAGATATGTCACTTAGCGGTTATTATTTTCAAGGAAATGGAAACTGAAGTTGATCAATCATGGTGTGATGATGCTGACGATTGGGGGGAGTGAGTAGCTTTAATATTTTATTTCTGCACCGTATAAGTGTCCCCCCTCTACTAAGCCCCCTGGAATAAGTGCCAAACTCATCCAATTTAAGGAACAGGCAATTGAACAGTCTTTGGATGGTACAAAACTTCAGTATATCTAGAAAAATCGGAAACATAGCGAAACGAACACATGGATTACTTAAGCTTTTCGTCTGTCACTCAACAGAGTAATACGTCAGAAAGAGAACGAAACAGAAACCTAACTGATCCACATCTGGGTATATAAATCAGTTAGGTTTCTATTTCGTTCTCTTTCTGACGTATTACTCTGTTGAGTGTCAGACGAAAAAGCTAAGGTAATCCATGTGTTCATTTCGCTATGTTTCCGATATTTCTGGCTATACTGAACCTGCAATTATTAGAAATTTTGGCCAAAGCAAGTTTCTGAGTAGTATTTCCTAGCCTTCTTGGAAGAGCTAAATCTTGATATCATGTCATGTTGAAGAAGTTTTATCTTTTGTTTTTGATTTGTGTTAAGCATATGTTCAGGGGAAAGATTTACTAATTTTTTGTTTCCCGTACTGAAGAAATATTGAGAAATAATTGTAGAACTCAGAACCCCAGAACTAATCCTAAGTCTGTGGAGGTTGTTGGTTTTTGAAATACGAAATGGTCCTCCCCTTCTTGTTGAATAGGGGTAAAAGCTTGCTCATATTTAGTAGAGGAAGATCCTCCTTTATTAACCATGGTTAGCTTGGCCCTAGAAGCAGCTAGAATTTTTGTCCTTCAGATATCCCTAATGGCCACCTGGACAGAAAAATATCCTGGACAGGAAATTTAGTTAAACTCTGGCATGTTATATACAAAATGAAAAAAAGGATTTTCAATTGGAGCTAACCATATGATGACATCACTATAAACGATAATTCAAATGTGAATTTAATACTCACACCTTTCGTTATTCTCTGCAGTGACCCTGAAAATATGGAAATAGTTGATGCAATGTTCAAAGATTTGTCTGTGTCAAAATCAGCTTCAATACAACCTGGAGCCGTGAATCCAGGAACTGTGGACCCAGGAAACGAAACCAAGGAGCTTGGAGCTGATATTGCAAATTCTGGAACTGAAGCTTCCAACATTAGCAAAGCTGGTATAACAAATATTCCTGAGTCTCCAAAGATCCATGGGACTCCAAAGGTGATACCTTATTTTACTCCATACTACGTTAGTGTACTTGAAGAGCCTAAACATCTTCCATCAAATCACCTGAGCCACGAACAAAGATTACTAGAAGAGTATGAGCAAAGGGAAGGCCCTTTGATGACCTGTAACAAACAAGAAAAATCAAAAGAGAAATACGAGAAAAGTCGAGTAGCTGATGGGGATACAGATTTTCATCAGTTTCAAAAGCGAGTGAAAAGATGCCCTGAACAGTGTTTGCGATACGAATGGAACGGAAAGCCTTTGTTGTTTTCTAATAAAAGTAGCCTGAGTAGTGACCTTAACCGCATTCCGGTTTGTTCAAACTGCCAATCAGAACGTGTGTTTGAAATGCAGTTGATGCCAGCTTTATCATGGTTATTGCAAGTGCCCAGTGAGCTTGATGTGCCCAATGAGTTGGAGGTGCCCACTGAGTTAGATTTAGCCAATGAGCTCAATGTGCCCAATGAGTCTGAGGTGCCTGATAGGTCTGATGTGACCAAGAGTATAGAAAGCGATACTGATATTAGTCAATCTACACATGGGCACCAACATCGGAAGGAATCTAATACAAATACCAGCACTGCTAGAGATGTAATGACAGGTAATGGATTGCCTAAAGGGGATCTTAGCTCATCAGAAAAATTACTTGAAATTAGAAGACAAATAGAATTTGGTTGTTTATACATATACAGTTGTGGTAAATCTTGTACGAACATTCTAAATAATTGTCTTAAGCCTGTGGAAGAATATTTGGTTTTCCAGCAATTGCCAGATAGTAGTGAAGTAGATAGTGTTATGAAATTCTAGAAAATAAAGATTCCTGTTTTATTATCATAAGCAAGCATTACAATCAATACAAGCGTATTTCTAACAATGATTTTATATTTGTGAAGAAAAATTCCTCGATTTTCGGTGAGAATATTCCTCCAAACCAGGTCTGCTTGTGTGTGATGTTTAGGCAACAACAATAATGAAGTTTGCAATCGCATAAGCGTTATTTGTCTGTGCATGTGCACGGTTATGAGGGGATTCCGCAGATTCTTAGGGTTGGCTCCCATCTTGCTCGCTATTTCAAAACTTTCCACTCTGGTATCGAAATAAGACCATATTCCAAAGAGATACTAAAAGGTGGGTCCTGCTGTAAGAAAGTAGGTAGGCGTGAAGGAATTATATTGCAGATTGATTGTTTGCAAAGAACCTGGAAATACGTCAAACCGGTAAACTGTTAATATATAACATAGATGGTATCAAATCTTTAACAATACTTCGATGACGTCAGTTGGAGAATAAATGCGCTTAAAAACTGCAGAGAATCCTCCGGCCACGCAGATTACTTGCAATTAAGTATCGACAGAAAGCTGCTGAATTATTGATGTCATATTCAAAGTTATTGTGCGAAGTTCAGGAAAGCAAAACGCTGCACTGACAAACAGTAGTGGATTCATACCAGACATTGAAAGACGTTAAAGCAATTATTTTATTGATCGATGAATGGCAGATTGAAAGGCGTTTTGAAATGCGTCAGGGCAGGTTAATAATGTATACGAAGATCAGACCTGTTTTAATTAAACTTGGTTCCTCACTTCTTTATGAACAGGCAAAAACAAAAATACAACGCCTGACTTTAATTAAAAATTTTCTTCCATCGCGAGCGGAGTGATAACAACTCTTTGGTAACTTTGGGGATTAAGAATTGCTTACAACATCAGGAACAAGCGGATATCAGCTTTTGCGATCTTCCTTACTTGCAACATCGCTGATAAGAACACTATAATATCCTCCTGATTTTAAAAGAGCGTGCAATGTCACGAACTCTCTGATAACAACGCTGTCATATCTCCTTGAGGTGAAGAGAGCATGCAACATCTGACTTCCACACTTTAATATCTTTGCAAGGTAAAAGCACGTTAAAACATCACAAATACGCGGATATCAATTCTTCGAGATTGTCCCAAGTCGAAAGAACTTGCAACGACAAAATTTTGCTGATAACAACCCTTTTATATCTTCGTTATGTAAAAGCACCTACAACGAACACGCAGATATCAGCTCTTTGAGGTCTTCCTAAGAAAAACAGAGCTTCAACATAATAACAACACTTTCTTGGTCGAAAAGAGCTTGAGGCATCACAAACTCGCTGATGACAATATTGTGGTATCTTCCTGTGTTGAAAAAATATTACAAGCTCACGAACACGGCAAAGAAACAAAACAGATATTATTCTATATCTTCGCGAGTGAATTTGAGGTGACCGTGCAGCACTAGTAAGCCGATGGAAAACTCCGTGATAACGTTTTATATCTACATGAGTTAAAAGAACTTGAGAGCATGACAAAACGACTGATGACAATACTTTGATATCTTCTTAAGCTAAATGACCTTGCAACACCAAGAACATCGCTGATAACTACACGATTATATCTTCTTCAGTTTAAAAGACCTTGCAACACCAAGAAGACGCTGATAACATAACGATTATATCTTCTTCAGTTTAAAGACCTTGAAAAACCAAGAAGACGCTGATAAGAACACGATTATATCTTCTTCAGTTAAAAAGACATGGAAAAACCAAGAAGACGCTGATAAGAACACGATTTTATCTTATTCGGTTTAAGATAACTTACAACATCACGATTCTGTTTATCACAACATGCTGATATCTTCATCAGTTTAAAAACCAAAGAACGATATGGCAAGATTGGTAACGGCAATGTAAGTACACATTCTTATCTATTACTTTATTTTACTCTACAATATTGTTTTATCTTGGACGATGCAAAACTGATATTCTGTAAAAAGCTTGTGTATGAATTGAATTCGCAACTAACATCCTGAAGGTTCCATGCTCGATACCCAGGAAAGCATTACATATTTTGACTCGCAGTATCTTAATGCTACAGGGAAGACACCCTTTAGAGTAGGTGAATGACTTGCTGCTTCTTCAGGAACGAGCCAACATTGCTCTGTCAGTATCTCGATGGTCTTGCAAGTCAGTGGTAAGAAGAGATGGGGTCGGATGGCGAAGTTTTTCTGAAAACCGGTTTTTTATTTCCATACTGCGAATTTTTAAATTTTAGCTACGCATATCAAATAGATTCGCATTTATTTAATTGATGTCGCACTTTTCCCTTGGTCCTAATATTTGAGTTGATGTTCTTGGAACGTATGGTTCTGGGCTTCATCAGACACACTAACGACTAAGGACCTTGAAAATGGTGATGAATATCTCTCTGCTTACCACTCAGCATAATAAGCCTATTCGGAGTTTCAGGAGAGCATGCGCATTAGTTCGAGAGATACGGGATACCTTTACAGCTTGTGCATGCATTATTTTTATATTTGAACTATTTTATTGTGGTATGACTTTATCACAAGACAGCAGAATACAATAAAATACGCATTGGATGTAAAGCATTGTCGAGCGGCTTATGAGATGGATGGAGATTGAATTGAATTTCCGTGAGAGCTTCAAGCTTAAGTTGTATGAGTGACAATATAAAATTCGGATAGGAAATTTTAAACGAATACAAGAACTCCCCGAGAATCACCGAATACAAGGATTCAAGAAGTCTAGCCAGGCAAGAAGCTGCACCAACACTTTCACCTTTGCCAAGCTAGTTTTGATAAAGCTATCTCATTTCTTTGAAAAATTATTAACGAAATTAAATTTAAAATCTAATAGAAGTTTTAAATTGATTATGGCTAGACAAGTTTTCTTCAACATTTCCTCTTGGAGAGAATCGCTGCTATGGAAACACAGCGCAAACGGCTTTTAGTGTACAAAGAACGAGTTCTTATCACGGTGGAAGAGAATTTAGGAAACAGCTGGGTGGGCGACTAAAATAGAGAGAGGAAATAAGAAGAAAAAGGCAATTTATTAAATTTCCCTTCAATCCATCTTTTATTCATACTTTACAACATCACCGGGGGCTCCCTGATCTAAGTCTGATGTTTAGGATTCAATGAAGATATCTCGTCACTCGAGTTTTGAGCGAGAGACAAATCATTCACTAAAAATCTCGTACACCTCTCCATAAAAATCTCATCGTTCTAGCTGAAATACCTTGGAAATCCTTCGTTTTGGAAGTGAAATACCCTCGGTTTCGAGTTGTACGGTCTTTACTTGATGAGAAAAGTCTCTAAAATACTAATTTCATACAGCTTTTAGCTTTTACTATAGGTTGAAAACTCTCCTTTGGTATAAATAAATAGTCTCTATTTATACAAGTTTTACCGTCGAATCTGGAATAGTCGGAGACCGCTCGGCAGTCTTTGGTCGGTACAAAACGTCAATATAGCCAGAAAAATCAAAAGCATAGTGAACACATAGACTACTTAAGCTTTTCGTCTGACACTCAACAGAGTAATACGTCAGAAAGAGAACCAAACAAAAACCTAGTGAATTATTATACCCAGTTGTGGATCGATATAGGCCTATCAGAAAAGAAGTGAATGATTGGTATAGTGTAGAAAAGCAATCACGATACTGTGAGCTGACCGATATATTACTTCTTGAGTCTGAAGGCGAAAACAAGGTCTTTCTGTCTCTCTCTGTTTTTCAGGCTATATGAATAAAAGTAGACTAAACCTGGATACTATGATACGCCCTAAAATGCATTATGGGAAATTAAAGAGCTCACGACCCAATTCCAAACCAATGTCCCAAAACCTGCGAGCCAATGGGGGCACATCCCCACCCACTAACCATAGTTGTACCTTCCTTTTAGCCCCATGAATCCATGTCTCATGAGATCCAGGAAACAAATTTGCTTTTTAATGATTTTGATTAGAAATATTTTTTTCTTTTAGTTTTCTACTGGCTTTGCTGACTATTGGGATGAAATCGTGGATATTGAGGCGTTCTTGCATGCTTTACGCGAAATTCAGTTACATCCGAGAGAATCAGGCTTTGACTGGATTCGTTCGCGAGACCATCTACAACTCCTCGCATGCTGATTGCGAAATTGCCTGCGTGGAAAGCTCATTTTGCAAGTCTTTAAACATCGAAGATGAGGGAGAACGAAGGTGTGAGATGAGTACGAAATCACCGTCTGATAAATCTGATGGAGTCTCTTTAACTGCGATCACTGGCTGGACGTTCAAATCAACAAACTACCAGGATTATTTGGTAAGAAAATATTTTGCTATCATTTTGATTAGGCCATGTGCGTGCACAATTGGCCATGTCATGCTTTTTAAGGCGTCAAAGTTTCCTGTAACAACTATTCTCTTATTCAGGTTTTATTGTGAGATCTTTGTAATCGAACGGCAAACAAAATGATGAACACTTTAACATGCCTAACGGGTGGTCTACCAATACTCTGAATCTCCCTTTGATATTTCATTTGCTCAAAGCAACAGCCAATCAATTCAGCTGAAAAACTTGCAACAACCAATGATTGGGTGAACGGCTTAAGACGTTTGCTATATGCTGCTAGAGTTAAGCCTGGTCGTGTGTGGGCAAAATCTGGATGGGTGACTTTTCAGTTGTTGACTAAACAACTCACTTCACTGTCCTTCGGAAGGAACGTTAAACAAGGGGTCCTGTTCCCCTATCTGGAAGTTAGGATTTTGGCCTGTTGCAGGCCAAGCACGTGAAACATGAGCTTACTTACTTCTGTCTACAAGACGATGAAGTGCCTATTTTAAAAGATTTGCAGTACTGTACATTTATAATGAATTTCGTTGGAGATTTTTATCAGACAAAGCCTTGCACATCCAAACTATGTTGACCATAGCAACAAAATAAACTCTGACATCTTAAAAAGAAAAAGCGGTTATTTGTATTTGAAGATGGTTACTGGCAAGGAAAATTTATGTGTGGTGGAAAAAGTAGGAAAAGGTTGTAACAGATGAAAGTTTGTCTATTGATTTTTTATGCTGGGGTTTTTAAAATTATTCAACAAGGCGTTTTCTTCCAAGTAGAATTTTGCCTTTTTTATTAATTGCATCAACTTTTTATACAGAAAAGCTCAGATTACTGGCTGTTTCATAACCAGTTAACACCCACTATTAATTGAAATGTTATAAATAACAACATGGGTGCAACTTTTCTGCGATTCCATCAACTATAGTGGTCAAGTTTTCCCCGCCTTAAGACAGTGTGCATTTCCTTAAGCATGAATTTTCGTTCAATTCTGCTGAATCCGTGCAGCTGTTGGTTTAATGTCTGATAGTAGAAATATTCATAATATTTACATTTGACTTGAATCGATTTGCCAAACCATTTCAATAATTAAACTCATAATTTTTTCCATAAAGTGCTTTCCAAATCTTTTACAGTGAAAACCCGCATATAAGAACTTATCTTTTTGAAAATAATCGCTTTCACGAAACTAGACTGAGAGGTTCTCGTAGGTTCATAAATTTTTTACAAATGTTTGGTGCAAAGTATGTGAATTTTCATTTTTGAGACAAAGCCATTTGGAGAGTCTAGGGATGCAATCCCCGTTTTGGGCTGACAGTTAGATACATGAAATACTTACAATTTACAGAATCTGTTTTTCCATATTAGAACAAATATCTGTTAGATAAAGCCTCGATTTGTAAAATTCAGCGTGGAAAGGTTCTCAAGTAAAGTGGCCAATTATTGAAATTTCAGGCTTTAGGTTCTTATTTGATGAAGGTTACCGTATGTGGGTTTTACTGTATTATGAATATGATAGCACTGGTTCAGTCTTTGATCGGCACAAAACTTTGATATAGTAAGAAAAATCGGAAACGAAGCGAAACATTTCAACCAATGTGTATCGAAAAAGAGGGTTTAGAAATCTATTGTTGTATCTTTTTGTGCAACTTTTTCAAAATTGAGAGTGCACAGTCTTTTGTTTTGCCATTTGTTTTAGCCAACAGGGTCATGGTTGAGCGAATAGACCAAAACGCTTCTTTTCGTTCCCCAGCCAGAAATGTTCGTTATCTAGAAAAGATTTTATAATATTCAGCATCATATTTATGTAGGCAATATTTACATGTAAAATATTAATTGTAAAGAGGGAGAATAAGACATTCGTTGTGCACGTTCAAGTACTGCTCAACATCAACTGTGAAACAAAGACGTACAACAATAGGTTTCTAAACCATCTTTTTCGATAAACTATGTTTCAATTAATGAAGCTTTTCGTCTGACACTGAACAGAGTAATACGACAGAAAGAGAACGAAACAGAAATCTAACTGATTTATATACCCAGTTGTGGATTGAAATAGGCCAATCAGAAAAGAGGTGAATGATTGGTATAATGTGCGAAAACCAATCTACACCCACGATACAGTGAGCTGACTAATAAGATTACTTCAAGAGTCCTGAGGCGAAAACGAACTACTTCTGTCTACACAATAGGGGATCCCTGGTTTTTATGTAGACTGATTCCAAAATAGCTAAATGAAATATAGATCTTGCTCTGCCAATTGTTCGAAAACAATTCTTACTGTAGCCTACTGCTCAAGCCTACAACGAGACTTAATGCGGGTGATGACTGGTTTCCTTATACTCATCACTCATTTTTCTGAATCTCCTTTTTCGATCCACCTCTGGGTATATAAATCAGTTAGGTTTCTGTTTCGTTCTCTTTCTGACGTATTACCGTATTGGGTGTTAGACGAAAAGCTTAAGTTATCCGCGTGTTCGCTAAGACTATGATTTTTCTGGCTATATTGAAGTCTTGTATCGATCAAAAACTGTTAAAATATAAAATCTTTAAATTTCTTTCTAATACTGTTACAGGTGGGCAGGCAGTGTCAGAGACTGGAGCCGTGTGCTCCCGATCACATTTGCATGGATTCGTGCCAGTGTCCCGGATATACTTGCCAGAAATGCCGAGGCATAAAAGCAGGCCTAAATTGCTTTGCAAAACAAGGTACGCATTTATCACTTATTAAACTCATTAGGGGTTTACTGTAAACAAGGGAGCACTTTGTTAGTTTTAGCTTTATCTTAGTTTTAGTAAATTGTCTTTGACGTGAGTTTCCATAGAGTCTGAATATTTCTCAATGACCCCCAGGCATCGATGACTAACCCCCAGACGTCCCTAACCAACCCTCCCTGGTTATTTCCAAAACATAGTATATTGGTATAGTCTGTCTGATGAGTGTATAAGCACGAAGCTCGGAGTCGTTTTCTTTTTAATTTGTTGATTCTGCTTCAGGATGTTGATGTATGTTTTATGAATTGAATCATCATTATGATTGAAGTATTAGAGGAGAAATATAAAAGGAGACTGGCTCTATGTGCTGGCTACAGAGAGCTACACTCTTTTTTTTATAAGAACAAATTTATAAGAACACGAGCCTCGGTTTTTGCCAAATCTTAAGAAAAATTTAAGAACAAACCGAGGCTGACCATTTTAACGTCAATATAAGAATCATACAAAATAACCACGAGACTGACAAACAGTTACAAAATAAGCCAATAGACAGCACAGAAATATATCAGATGGTCAAGAGAGTCCACATTTGAACCAATTAACACAACTTGTTGTGAAAACAGGCTTCCAAATCATTATAAAGTAAGGACAATTTAAGAACATTTCAGCCTGAAAATAGAGGAATATTTAAGAACAGCTAGCTTCAAATCAAATTTACTGGTTCTTATCAAAAAAAGAGAGCCAGTCTCCTTTTTTGTTTCTTTTCTTTATCACTCTGTCACTTTGTACATCAAGCACTACGATGCGGTCTGGACAACGCAATTGCTGTAGAAATGATGCAAGTGTTAAATCATAAAAGTCTAATGAATAGATCATTTTTCTTTTACTTCTTTACGGTGCAGTGGGCACGGCATTGGGAATGGAGAGTGGAAAAATTGTTGACAAGCAGATTTCAGCGTCCTCTTCTAACAATCCGCACGAGTTTCCAGTTAAAGCAAGACTGAACAAAGACAGCCAATGGTGTGTTGGGCGACATGCCATCAATGACTATATCAGGGTGAGCAGAGTCTGACTAAAGGCCTTTTTATACGGGCAAAAATACTTAATAAGACCCGGGGCTGGCAAGTGATATTTCACCCTCCTATGGAACACAATTTCTTTTTCTACCGCTATGTTGAGACTTAAGTTTTTAGTGGCCATATCCGTTTTTTCGTTAGCCTTAGCCCTACCCCTAAATTTTATTTACTGATCTCATATTTAATAGTACCCTATTATTATCATCTCTGGAATGTACAGAGAATTATAAATATTTCGTTATATCATTATTATCATCGTTTCACTTCTCTAGGGAGGGCGGCCTTATCAGCAGAGGCTGATTAGCAAGGAGTCCACAGGGCTAACACCGTGAATTTTGCAGTTGGAGGTCCAAAACAAAAATGTGGAAAATTTCAGGGTATACCTTGAATAGAACGTAGGTATACTGGTTAAGCCCCCAGCATGTCAAGGGCGGAGCCCTAGCAGGGGTCTAGGGGGCGGGGCCCTGGAGCTCCTGAAATCCTACAGTTCTTAAGACCTTAAATGGCCTAACAAACACAAGAAATGCAGTATGTTACAGCCCTTGAATACCCAGTATTATGATGATTGCGTGGGCCCTGGTCTATTACAAAAGCAAATTAAATTACTTTTATCAAATTACAATCAAATCCGTTAAAAGCTAAAAACACCTCAAAATACAGTAATCTATTTATAGCCAGAAATATCGGAAACATAGCGAAACGAACAAATAGATTACTTAATCTTTCGTCTGACACTCAATAGAGGAATACGTCAGAAAGAGAGCGAAACAGAAACCTTACTGATTTATATACCTGGATGTGGATCTAAATAGGCCAATCAGAAAACCTTTTACACAATTAAAACCTAAATCAATAATTTCTACTTAATAAAAGTTGATACTGCCTAAATGTGTGTGATTGACAATGCACTGAATATGACTGGGTGAAAAACCATATTTTCATTAAACTATTTTTGATCTTTTGCAGGTAGACTTTAGGACGAGGAAGATAATAACTGGATTCGCGGTTCAGGGGCACTCCAATACTGACATGTGGGTGACGAAATACCAGATCGACTACACAGAAGATCGGAAGGTTTGGAAGACGTACACGGAGGAAGGAGCTGTTAAGGTAATCACAGTTTTTATTATTAGAACAATCCTGCAAGAACAAGAGCATGAAAATAGCCTCAAGTTAAGGCCAGTAGTCTAATTTTTTTGTTACTGAGTGGTAGTTTTGAGCGACAAGAATATTCATGAAAAGCAAAAAACTTCAGCTCATTTAATGAGTCTACTCCTTTACTTAACATCGTACAGCTGATATTCTCACATTAGTTTTTCAATCTCTTCCAGACCTTCAAAGGCTCTACTACCTCCCGTGACGCTGTTGTGAAGCAAGATCTTGTGTATTACATTTTGGCCTATTCCATAAAATTACGTGAGATGGCCTACCATGAATATCCGTGTATGAGAATGGAAATTTATGGCCTGGGTAAGTAATGTTTGTCTATTGCATCATCATACGCCTTGTCCTCGGCAGATTGCGACATCACCCCTCTTCATAGATATCTGTCTTTGCCAGCGTTGTTAAGCGACATCAGGTTTTGTCAAGTCCAATGACTGATGTTATCTCGCCCTCGTTCTCAATGTTTTCCTCTACTTCTTTGGCCTTCTATCATGCCTTCTAGGCAGATTTTCTTACGCCTTGATTAAATCGTGGACTTGATTGGAGTGAATTTTGTTGTCTGTTATCTATTTACCAAGTATAAAAAAGTTCCTACTTGAAATGGTGATTTCAAGCTATTTAGTGGGTGAAATTACCCCATTTGAAATTGGCCCATTTTGTCTCCAAGTTGAATGGCTGAAAGACATTAATTTCCAGTTTCCTACCCCAAAAATGTGACATTATATCAGACATATTTCTATGAGGTTGAATTTTTATTCAAGTGAGAGCAAAAAGGATAGAAGGACTTAAACTGAAGAAATTGATATAGTGATGATAATTGTAATGATGATTTAATTTGGTCATGAATAGGGCTTGATAGGGCCGAATCTCGGAGATCGTTTCTTAACTGATTTATATGAAGTACGTCAAAGGAATAACGTGTGAAATCTCTATGATTCGCGTCTTTAACTATGAAGTCATATATCATGAATAGGGCCTGACTGGGCTGAGTCTGGGAGATCGTATGTTGACCGGTCTGAAGCGATCCAACCAACACGAGTTTGACTCTACTAATTCTTTCATTATCACTAATGTCATTTTCCTCTCTTTCAGATGATCAGCCAGACCCCGGTAAGTGTAAATGTTTCGTTCAACACTACATTTCCTCTCTTATGTTCAGATGATTTTATGGGAATGAAAATGACTGGAGAAGGATGCGAACCGACGACCTCATGATTGGTACTCCAGAGCGCTACCACTGCGCAATCGGGGCCTCGGGAGATTCACGCCATCTCATTCACACAAATTGCATCACCAATCACCAAATACAGAGACGAAACTATCTGGGCTCTTTAACACTACACAGGACCTGCTGAAGGGTGACTACTTTCTCACACAAGGAGGACCATCATAGTTACACCACTGCCTTGGATATTGTTGCAGAAGTAAACAATTGATTTTCTCGATTCATTTTCGAAAATCCTGCTTCTTCTCTTGTATGATTTTATGTATTTAATTGAGATCCCGCTTTGTGTGAACTATTAAATTTTTCAGCAATTCGCCTTAAAAGGACCCTTTTCTACAGAAATGTTGAGATTTCCCATTTAGCTAGTAGGTTACCAAGGGCATCTTTTGCCAAGCCTCAAGAACTTTTCTTGGTTTCAAAAACTGAAAGCTGCTCAAAAAATAGAATCCGTCATTGTCAGAATTATTAAAATCTGAAATTATTCGCCCTCTGCAATTTCTTTTTGGAAAATCCGGTTTTGGGACGGATTTGATAAACGAAGACCCGGTAAGACGATATTGTTATGTAAGCTTATGAAAAATGAAATTCATTTTCTCCAGGTATTCCGTTGGTTTACGGCCAACCTCTTGGAATGGAAAATAAAGGCATCAAAGACTATCAAATGTCGTATTCTAGTTGCTTCAAAAATGCCACGAGTGCGCATTTGGCAAGATTGAATGGAGCAAATGGTTGGTGCTGTGATAAAGTGAACCCAAGACTTTACTGGAGGGTGAGAAACTGCAGCAGATAACTCTTTCTTAAGGATCAGTGAAAATATTGAGCAGGCTGTTCTAAATTTTCTCCGTTTTTATCAGCAATACCTCTTAATGTCTATCACAGTGTGAAGTGAGTTCTTTTCTCCTGTATTAAGGTAGTTTTTAGGTTGTTATGCCCCCATACCCCCTTGAGCAGTAATCGAAATGGTTGACTTATTTCCCCGTATTGTTTCAATTCCTTCCATTCAATTGCAGGTCGATTTTATTAGGAGGAAGATTATCACGGATATTGCTATGCAGGGGAAAAATTCTGATGAAAAGTTCTTTGTTAAATTATATGAGATGCGTTATACTGAGGACAGTTATACCTGGAAAATATACCAAGAAAATGGCACGAATATGGTAAGATTTCTGGGTAAGGGTCAGGGTTGTTTAGAGTTATGGTTAGGGCTAGAGTAAGAATAAGGTTAAGGTTATTGTTAGAAATAGGGTTAGGGTTAGAGTTAGGGTTAGAAGTAGGACTAGGGTTGTTTAGAGCTATTGTTATGGTTAGAGTTAGGGTTAGGGTTAGAGTAAGAATAAGGGTAAGGTTATTGTTAGGAACAGAGTTAGGGCTAGGGTTAGGGCTAAGTGTTTTGGTTAGGGTTAGGGTTAAGTTTTTTGGTTAGGGTTAGGGTTAGGGTTAGGTTTAGGGTTAGGGTTAGGTTTAGGGTTAGGGTTAGGTTTAGGGTTAGGGTTAGGTTTAGGGTTAGGGTTAGGGTTAGGTTTAGGGTTAGGTTTAGGGTTAGGGTTAGGGTTAGGGTTAGGTTTAGGGTTAGGGTTAGGGTTAGGGTTAGGGTTAGGGTTAGGGTTAGGGTTAGGTTTAGGGTTAGGGTTAGGTTTAGAGCGGAATACACAGAGGTAGACTTTCAGCAAGAACATATATTTTTGTTGTAACTCTGAGATTCACGCATTCATGCGATCATCAGAGAACTGATTGACAAATAGTAAATAGCTTATAGTAAATCAGTATCTGATGAATCCGTGAAACTTATAGTTACAAAAAAGATATGTGTTCTCTCTGAAAATCTGCTATTATTTTATATTTTTTTTTTCACTTCAGGTGTTCTTTGGTACGAACGAACGCATGTACGAAAAAATCGTGAAACAAAAGCTACTACATCCAATTCGTGCTTTTGGAATCATGATATTTCCGAAGGAGTATCACGGCAAAGCCTGCATGAGAATCGAGCTCTACGGTGAGGGTAAGTCTGTTTGTTTGTCTTAACCCAAAATTTGGTTTTTGCAAAGGGGGATTCTTCATTTGAACATGTCAAGGGGCTTTTTTAGGATTTAGTAAAGGTTCAGAAAGTATTTATTAAGGGTTCAGAAAGTATTCATTAAGGGTTTAATATTAACAAGGGTCTAATAAAGGCTTAGTTTTTGCTGACGTTAAGTAAAGGTTTAGTAAGTAAGGGTTGATCAAAGGTGAAGTTATGATTAAGTATAGGATTCAGAAAGGGTTTAAGGAAGGTTTTAGTAAGGGTTTATTATTAACAAGAGTCTAGTAAAAGCTTAGTTTTCGGTGACGTTAAATAAAGGTTTAGTAAGTAAGGTTTGATCAAAGGTAAAGTTATGATTAAGTATAGGATTCAGAAAGGGTTTAAGGAAGGTTTTAGTAAGGGTTTATTATTAACAAGAGTCTAGTAAAAGCTTAGTTTTCGGTGACGTTAAATAAAGGTTTAGTAAGTAAGGGTTGAGCAAAGGTAAAGTAATGGTTAAGTATAGGATTCAGAAAGGGTTTATTAAGGGTGCATTGCACTCTTTTTTTTTCAGCTTCGGTTTGTTCTTAGCTTGTTCTTAAGTTTTGGCCAAATTTGAAGCCGGTTTTCTTTTAAAATTGTTCTCATAAAAAAAAAGAGTGTAGTTTCGTGTAAGGTCTTGTAACAGTTGTTTTCGCTAAGTATTAGCTAAAAGTGTACTAAGGGTAAGGGTATGGTAAGGGGATAATTAAGGTTTAGTAAGGTTTAATGATAGATTAGTAAGAATTCAGTGAGGTTTAAGAAAAGTTTTAGTAAGGGTTTAGTAAGGTTCAGACAAGGGTCTATTAAGGGTTCTAGTAAAGGCTTAATAGGTATTTGGTAATCATAAAGTGATGGTGAAGTAAGGTTATAGCAAGGTTATACCAAAGTTATTAGATTTGCATGGTTAGGACGACTTTTATTTGATTCTTATCTTTGGTTTTTGATGTTGAACTGGTCCTAACCGTGCACAGAGTTTAGTTGAATTTATTAGCAACTGATTTAAGTTGAACTAAAAAGTGTTGCATAATGGATTATTTGCTGAAATATCCTAATCTGATTGATTATAAACAAGAATATATCGAAAAAGTAGAAAAAAAGGAAAGATTTCGGCTCAGTTCCTCAATTTTTTCAATTTAGGTGAATCAATAATAAGAAAAAAGGCCTGTGCACTGTTACGGTTGAAAACAGTGAACGAAAACATACAACCAAAGGCTTCCAAACCATTTCTTTCTATAAACTATGGTTATACCAAGGGCTTAGAAAGGGCTTTGTAAGAGTGTAGATGGGTCTTGTAAGGGCCTAGTGATGGTACAGAAGGGTATATAGTGAGGGTTTTAATGGTTTAGGAAGGGATTGGTAAAAGTTAAGTATTATAAGGATGAATGGGCATGTAAACGCTTGTAGAATGATTGCTAAAATGATGCCTGATGTATGTGCCTGATACTTGTGTAATATGTATAATGCATAATGGAGTCTTTGATGCCACTTTAAGTTTTTAACATGCTTGAATATTTTATAGATGACTCAGAGCAACCACCGAAGCCAACAGGTAATTTTAAGATTTATTTCCTTCTGTTGTTTACATCCGGTCTTTACATCACGTGGCTCGTACCCAGTCCTCCCCAGAAACGGAAACCCGACACGCTACGCCGCGCTATGCTTTTGTCGTCAGTTTTGAAAAGAACGTTTAGTCGAGATCAGCATATTACTTTGGAAATAGTTTTATTTGTGTTTTTAAAGCTATTAAGTTGTTTCAAATGTCTTCGAATCTCCGTGTACCGAATAAAAGTACACAACAGATTCACTGATTTCGTATATATTTGATATTTCCTGCATACCCTTGGGTGGGTCGAACTCGAACAATTAGTTAGATTTCATTTTCAGTCTCTATCTGACGAACAACTCTGATGCCACAACGCTTCAGTAGTTATTATGTTTCGATATGTTTCCAATTTTCCTCGTCATCCTCAAGTTCTTTACTAATCAAATACTGTTCTGACGTACTACTCTGATGAGTTTAAATGCAAAGCTTCAGTAGTTATTATGTTTCACTATGTCTATGATTTTCCTCGCCATCTTCAAGTTCTGTACCAATCAAAGACTGTTCTGCCGTACTACTGTGCAAATCTCTAGTAGTTATTATGTTTCGCTATGTTTCCGATTTTTCTTGCCATCCCCAAGTTCTGTACAAATCAAGGACTGTTCTGACGTACTACTCTGGTGACTGTCAGACGCAAAGCTTCAGTAGTTATCACATTTCACTATGTTTCCTATTTTCCTCGCCATCCTCAAGTTTTGTACCGATCAAACATTTTTCTGACGTACAACTCTGATGAGTGTCAGACGAAAATCTTCAGGTGTTATTATGTTTCACTTTATTTCCTATTTTCCTTTCCTCACCATCTTTAAGTTCTGCACAAATCAAGGACTGTTCTGACGTACTACTCTGATGAGTGTCAGATGCAAAGCTTATGTAGTTATTATGTTTCACTATGTTTCTGGTTGATTTTCCTTGCCATCCTCCATCTGTAGTGATAAAACTGTTACATTATCTTTTGTATATCTTTGAAAAATCTTCCATTTCCTCTGTAGATTGCTCTACCGATGAACGACCATTAGGTATGGCATCAGGAACAATCCTGGACACAATGATAACAGCTTCAAGTCACCCATCACATTATCCTCCATCTCATGCAAGACTGAACGGAGACTCGGCTTGGTGCAGTTCTGATAATCGTTCAGCTTCTTACTTACAGGTACGAAATTCGACATAAGGAAAAATTAATGATTGCGCAAGATGGGGATCTCCTATCGCGCAAAGCATAATCGGAATATATTAATTTCCGTTACACTACTAGCCCGCCACTAGAAAATATGGTTGCAAAACCAAGTTGCCTAGTTTCGTATAGGTTAAGAAGAAATAGATGAAGAATTGAAAATATCGAGATGATTTGTGAGAATGAAATGACCCGAGTAGGACTCGAACCACGACCTCAAGATTCGTACTCTAGAGCGCTACCACTGCACAACAGGGGCCTTGAGAAACCAAGGCAATGTCCTTCACACTATATATGAAATATAATCTCTATAGCGATTTCGTTGTCAACGCTGCATCATAGTGCTCGATGTACGAACGTACTAGACCAGGCGGAGAATAGGGGAATGGTCACTCGAGGGGGAAATTTATGATATAAAGTGCATTTGATCAATTCGAGGGTGCTGATTTCGAAATTTGATGTTATACGGGGATTTATGGGGGCCATCTGCCTCATTTTCGTGTTTAAAGTCTCGTTTTCATGTATCTGAAGCAAACCAACGAGAAAAAAGTTTTAAGCAGAGATAACGAACCTCTAAAAGCAGATTAAGCATCTTTGGTTGGCGTGAATGTGGAAAATTCAGTTAAGAACTGTTAAGGTGGGCAACAGCCTCGTTTTCATGATGACGAAATCGCTGAATCGTACAATTTCTATCTTACGAGGGGCATCTCAACGGGCCAAAGCGCTTAAAAACCCACAGTTGTTACGGTTATCCTCTATAGAGCTATGCAGCGCTATTAACTGATTAATACTCTTGCTACTGCTACTAAATACTAATACTGGTCCTATTACTTATATCAATACCAATAAAAAAGGTTTTAGTATAAACCACTGGACTGTCATTGTAAAGTTTACATTGGAAAAGATTTCATATCGAGAGCATTGTGTACAGAGAACGGTTGTGTTTTTTGTTTCTCTTTAACTGTTTTGTAAGATTTAATGGTGTTTCAATCAATCCTTCACAGTCATCAATTTCTGGCAAAGGCTTTAAATCATTCGCAGGGCTTAGCCCCCCTCCCCTCCTCCCCTGAAATTATACAACAGTATCTAAGCGTAATTAGAGATGTAAAACTGACTGATCAATAAATAAACACATACATCAAGCCAGTGTATTGGTTCCCAGAGAAAAGTGCTCATTACATAGTAGTAGAGCATAGATAAAAACTAATAGGCAGAAAAGAAACAGACAACTACACGTTCATCTCGACAAGCCTGTTTCGTAATTTCTCACTCATCAGGAGATGTACTGATTTTACATAACATCAACGTGATAACACATACATCAACGTACACAACATGACCTTACACTATAGCATGAAATGAATTAAGGAAGTAGTGACATAGGCCTATTACAATAAAGCATACAATAAAAGTAAGGGGGCTCCCCCTTTGCCCCTTAGGAATTATCACTGAATACAATGAAGATTAATCATCTGAAAAACTGTTTACTTTTTAGGTTGATCTTATGAAAAAGATGTTGGTTACTGCAGTTGCAATTCAAGGGAAACCTTCCAGGGGAATTTATGCCAAGAAATTCCATGTTTCCTACAGTGCAGATTCTCCTAATCTCTCTTCATTTACAGAAATTTATGATGAGAATGATTCTAGGATCAAGAAGGTTAGTTTTTCATTTGATGTAGTCAGGCTCACAGGATGAGGGTAAGCCCAGCAAGGGGCTACTGCAGTTGCCATTCAAGGGACACCTTACAGGGTTACTTTTATTTCACCTACCCTTATTTCGGATCACAATTATTTTAACAAAATCGACGTGTACTAAGGGCCTAACTATGGACTGGTTTATTACTAGAATATCATGTATACCAAGACAGACTACTTTCATTGACAGACTTTGTTAATGCTAATACATTGGTCTAAACCTGTCTTGGTTGGTTGCCAGTTTATTGCTTTATTTGGACCAGTGTGCAGGGTCTTGAATAAAACCTATTGAACGATTGAATAGTTTTAGTAAACCTTGTACTTGATATATGTAGGATACCAAGACAGACCAATTAATTGTATACCTCTCGTCATTGATCATATTGAATTTCTTGCAGGCTTTCACTGGCAACAAGCACGATATTCGAAAGAATCGCCTGGAGCCTCCCATTGAAGCACACCTCGTTCGCATTTCACCATTCGAATGTGTTGGCAACAGATGTTGCATCAGGGTGGAGTTGTATGGATGTCAGCTACTTTCCACTTCGGGATAGGCCGTGCTGCAAACTCACCAAGGTAACTGATTATCTGAAATTTTTGAGATAAGGTCATGAGATGGCCATTTTAAACAAAGAGAAAATATTATTGATCCATTCCAATTTTAGGGTAGCGAGAAAAATTATAAATAATCGTATAGAAACATGATGACTACTAAAACATTTCGTCTACCATCATCGGAGATATAATTAGAAAATAATTACAGTAGAATCCCGAAAACTCGAACAAGCAAGGGACGGCCAAAATAGTTCGAATTATCGAATGTTCGAGTTATTGAGGCTCTTCATAGCATTAATAAGGTTCAAGGGGAATGCCAAATCTGTTCGAGTTAGCGAGAGTTCGAGTTATCGGGATTCTACTGTTTGATGTTCATCGAGAATTTTTTTCGCATCATCCATAAAGGTCTGCACTTCATTTAGAAATTATGGAATCTGTCGACATCAAAATCATGGATCCAATATTATCAAATAGAAGGATTTCGTTTTCCACTTTGTTTGTTCAGATGATTTCTTGTTCTGTTCACTAGAGGTTTTCATCTCTTTCCTCTGACAGGCCAGAATCGATTTTCTAGACACAACTCTTTATAAGGTTTCTATTCTTTCTCTTTCGCTCGTAATACTCTGATAAATTTCAGACGAAAATCTTTAGTAGTCATTATGTTTCCTTTTATTGTTGGTTTTCTCTCTGTCACTGAGTTTATAGATTGTGTATGATATTTGTCATAATCCTTTCCCCCTTGCAATGTTAATACTGGGTTCGTTTGTCATTATATGATTTGGTTTTCAAATTGGAGCAATATTATTTAGGGGGCAGTTAGGGCCTTTGTTTCTATATACATTGTAGTCTGGCATGACAGCAAAGAATCTTCTTATACAATATTGCAAGGATTGCAGATATGAACATCTACATCTACGTAGTCTGTGGGTTGGTTTTCCATGAAAGTGCTCGATACAAAGAGTAGAGCTATATGCATTAAGAAGAAAAAGACTCGAAAGACAAAACTCTCCATCTCGGTAAGCCTATTTCGTTGTTATCCCCTCATTGGGAGATGTACATATAAATATATTCCTATTTAAAACTGGTTTATATGCTAAGGGTTGTTGAGAAATTATACAGGGTGGTGTTATCTTACAATTCTTTGTTCTATTGTAGAGTTTTGTCTTTTGAGTCTTTTTCTTCTTAATGTACATCTACATCTAAATATTGATCAGTTAGACCATAAGGTACCACACTGATGTAGATCAACACACTAATCATCATTTGTCATAAACAAGTTTAAAAGATTTGAATTCAATGGGAATCAGAACTCTTTGGGATCGTAAAATAGAGGACTGAAGGTGATCATTTTACTTTTCTGGTCTAAAACTCGTGTGATAATTATTTTCGACGATGGGGAATTATGGGTCAAAATGTCAGCATTCATAGAAAATGAAGGAAAATACCGATGATTTCATAGAGGGCTGACACAAGGACCCATATTTTTCCTAATTAACACTTTTGTTTTGTACATTTAATTTTTGTTTTTGAAAAAAGTCTATACTAAAATAGAAACTTGAGAATTTCTATTTAATTCTAAATTTTGCCTGTCAATTCTGTTTCATAGATTTAAAAAGCCAAACGAGAGAACTAAGACTAAAGTGAGTATCCAAAATATTTCAAGTGAGTGAGCTTCTGTGTAACATGCTAGCTTTACTTAGACAAGGCCTTGCTTTCAGTAAGGGACACGTTGATAAACACTAAATCTTAACATATTGTGGTAAGTGGTCCTTGTATTTTGTTGCAACTTTCAGCCAGTGAGTTAGTTTCTGTTTAACATACTAGCATGACTGGTGGTGACTTACTCACAAAAAGCTGCGATAAAACAGAAGGCACTCTTACCAATATATCTAGTGATTTAGTGTGTACCAATGTGCTCCTTACTAGAGGCAAGGCCTTGCCTTACTCAGGCTAGCATGTTAAACAGAAACTCACTGGCAAAACGTTGAAATGAATTAAAAGCACCTCCTCCAATGTCTGAAAATCACTACTCACTAAACAACCCCTCGATTTCAAGTTTGATTCATGATGAAGTAGAGGCCCCTTTGTCGAATCTCTACCACCAAACGATGGTTAGTTGTACAGCAATGACCCCACTGCTTGCACTTCATATATGTACATATTAATCAGTAAGACTTATAAGATATCACCACTGATCTCAATATAAAGACTGGATTGAGCAATCTTTGGTTTCTGAAGCCAAATAATTGAAGCCAATTGCTTCGGTTTGCCTTTGACCTCCCAATATGACTGATCATTCATAACATTCCAATAATCGTCAAAGAAAATAGTAGCCACTAGTGAAATCTCAATGTATTGAATTGGACCTACCAATATGGCCGCCAATGACTTCTTTTTAGAACGACATATACTCGATCCAGTCTTTTTTGAGATCTGTGGTCCCTACCACCAAATGATGGTTAATTGCACACAAATGACCCCACTGCTTGCACTTCATCTATGTACATAGCATACTAATCAGTAAAACCTAAGAGGTATCACACTGATGGAGGTCAACACACTAGCCATGAACTCCCATCATATGTCATAAAACCACTGGCACTGTGCAGCAGGTCTGCATTGCAACTTTAAAAAGTAAATTTCATCTAAAGTAACTTATAATAAGAATATAATTTATTTATGATAAGTACTTCAAAATGTATTTAGGCTTTACACCTTGATATATATTCTTTGTATTTTGTATAAGTTATAGATCCTCTTGTGGGTGGTTAAAGTTATGAAATGAAATTAAATTGAAAGTTGATTATTCTAAGGCCTTCAGGGTCAAACACCTTTTATAAGAGGTCAGGAAGGTGTAAATTGGGAACTGGGATTTGCCTTGAGAACTAGGAAAATGGGATTGGACTTCTTGGAACTGGGATTTGGGAATGAAAATGTAGATTGGGATTGGAATTGTCAAATACGTCGGGGTTAGGAATTTCTCTATTTTCCTCATTGGGATTGGGATTCTGGATTATTTCAGTCCTAGGAAATGGGATCAGTACCCCTTCTCCCTTCAGGACCCACTTATAAGTTTTTTATGCTTTCAGGTTAATTGTAGACACTTGATCACACTCTGTAAATTTGAATATTGATTACAGATCTTACGATTAATTTAACACATGTACGTAATAACCACTGTGGTTTTGTACAGTAATAATATAGATCTTGTCAATTTAGGTAATTGTTGTTAAGTGAAAAGTTGCACAAAATGTATTTGGATTTTTATCACTGAGATTCAACTACAATGAGAAAAGAAAGTTGTGTCTTTCTGTGCGTCCGTACATCTCGAAGAGAGAGAAAGATTAACCTACTCCATCTAGAGGCTGGTCTCGTCCTCATACAAAATTATAAGAAAATGGTGGACAAAGTGAAAGTGCAGAAAATGTCTTCCAGCACAGACTGGTTAAAACATTTCAAAGTTGCCCACCTTATAGCTGGGACTTCAGGTGGCGTTGCTTCTACATTGGTTCTGCATCCTTTGGATCTCATCAAAATTCGATTTCAAGGTAAGATGAAATATAGAAAGAAAGGAGGAGTTTTGGATAGGGATTTTTTTATTTTAAAGGCCTAGCAGACTGTGCCTAACCTTTATTAAGGACATCAACATGGCCAATATTAAAAGGGTGCAAGTGTGCACCTGATATATTGTGTCTTTTTGAGGTGGGAACCCAGTTTCTACCCTTAATTTATGTTTGTCAATCTCAATCTTATGTTTTGTGTGACTGTGCAAACAAACACACCGCCAATTAATTAGTAGATTGTTGGTATGCAAAAAACACTTACTATCTTCGTAAGGTATTGGTTAAGGTGCAAAGCACAAGGGTCCACAGGTAGACCTGGGCGGGCTTCTCTGCAGAGCATGGCAGAACTCAACGAGATCTTGCATGTGCAGCGCAAAATTCCCAGCCGGCACCGCATGCAAATCAGAGTTTTGAGTAAGCTATTTCTCTCAGAAATGTCTGTAAACTAGTGAAACTTCACGAATAATGGTTATTGTCTTGCATATCTATGTGTGCAAGGCTTAGATTTTTGCGTGCACTTGCAAATTAATTTGTGCGTGCGCAGCTGCCATGCTCTGCAGACTTACCTTGGATCATTATAGGATCATGTCACGCTAATTGTTTCTAAAAAATTGGCCCATATTGTTCTTCCAATGTTCACGACAATTCTCCTTGCCAGATATCTCCTGCGTAATATACGTGTTTTCCAGTATTTCTAGTTACGTTTAAATGATCTTAGGAGAATTTGGTTTTGAGCACAAATTTTGGGTGAATTTCTTACAAATCACTGATTAGTGATTTTTGTGATTGCTAAGCTTACACCAGGTAAACCAGGCACACTAGGGTGAATCTGGTTTTCCATTTACTCCAAATAATTTTCCCTTTAAAATTTGTCTGCACCAAAATTTGACAAAAAAATCCAAATCTTCTGCATTTGGTACAAAATACATGCAATTTACTAAAACTAAGCACTTTTGCGCAAGAAACTTGCGCCAAATTCAATCTTTAGCGTTGTTCTGCGCCAAAGATCTTATTGAATTATTCTCTTGGATTCACTTTGGCGGGCAAAGAGAATGAGGTTACAAAAATATGTAAATATACTTTCTTCAAAAGGGGGCTGATCAATGGTGCCTCTCTGTTTAAATTTCTGTTTTAGCCTGCGTCTAGATTCCTTTTACTTAAATAAGTTGATTTCAACCCTACCATTATTTGGTCAGTATTTCAACATCTACCTGAATATTTCACATTTGCTCTTCTTTTTGATAGTGAATGATGGTTTGGCGACAAGACCATCTTATAATGGAATGAAGGATGCTTTCAAATCCATTAAGAATTCAGGCGGAATACGAGCTTTATATCAAGTGAGTTCTCAGTTGTCCTTAATTCCTTTCCCTTTTAATCAAATCCAATACCAATTGCTGCCTTAATGTTTTATTTTACTTAAGGCTAGCCATGACATAAATAAGGAGGGTTATGTTCTCCCAATCAGCTAAAATTCATAAAGGCCAGGTTTGGTGTAAAAGAATATATTGTTCTTGTACTAACAGCCCTACAAAAAATGTATCATTACCGTAAACTATTACAGACTTGTACAATTAAATCATAGATATGTTGGATAGTAAAATTTTCAGGTCTTTTCATTGGACTGGAGCGATCACTCTTAGCTCTTTTATCAGCACACTGGTAAAGTATCCAATAGAGCTTCTAAACCAAATTACCACAGCATTACGTCACTCTAGTTAAATTTTCTTCATGAAAAGGCCTGAATATTCAATGTTTTCTTTTTCATCTTGGCTAAAAACTAGTTTTTTGCTTTTTAGGGAGTGTCCCCAAACGCACTAGGGGCTGGTTCTGCATGGGGGTTCTATTTCTTTGGATTCAACTTCCTGAAAGCATGGATGTGCGAAGCAAAAGGAGTGGAGAATTTGTCAGCAAGTTATCATCTGTTAGCTGGATCAATCGCAGGTTTGTCAAGTTTTAGATCCTCTTCACATGAAAGTTTTTGGGCCAGCATAAAACTTGTGCTAACAAGAGTTCATCTTTGGTCTGCTAATTTGCCTCCTGTGCAAAATAACAATTTTGGGCCAGTATAAGGCCCAAAGTGGCTGTGTTTGCAAATGGGTTGTAATTTGTTCACATCAAAAACTTTAAAAAACTTACAAAAAGCAGTAATGAAACTCTTCTCGGCATGATATTTCAGTTTGTCTAACTCATGTAAACATTTGTTTTTGACCAGAGGCCAAAACAAACTTTGCGCTCAGAAGCTCAGAAATGAAGGCATTTCCAGTTTTGGAGAATATAGCCATCATTATTCAAAACACTTAAAATGCATATTTAGCTAGCCAAAGGTACCATTTTTGTTTATTCATTATCCCCGGCCGATGGTAAGATTTGAATGCCTCATGCTAGCGGTAGACCTCTACCCAGAATTCAACCAAGAAACACTCTTGGGTAACTTCATTTCATAAAAGGAGGCTATTGAGTAGGCCTTCAAGCATTGTAAATTTCCATGATATGTCAGACTTCAGACCGAAAGTTGCTATTTGAATTGACTTTGTATTTTTATAGTATCTAACCATGTTCATTATGACTCACAGGAGCTGGTACTCTATGTATGACAAATCCAATCTGGGTCGTGAAGACAAGGATGTGTCTGCAATTCTCCCCCCAATCTGCAAGTCCCGAATCTCATTACAAAGGAGTATTTGGTGAGATTTTTGTTCAGTTTCCAAAATAGTGGATTTCTTTCATAGTTAACTCAACAAAAGATCCACTCGTCTGCTGCACTTTTGTTTTCTTTCACCTTATTTTATTCTTAACCTCAACAAATTTACCAACTTAAAATATGAGTTTTATCTTAGAGTTGTTGTTTTTCCTCCAGACGGTCTCTATAAGCTGTACAAATATGAAGGCATTAGAGGACTATACAAGGTATGCTTGTTTGCATTTCAAATTACAGGCTTAAGATATCTTTCCTTTGCACGACGTCACACAGATTGATCTTGCTTATTGCAAACGTCTTTGAGTAGATCAATGATTATTATTATTATTATGTGAATTTTCTAGAAAATAAATCAAGATAATTTGTGTGAATGAAAATGACCCTTGTAGTAGAACTCAAATCCAGGACCTCTAGATTAGCATTTTGGTGCGCTAATCCACTGTGTCATCAGGGCCTTGGGAAATCCAGGAAAATTCACTCAAAAAATAAAGTAGATAACTCTAGTGACTGAGGCTGAAAATATATTGATTTTCTTTTATTCTTTCTTGACGATGAACTACTGATGAATAACTTGTTTTGATTTTAATTCTCTGTAAGTGAAATCATATTTATGGTGAAACAAAGTTAAGCTATATTTCTCAAAAAATTAGCTCTCATTACCTTCACTATACACTACACCCTTCTCATTCATTGTAGGGTTTTGTTCCTGGGCTGTTTGGAGTGTCTCACGGTGCAATACAATTCATGGCATATGAAGAAATGAAGAAATTAAATAGTTTATACACTGGAAAAGCGGTTGACAAAAAACAGGTAAGGCTGGTTCTAAGACCTACCACTCACTTTATCTTGTTATTGTCCTTAGAGATGGATGGTCTAGAAACAAAAAGCTAAATTATTTTAACTCTTTATGCTGAAAATGTTTCTAATTTCCATTGTTTTCTTACTGTTAGTGCGCCCTCTTCTTCTTCTCTTATAGCCAATCTATCACATGTCTTGATGAGATGTTCCCCTGTTTTTTGTCAGTCTGCACTTTTGTTCTGCTTTTCCAGATCCGCCATCTTTTACTGAATCCTGTACTCTATTGGTCTCATATTTTCTGCGGAATATAGAGTCTGGCTTCAGGTGGTTAACCCCATGATATATAACCACATTAAGGGTGCCTTCCCCCTCTTTCCACTGGTATTTTGACTCCTACTTATAATTTCAAGGGGTACATGTGCCTTTTTTCAGGATAAGAATCAAGACCACCCCAGTTTTATTTTACAATATTGCACAGTTGATGTGATTAATGACAGGCTTTTGTGAATCGATAGACCAAAATATTTCAAATTCTTCATTGGCTGGATTTTTACTTCCAATCTAAGATTGATGCTATTAGATTGGTCAACCTATTAAAAAGTTGTTAACTTTGATTTATTCCATTCTAGAACGCTATTACATATATCATAATGGCTGCTTCTTCAAAAATTGTTGCAGTTGTTACAACGTACCCGTATCAAGTTGTTCGGTCGCGTCTGCAGGTATTTGCCTTTCTTATCATTCATACTTGTTTGTGTAAATCAATATTGAAGAACTGTGTTAGGCTCTTCACTGTTATTGAAGCTGTTGAGCTCTGTCAAATCTTGAAGGATTTTCAAACCTTGTCGAGTTGAATATGAGCAAGATGAAAATTGCAGAGCTAGCGCCTCAATATTTCTTTTGTTTGACGCTACTTGATATGCAGTCAAAAATGTCATACCAAAATTAGATGTGTCGAGTTTTTGTGAAATGCAAGCAAATATGAGCAGGATTTGAATCTAGGCCTTTGACTTTGCACTCTAGCACGCTCATCACTGAGCTACCAGGGCCCGTTTCAAACTGCAACCCTAATCATGTCAATCACACTTATTACACCAGCATCATTCACCAAATGCAGAAATAAACCGTCAAAGTTCTTTAAGCACTAAACTGGAGCTAAGGAAGGGCAATGACAGAATAAGATGAGGTGAATTGATAAAGTGAGACCCAACATTTCGCCATTTTTACCTAACAATACAATGTAACTCTAAGTTGCCTAATTTTTGCCAAGCATTGCGAGTGCAAAGAGCTTTGGTAGAGACTTCAAGTCTTTAAAATGGGAGTGGAAAAAATGTCTGGTGATATTGCCAAAAAAATTACATAAATGAGGGGACAAGGGTAGTCTGATACGAAAGTCTGATTGAAGGTTGATATTTTTTGCAGGATCAGCAATCAATTAAGAATTACAATGGAATCTTTGATGTAATTTCCAAGACATTGAGGTAGCCTTTTTAATTTGCTTTCAACATTATTTAAAAGCTATCCTCCAGCTTATACAGTCATTATTATAATGTGGCAATACCTTCTGAAACCTTTTTATGTAGATTATTTTTCTTATTTTGGGTATTTATTTCTATCAAGTCTTCTGAGAGCCACCCTGGGGAACATTGTGCAATGCTGTGGGGAGATTCCATCAGTTGTATAGAAGAAAACCATCAGCACTGTAGAGGAATACCATTCATTACTATAGAGGGTGTTCAGTACTGTGGGGATACCATCAGTACGGTATATTATCAGTACTTCAGAGGATATTAGTACTGTGAAGTTTACCATCAGTACAATTGAAGGATGTTCAGTACTGTGGGCTGATTCTAATCAGCTCTACGGAAGGAAACCATCAGCGATGTGATGTAATGCCATAATATTACATTTGAGGGTGTTCAGCACTGTGGGGTTACCATCAGTATGGTATATTAACAGTACGGTGGAGAGTTTTTAGTACTGTGGGGTGTACCATTAGTAGAATTGGAGGGTGTTCAGTACTTTTGGGAGACTCCAACAGCTCTATGGGAGAAAATCCATCACTACTGTAAAGTAATACCATTCATTACTGTGGAGGGTGTTCAGTATTGTGGGGTATACCATTAGTACAATTGGGGGATGTTTAGTACTGTGGAAGGATACCATTAGTGCTTTTGGTATCACTTAACTGTGCTTGTGGTTTCCCTCCACAGTATGGAATATTATCCACAGTAATGATGTTATCCCTCCACATTACTGAAAATATTTTGTTTTAATTTATGATTGTATTACCTATTTCTGAGGAAGGCACTTGTTTTGATCAGAAAGGGTGGTAAAGTATGACATCATGATGCGATTAGAATTTGTTTCCTTTTCTTCCTCATGCTATACTCTGTTGAATGTGAGATGTGTTTATTCTGTATAGTATTTCATTTAATTTCAATTTTCTTTGTATTTCGCATAGAAATGAGGGAATTAGTGGATTTTACAAAGGACTAGCACCAAATTTACTGAGGTAAGCCTTATCAATTATTTAATCGTGTTTCTGTCTAGGTGTTACCAAGTCTGTTGAATCAGTGCTTAATACATTCAAGTAGAGTGGTAGCTATAATAAACTGAGAAGGCAAGAATCAAGAAACTTAACTCTCCATATGGACAATCCTTTTTCATGGTTTTCAACTGTTCAGGAGATGTAGGATGATAAATAAATTGATGGAAAAATGGAATTTTCAGTATTGTTTCTGTTTATGAGGTTTCATATCAGCACACTGATGTATCGGGAGGTCAAGAGAGTCCCATTTGAACGAAGTCTTCTAAATCGTTACAAAGTAAGAACATTTCAGGCTGAAAATAGAGGAATACTTAAGAACAGACAGCTTCAAATCAAATCTACTGGCTCTTATGATAAAAGAGCGTATTCTAGCAAATGAATTTTTAAATAGTAAACAGAGGCAAATGAAAGATGTCCAACTAGACTTTGAGGATGCCAGACAATAATGTGATGATCTGGCAGCCCAAGTTCAGTGTACTGAGAAGGCACAACTCAAGAAAGTAAACTTTCCATATGGACAATCCTATTTCATGGTTTCCAACTCATCAGGATATGTAGGAGAATAAACAAATAAATAGATAAATTGAATTTTTCAGTAGTATCAATTAATGCTGTTTCTGTTTAAGCGTTTTTGTTGCATACATTGAAGTGAAGTGTACTAAGAAGGCAAGACTTAAGAAAGTAAACTCTCCAATCTCAAAAAGGCTGCTTACTGGTTTCCCACTCATCAGGAGATGTAACTCTCCTCTCCTGGTGCATCTTCTTATGAGTGAGAAACCTTGAAACAGGCTTGTGGAGTTTGAGAGCTAACTTTCTTGAGGCAAGCCTTATTAATTCATTATTCATGTATTTATGCGTGTTTTGGTACATACTGTACATTTATTGATAAATAACATTGTGAATATTTCTTGCAGGGTAACACCGGCTTGCTGTATCACGTTTGTGGTTTACGAAAATCTATATCATCTTCTGAAAACAGATAAAAAAGACGAAACAAAGAAAAACAGCTGAAACCGGTAATTTCAAATAATCCGAAATATAATCAGCTATCATCTATCGACCCATTGTAAGTCACGTGTCGGCCTCAATCAATCCTCCAATTTAATTGATTGTTATTTACATTACTTCCACTGTGAAAAAGGCAGGAAGTTAATTTGCTAGAGCACGTGAACTTAAATGGGTGAAATAAATGTGAAATAGATATTTTTCCGTTAAATAATTTGTTACTCATACTGAAGGATTCTACAAAGGATGAAAGGATTTGCCTTGTTTCCCTTTGCACATTCAGCTTTGTTGCTTTGTATAAGTATGAAATCATTTCAGTATGGTTACAAATTGTTTGGAATAAGTTTTGAATCGTGCCAAACCATTGAAAACCTCTTCCAATTCTTGTGAAATTGTTCAAAATATTATGTGTCAGAAACAGCCTTGATAATACTAAATGTATTTACTCAGTTGTTCAAAATATGTTAAACAAACGTTACTAAATATTACCAATTTGTTTGGCATTTGTTTCAAATTGTGGTCCATTTTTGCGCTATTAGTGTCAAGTGAAAATGGAAGGTTTGCTAATAGGGACCTTTAGTATAAAACACTTACTGTATGAAATTGTTATTTTAAGTTTTGTCAAATTTTGTAAGTTTTTAAGGTTTGTTTTGAATTTGGATATGGAGAGGTTTTTTATTATGCAGAATTTTAATTCACTTGCTTTTTTCGCTTTATTGTTGATTTTCTTATTCCCCTCTCATCGAATCTAAATCGCCCTGCCCCCATCCTAAACAAAGAAGGCAAAAATGGATAAAATGGATGAGGAAAATGATAGAGTTTCTTATTCCTCTTCTCATCTAAATCCCCTCTCTAATCCAGCCCATTCCAAAAAGGGTCGCAAAACCGATGAAAAACTTCATGTAAGATAATGTTTAAGTCAATACACGAAATGAAAGACAAGAATCGTTTATCTAGTTATGTTTATAATAAATACTAAATCATAGATTTATTTCTGATTTGATAAAAGCTAAAAATATATGAATTTCATTTTACATTCATTTTAATCATTAAGTGACATCTGTTTAGTTGGATGAGGTCAATTATACTGCTAGAATCAAAGGAAAAATATAGCAGAGTTAAGGCACTTTATCTATCTATCTATAAGTTACTGTACATGACAAAATGATTTGTTTTCAGAACACGTTGGTTAGTATGTTAGTAGAACGAAAATAGAATGATTCAACAGTTCACTCCTGACACTTGGTTGGTTTATTTGGTCCTTCATCTATTTGTAACAGTTAGGCCTTTCAAACCTTCAATTTCATCATGGTGTGACTTAGCATCTTGACTTATTAGAATCTAAAGTCACACTGATGAAAATGCAGGATTGAAAGGCATAAAGGTTCCCATAGTGTTTTTTTTGCCTACAATTCTTTTAGTATATAAACTCATCAAGAAATATTTACTATAAAATGACTGAAGATATAGAGCACTTATAGGGTTAATAATAATAATAATAATAAAACCATATTTATATAGGTTTATTTGTTCAGCAAAATGAATTTGCTGCTATCAACCAAGGACCTGTCAACCTAATGTACCAACAATAAATATTTACAACGATCTAGACAAGTTAAAAATGATTTTACAATGATAAATTTAAAAGAAAATAGTTAAAAGTCAAAGTCGAAATCCTTGCATTCAGTCCTGAACTTGACTATTGATGTTTCAGACTTCACTTTGTTTGGAAGTTTATCAAATATTTTTGCACCCTGGAATGCAAACACTGTAGTACACTGTATGCCATGAGTGGGCATGATCAATAATCAATAATGTTTTTGCTGGTTCTACTTGTTGCGCTGTAAACAATTTTGTTCCTTGTATCTGTCACTCTCATCACTTTTCCTTTCAATTAAACTCTGAATTTATATTCAGTCAATATTGTCCGTTTCCAAGTTTCATAAGGTCACAGGGTCTTAGCTTTAGAGAAAGTTGTCTTCATGTAAGCTGACATTATTCTATATATTTACATTTTGATAAAATAAATTCAAACTGCCTTGGATTCAATCGAAATAAAGCAAATCCTTGCTTCTCCTTTTACCACGATGCATGGTGCGTTCGAGTCTTTGCATGCGCTGCGCAGGAGCAGATTGACACCTCCGTCCTACTGTTTGAGAAGAGGCTGATGGGAAGGTTGGAGAGAAGCGTGAGTTACTGTTTTCATCCATTTGCTTTTTCGGTCTGGGATTCCCCTGAGAATAAGAAAATTTTTCAATTCCTGAATGACCAAAAATATCAAAGACATTGAAAATTTGGTTTCTAAAATTATACTCTTAAGTTTTCAAATTGATAATTTCTCAATCATCTATAGACTTTGCATTGTGTAAATGTTTTTACAGATTTTTGTACAGTTTTTAGACCTCCTGTAAAAGTCCCCCAAGACCTGGTAAAAAGACCCCTTCAGTTAAGAAGAAATCCAGGTTATGGACAAGGATTCAAAAGCCGCATTCTTGGACCTTTCAAAATATAATCCTATTATATCATTAATAGTTGAATTGATCTGTTAGCTCAGTAGTGGTTTTTTGGTTCAGACCTCATCAATGTATCAACCAACTGTGGGTTAAACCTCTACTCCAAGAATTAAATCCTGTGACCTAAACTTTGTTGCAACTAATTTGAAGGCCAATGTTAAGAATATCTTGAGACACATAAAAACAACTTGTTAATGAAAAGACCAATATTTCAGGGAAGTTTTACTTTACATACTGAAACACTAAAACACAGAGCAGAGTACTTAAACCCACCCAAAACCACACCGAACAACCCAAAGTCAGCCAAAACAACCCACAGTTACCAGATTCTCCTGTTTTCTATGAGACACTTCACTTTGCACTTTACTGACAGTACTTGTAGTCTCTTGATTGTTGACCAGCCTCCTAGAAGGGTCCCCAAGGTAAAATTAACCAGCTAGGGTGGCATACATGCTACTTGATTTACACGCTTTTTATTTTATAAGGAACCTACCTCTAGGCCTAGTACTGAAAGATCTTCAAATTTTCTATTGTTCTCGATTGTAACAGGAAACAATAAATAAAATAATTCATTGTATTTCACAAGAAATTCTAGTTCTAGGTTCCTTATAAAAGGTTCTTTATAAAAAAAAGCGTGTAGGTTGAAATACTACTGGAGTTATCTCAGAAAAACTGGGTCTAGGGATTTTTAATTTGATGACTCAACTAGAAGTAAACAACTTGTTCTTACCTTTTGATCATATTCTGTTAGAAAGCTGAATTTCGAATCCCTGAAAGAAATATGAAAGGATTTAATAGCAAGATCACAAACAATCAACTTAACACAATCCACACCCCTATGGCTTTGTGTATCTAAAAATCACAGGGTGCTGAAGAAACCAAAGCAAAGGAACAATCAGCTGTGTATTGGTTTCAACTCCAACTACTAAAAGATCTCAAAACAAAATCCAAGAGAATATGGTAAATTAGGTTAACAAAGTTTAAGTATAAGAAACTCCTTACCAAGTTCTCTGCAGACCAATTTCTTTTCTACACCTCTCAGTCCAAGTGCTATCCTCATTGACGTGGTTACAGAGAGAATAATCTCGCGCTGGTCTGGTGTCCTTCGACCGCGGAGGAGCGGATTTTACTCGTTCTTTCGTCTCCTTCGACACACAAGATGAGTGAAACTGGCTGGCATTAGGCGGAGGAACTAGCAGAGAGTTCACATTTGAAGTTAGGACTCGGTAGCGTGAAGACGGGCATCGATATTGGTTTGTTGACCCCATCCTTTCGGCAAGAAACCCTCATCAGAGCTTCGAGTGTGCTTTTCAACTAGAAGCCATTGTTGTGCTATGTTGCTGTGGTTACAATGTTTTCTCTTTCACAGCGGTTTTCAAGTGGTGGTTTCGAACAATAGGAATCACTGTGCACGCTGGATTTAGAATGTAAAAGCTGGAATGGTCAAATCGGGGAATTAGGATGTAGAAATTATTTTTGTGTTAGACACTCTATTCTAATGAAAACAATTTTATATGAACACAAAGCTGGCTTTTTTTGCTTGATTTGACAATCATTTGAAATAACCTTAAGACTGAGGAATAAATCAAAAATAAACTAATTTGCAGCAAACTGGGGTGTCAGATGGGCTAGCAAAGTAACAATTTACAACAACTCAACTAATAGCTAAAATAGGCTTTGAAAACATAATAAATATAAAAACCATTTAAGAACTTCTCAGCCTGTTTAATGAGTTTATTTTAGAACAGCCTGCTTCAAACCAAATTTACTGGTTCTAATAGAAAATAGAGTGTATGACGTCTTAGAATAGATGGTTACACTCACATATATACAAATATAGAAAAAGAGTGTAACCATCTATTCCATGACGTCATACACTCTTCTTCATTATAAGAAAACACTATAGATGATTGTCTTTTTCTTGACTGCGGGAAATTGTGTCTGATACCTGGACTCTTTATTATAAGAACCAATAAAATTGATTTGAACCTGGCTGTTCTTAAATACTCCTCTATTTCAAGCCTGAAATGTTCTTAAATTGTTCTTACTTTGGAAGCCTATTTTCGCTATCAATTGTGTTAATTGGTTCAAATGTGGATTCTCTTGACCATCTGATTTATCTATATCCCCCGCCATAGTGGACAAAACTCAAATATTTCATGCATATGGTCTGAATGACAAATTTAAGGTGCACTTTCATACTATTTAACTAAGACACATCTATAAAGTCTAAAAAGCACACTTATGTGGTCAAAATTCTTCATATTTGTGGTCTAAATCTTTTCAAATATAGGGTCTAAAAATACACACTTATATGGTCTAAATTTGTTTCACATATAAAGTAAGTGCGCAAAGTGAGTGCGCAGTAGCAAAGCATATAGGGTCTAAAAATGCACTCATATATGGTCCAAATTTGTTTCACATATAAAGTGAGTGCGCAGTAACAAGACATGTGACATTTTCGCGCCAAAAACTTCTTCTTTTCTTCTTTTGTGGTTTGGTTTTTTGCTTTGCTTGTTGGTTTAAACTTAGGCCATGTCGCGTAACGAGAACTTGGACGAGCTCGTTTCCAATATTGTCAACCATCCCAACTTTAGGGAGAGTTTGAGCGCAGCTTTCAACTCAAGATAGCATATTGCTGTTCTTAACTCTCATTTGCTTTTTGTTAGTTATCAAAATTACTTGGAGAGCCATTTTCTTAGCTCCCCAAATGCTGTGACCAGGCCTGTAAAAAGTATGGAAAGATAATTCCAGCAGGAAGGCTTCCATATTGGTTGTTGACCTCGTTGATCATACTCATGGTTTGGTAGAAGGGAAGGAACTATTTGCTATCGTATCGACTCGGTACTTTGCGTTTTACTACTTTTACTGCGCACTCAGCTCATGTGAAACAATTTTAGACCCTATATTTGAAACGATTTAGACCCTATATGTTTTGCTACTGCGCACTCACTTTGCGCACTCACTTTATATGTGAAACAAATTTAGACCATATAAGTGTGTATTTTTAGACCCTATATTTGAAACGATTTAGACCACAAATATGAAGAATTTTGACCACATAAGTGTGCTTTTTAGACTTTATAGATGTGTTTTAGTTAAATAGTATGAAAGTGCACCTTAAATTTGTCATTCAGACCATATGCATGAAATATTTGAGTTTTGTCCACTATGGCGGGGGATATATCTGCCTCCTGTAAATCTATGTACTTATTTTTTAATTGTTTGCAAGTCTCAGGGTTGTTTCGTACAATTCTTATATTTACCTTGAAATGGTCAGCCTCGATTTGTTCTTAGCTTGTTTTTAAGTTTTGGTAAAATCTGAGACTCGCATTCTTATAAAATTGTTCTTATAAAAAAATGAGTGTACCATAATAGGAATTTGATAAGGCAGATCATAAGGCTCCGATCCACCTTTTCTGGTCCGTCTTTTCTTCTTATTATAGACAAAGAAACAACAGGAAGCGGAAGTCTCGAAATACCGGAAACAACGATCTACGAGAAAATAAACAAAACTCGGAATAGCTCAGATGTGCAGATTGGTTGATACAAGGCCAGAAACAGAAAAGACGGGAAGAAATAGAAAAGGATAAAGTTAATCGCTTCTAAAAGGTTTGTTTGGTTTGAGATTTATGAGCTTTGTAATTCTTTAGTTTAGCAACGAAGCTCAAGTTTTATTTATAATCTTCACTCTTTTTATGACATGAAAAGTTGACAAGGATAATTAGGTTCAAAATTGACGATATTCACGAATATTTTAAGAATGTTATACGGCGCTGACAATTATGTGAAAGGTTTTTAGTAGACGTTTTTTCGTTTCTGTATCGATGTGCTTCTCAAATTATAAGGATTCTTTTTTATTTTTGTTTGGTAATTTAGGAGTTTTTAATTTCGTAAAGTTTTTATCAGCTGTGCCATCCACGGTTTTTGTACCACGAATTTTTGTGTAGGTTGTTGTTTATAATACATCGGTCATATTGTTTAGAAAATTTTGGCGTTTGTATGTGAAATGAATCGAATTAAATCAAAAATATTTTTCCCCCAATTGATTGATTACAGGTTACTTCATTGATGTGTTGAAATGTTGGTCAAGCTGTTTTGCAAATTGGTTGGGAAAAAGTTCCTGCTTGTACAACTTGTAGTTTGTTAACTTTTAAGAACTTGTCTGACTATTTTTAGCTCAATAAGAACTTTGCGAAATAGCCTTGAGACTGACAAACAAATCAAAAACCGGCAGATTGACAGCACACATATTTCAGATGGTCAAGAGAGTCAAAATTGGGAATAATTAAAATAACTGATAGGAAAAAAAGGCTTTCAAATCAGTAGAAAAGTAAGAAAAATTTCAGAACGTTCCAGGTTGAAAATACACGCATTTTTATAAGGAATTTCAGCTTGAACTCAGTACTAAAAATTGCTTAGCTGGAGGGCAAATTACAGTACTCAAAGTTGCCTAGCAATTGTTTAGCTTTTTTGATTAAAAATTTTTTTCTTAGTATACTTTCTCACAAGTTGTTGCACAAAAAATTTTGATGTTATCTTGCATACAAAAGTGTGCTGGGGTACTAATATCCACTGTAATCTACTTCTTTATAGCTGCTGCACTATTTTCATTGCCAATAGGATCAGAACTAAAATTTTCAAATTGCTTAGCATTCCTCTATCCAGTACTAGAATTGCTTTAGTTTTTATCTTGTTGTGTACAGCCTTGCTTATAAAGCAGTTACTTATAAAAAAGATTCGTGTAGAGGAATATTTTGGTGCAGCCAGATTGAAACCAATTTTATTGGTTCATATAAAAAGAAAAGAATGGTTTCACTATCTTATCACTTCGATTACTCTGGTAGGGGGTGGACCTCATTCCTTTTCATTTTATGTAAATTAGGCCGCAGTCAAACGACACAACGTTTCACCCGACATTCAGCCCAACAATTTTTCCATACTGGTGCCTGGGTACACTGTCACAGTAGAACAATACGGAAAAAGAAAATAATATATTGTAGTTTACAATAAATCAAAGTACTAGCATTTATAAAACACAAATTTTTGCATTAAGTTATTTTCACTCAATTTATTTTTTGCAGTGGTGCCTTTGGGGCCAAGACCCGAAACAATGTCTTCCAACTTCATCTTGTCGATTTGTCTAATGACCTTTCTGGCTGTGGGATCAAACGGGCATAAGACTTGTTCATACAAGGGTAAGATCTACCAGCCTTACACAAGGATTTACAGTACTTTTGATGCTGTTAACAACTGGTGTAATGTTGGCATTTGCAAAGGTGATGGAAGTATATGGAGACTTGTTGATGTTTCTTGCAAAGAAGCCAAGGAGGCAATGAAAGACAAGGCAACCTCAACGCCTGGAATGACAAAAACAGAAGCACCAACAGCAACAACTACGAAAGGAACAACAACAACAGCAACGGTTTTTGCTGGTAGATATTGTCACCATGAAGGCAAACGCTATTCAGACGGTGCTGAGATATACAGAGGCGTTGAGAAGGGCAAAAACACGTGCTTCATTCAAGTCTGTCTGAACGGCAAGGTGGTCATGCATAATAGAAAATGCCGTACCAATCCACCACCTGATTATCCTACAGCAACAACAACTTCCACAACAACAACAACTTCAACAACAACAACAACAACAACAGAGCTCCCCACTGACTTGCCAGGCTGTATTTATAACGGCAAATTCTACCCTGTCAATTCTGAGATTGACCGTGGCTCTAGCAAATCCGACAACTGGTGTTACGGCACCACTTGCGATTCTTATGGACAGATTCAGCATTGGGACAATTTCGAATGTTTCCCAACCACGCCTACACCAACACCGTTCCCAACAACGACCTTGCCAACAACAGAACCCCAATCAGAGGAGACAACTCCCCCACCTCAACCCAAACACAAAACATCCCCCCTATCGATGTTTGGTTGCTACGATGACGGGAAATTCTACAAACCAGGATCGCAAATATCGGAAGGTTATGATGACGTCTCTGATTGGTGCTATGGGTCATACTGCAACGATGTAGGAGAAACGGTTTTTTGGGACAAGAAGAATTGCAAAAAGGACCCAACAACCATAGAGCCCCCTACTACTCCCCCTGAACCCCCTACAACAAGATTGCCAACTACTATGCCCCAAACTACAGCTCCCTTGGAGGACTCAACAACACCTCCAACTGACATGTACACAACTGCTCCTCTTGGTTGCCATAAAGACGGTAAATTCTACCCACCAGGAACCCACATCTCAGAAGGGTACGATGAATCCTCTGATTGGTGTTACGGGGTGTATTGCGACTACAAGGGGAAGAGGGTTTACTGGGACACGTGGGATTGCAAGAAGAAGGACAAAGCATCCCTTACTTCCACCCCTGTTACTACGGTGCCCCCAACACCAGCTCCTACGGAGGATTCGACAACGCCTCTCGGCTGTCAGGAAGACGGGAAGTTTTACCAGCCAGGGTCAGAGATATCAGAGGGGTATGATGAACCGTCTGACTGGTGTTATGGGGTTTACTGTGATTACAAGGGTTACAAAGTTCATTGGGACGCATGGGACTGCAAGAAAAAAAGTAAAACAACCAGAGAGCCCCTTACTACTGCTCCTGAGTCCCCCACGACGATTGCTGTTCCTACGAGACCCCCAACAACTGTTCCTACCACAGAACCCCCAACGACAGTTTCAATCGATGATTTTACAACCCCACCTCGTGGTTGCTATGAAAACGGAAGATTTTACCAACCTGGGGAAGATATTTCAGAGGGCTATGATGAATCTTCGGATTGGTGTTATGGGGTGTACTGTAATTATGGGGGTGAGAAAGTCAATTGGGACAAGTGGAATTGCAAGAAGAAAGACAGACAGACCACAGAGCCCGCAACTACTACTCCCGAGCCTCCCACGACAATTCCTGTCACTACGAGACCCCCAACAACCGCTCCTACTACAGAACCCCCAACAACACCTTTCATCGAAGATTTCACCACCCCACCTTATGGTTGCTATGAGAACGGCAAATTTTACCAACCTGGCGAAGATATTTCAGAGGGCTATGATGAATCTTCAGACTGGTGTTTTGGGGTTTATTGTAATTATGGGGGTGAGAAAGTCAGTTGGGACAAGTGGAATTGCAAGAAGAAAGACCAAACAACCAGAGAACCCCCAACTACGGCTCCCCAGCTCCAGACAACGTTCCCTCCAACTACATTACCCCCAACGAAAGATCCCTACATACATAAAACAATTCTTCCGATTGGTTGCTTTGAAGACGGGAAGTTTTACCCCGCAGGGTCGAGGATATCTGAGAAATACGACAAGTACTCGGAATTGTGTCTCTCGGTGGACTGCAACTACAAGGGCAACAAAGTCACCAACCGTAGGCATGAATGCGTGGAGGAAAGGCCAACATGGCCCCCTAGTACCCAGGCACCACCCACAACCCCATTCGGGTGTTATAGTGGGGATAAGTTCTTTGCACCAGGGGCTGAGATATCTGAAGGGTACGACGAAGCGGCTGATTGGTGTTACGGTGCGATTTGTGGTCACGATGGTTACATTATGCACTGGGATGCGTGGCATTGTAAACGGAAGTCAACAGCAGAGCCTCATATCGATCCTACCACCCTCCCTTTCACTTTCCCAACCAGTCTTCCATCAACTGAAGAACCAACAACAATACTAACGACAACTGCTGAACCCCCAACAACAACTGCTGAACCCCCAACAACACTAGCATCCTCTGATAAAGGAAGCGTTAGTCCCAACGGATGCGTATTTGACGGAAGGCTTTACTCAGCTGGTAAAGAAATATACGACCGATGGGACAAAGCGAAACGTTGGTGCTATGGCCTAATTTGCCATCAAACAAACAAATTAGTATTCTGGGAAAAATGGAATTGCAGCAAGCCCCTTACAACATCCATACCTCGCATATCATTACCCCCGTCTAACGAAAAACATAGTGCAGAGGATAACAAAGATTTGAGTGGAGAATCCGGGTGCATATACAAGGGTGTGTCATATCTGAAAAATCATTTCATTGTTAAGAAATGCGAGCCTACCACCAAGAAATGTAGCATGTTGTTTTGTAATCGGAATGGGAGAATGGTACCTAAATTGCTGACTGATGTCACACGTCATCAGGAGATCTCGAAATACAATTTGCAGGTACAGGGCACCAAGCTGAAATTCTTAAACGACAGTTAGACTGAGTAGAATGGTCATAAACTTGATTTTCTTTCTTCTGTTTGAGAACTGGGATTTTTTTATGATGATGCTTTTGCTGTGAACTGAAAATTTATCCTGTCTTTTATCCTCGTTTTAATCTGTTTAGAGTGATACTCAGGCACCTTATGTTATTTATACGGGCAGTCAAAATCATGAACAGGGACGAAACTAAAGTTTTTGCTGGGGGTGTGGATATAGCTGCCCTGCAAATTTTGCCAAATGCCCTGCCAAAAACGGAAGAGCCTCTCAGTCAGGGATAGTCTCTGCATAAACGCTGTCGTGTTTATGCGTTCTGCTGCTTTCCTTATAGAAGTGGGTCAATGTTTACAAGACGAGATCATTTATAACCAAAAGCTAATTTCTTTTAGTTCATATGCCTGTTGATTCCCTGTAAAAATTGAACCAATTTGTGATACACCTTTGGGTTTCGTCCCTGATTATGAATATAACATAGATTTGGGAAATAAAGATAAAAAAATCGTTGATAAAAATCAATGGTTCTTTTTTCTCACGCAGAAACAAGAGTCTGAAAACTCCCTTTTCCCCTTCAAACTCTGGCAATCTCTCATTTTCCTCGTGAAAAATTCGGTTTCTCCTTTCCGTAATGAAATATTTGTAATTTCTCCGTTGTTCTTACTAATCCCTTTCCTTCGTTGATCTTAGGGGGGCTCACCAAGGTGGAAGTTGAGTATATGACAGTGCTGTGCTCTCACTTCAGAAGAATAAATTACTGTCATATATCAAACTTTCATTTGTAAGAATATTTCTTTATTATTGAAAGCACTGCCATACACCAAAACACCGAACTTTAGTCACAAAAAAAGTTTCCTTCAGAAGCAGCCAAAACGATGGTTAGCCCATGGTTTTTGGTTAACATTTCTCCAAAACAAATGGTGCCAAATAAGCTTTTGATCCACTCAGAGAAAATGAAGCCGAGCCAAATTGCTAGAAAACCAATTGAAGCTATGTTACCCATCACGCTTTCTCACTGCAGAAGTTGTTGCGAGTTGCGAGCTGTATTTTCACATACGTCAAGACTCGTTTTGGTGTTGAGGCTCTTGATTTGTAGCGCGAAATTTCTTGCTGACGTCAGATGCTCACGCTGGACAAAATACAAATGGAGAAGTTTTTGTCAATAGGCCCATTACTGCCATTCAAAACATTCTATTAGCAAACATTATTACGACTGCAAATGTCACGTGATGCTCTTTAAGGTGAGTGTAACCTGAGAAATTGATACATGTAAAAGCTGTCGTTCAATCTCTTCTGGACAGTTTGGCCTTTTTACCTTACCCCCTAAAAATTGATCAAGCTAGGCCTAAATTTGCCCCTCATCCTCTGGATTAGAATGAAAATTCGGGCCTTTCAGGTACTCATTAACCACCTAAGTTGGCAGTTTGCAGAGTATGGCTACCTCGCTACTTTTTTCTCCTCGGCCTTCTTATATGATATCCCCTTTTAAAGGGGCGTGTATTTGCAAAAGAACAGTCAGTCATAATAAACACAATAATGAATAATAATATTCATGCAATTTATTTAAAACAATTATGATAATTGAAATAGGACTACATAGCAAATGTAAGTTATAATTTCAAATTTCAATATTTTGGATTTATGAGACGTCAAATTAAAATCTTGATACACTTCTTCTCCTCAAGGATGGATAATGCAGGCCCTAAAATACTGCCATGAGTGACCTGCAGGTTTCTTAATATCATGTTGTATTTTTAGGTGCTTTACACTCACCAAAAGCTAAAGAAGCACAAAACCTGGCAGGTACAGTAAATCTATAGTCATGAAATCATCCCAAATATTTCCGGGGCTCCTAAGCTTTCACAGCAATACCTCTAGCACTTACCAGATTATTCATTTCAAAAAACCTATCACCCCCTCTGTAAGATTGGGTTTCTGACTTAGCTTTTGTATGAATTAAGTTCATGAATAACTGTACCAATAAAAGGTCTATTAAAAAACTTTTACTTCTGTGGTACTACATGCACTTATTTTAAATTGATTAAATAATTTAAAGGACCCAAACTGGTTACTATTGTGTAAAATAACAGCCAAACCGAACCAGTCCGGCTGGTGTGGCTTTAGCCAGACCAAATTTTGAGCTACAATCCTCGCCAAAACTGTTGAGACAAATCTATATTACACAACTAATTGACTTGCAGTCCTTCCCCTCACCCCCCTTTCAATGTTGTTTGGGCAACTGATATGCATTTTTGTTCCCTGATGCCCTGGCAACAAATTTAACCAGCATTGTACTGGGGGCAAGGGGGGAGAGCATTTTTCTCTATCTTTTTAGAAAGAGTATTACATATTGCTCCTATTTTTTGGTTTGTCTCAATAGGTTTGCGAGGATTGTATGTAGGTCAATCATTTTCATTAAGAAAACAATATTGCTCCATAGAAGATTAGATTTTTATGATAAATTCTAGATAATTTTGACATAAACACTGTTCTGAAAATGCACCAAATTGCACTAGAGAGAATCTAAATTTCAAAATTTTTCTGGGGTACACCCCTAGACCCAGTAGGTTGTCTTGAGCCGGACCAACTATATACAGCTTCTGCCGCGCCTGAATGAGCTAGAGCTGGGTTCTTAGAATTTGAAGACGTCATTGCAAATATCAAAGACACAGAAAGTTTCTATATTTTGTTATTGCACGCAGTCATAGATTTGAAAAGCCAACTAGGGGGTATAGAAGGCTTTGACCTCCCATCCATCAGAATTCGCCCTTACTTGCCCCTTCCCCAAACATATAAATTGTTCCGATGCCTCAAGGTAATGAAGATTTTCTTCTCATTTTGAACAGGATGGATTCCTTGAAGTACCAACAATTGGAAGAAAAGTGAGTTTTCTTGCATTTAGTATTTTATATTGAACTGCGCTTTCTTAGAGTAACTTGCCACTAGGGACAGTATACCTCCCATGCGACTGATCTTTCAATTAGGAAGGTGATAGTGTATGTTTCTTGAGGAATGAAAGCTTTCAATTTTACAAAAATATTGGGAGGTATTGTCCCTAGCATTGTCTTTTAAACAGTGGCGTAGCCGACGGTGGTTAACTTTAGGACGAACCACAAAGGGCACCCACAGATATGGGGCCCCTAACTGAGAAAAATTATTGGCAAGGGGGCCCCAGACCTCCTACTTCACTAAGGGCCCCACACACCTTAGCTACGCCACTGCTTTTAAATTGTTCATGTACTTGGTTTTGATATAGTAAGTCACTTGAAATTTGCTGTTTAAACTTAAGCTAGTAATTAAAAACTTTTTGAAAGCTGTAGTATGAATTATGTTATTCAAAGCCAGTAGCTGATAATAAGGGAATTTGGGGGGATGGGAATGCAGCTACCCCCAAATATTTTCAGAGGCAAATTTATTTTCAGCCTTTGGCTCTATAATGATAGGACATGTCACATAGTTTATTTTCAACCATGGGTTCTGCCCCTCCCCCAAAATTATCAGACAGATAGGCTTTGAACATTGGCAGACACTTTGGCAATGATTTTTTTGCCAAAGTTTGTAGACAATTCTCAAAGCCTATCTGTCTGATAATTACAAGAGCATGAAATTTGACATAACAAAAAGATTTTATCCTTTCTTGCCTCTGTGCCTTTTTTAAACATGTGAATTTGACAACTCCAAGGAGTGATCTAGAGAAAATCTGAAAAGGGCTAGGTGCTTTATGGGGGCACTGATAAATGTTATTTTTAACAAAAATATCACAAATCAGCAATTCAAATGGAAGCAAAACCTCTGGAAAGTGGACGCTGAAAAGTTGCTTTTACCAGCGGGGGTATTGTGGGGATGGCAGCCGTCCTCAATCGCACCCCCTAAATCTGCTGAACACTCCCGTAGAAATAAACAGTTAATTTCAAGTATTTTTGTACAAATTCTGCATGAAATGTTACCAAAGCTTGATCATAGCTCTACTTTATCATTCAAAACATTCATATTTGTTTGTTTTAGGCAGTTTTGCTGTCTGAAGACAAGAAGATTCTTGATAGTGTATACACATCAGCAGATAAAGTATGATGTTTTTTTAGATACCATTTGAACCAGAAAAGAATGATTGAATATTAGGGAATATGCATTTACCATTTAATATGCAGAGTCATTAATATTAGCATACAGCCTAATGATTTATGAAAGGCAAAGCTATGATTTGGTAATGCGTTTGGTCATATGTTACTACATTAAGTTGTTGAAAATATGCAATACAAAATTTACTTACAAGGAAGTTAGTGTATTTTCCCATCAATGCACTGCTTTCATTAGTCTACCTATTCAGTGGGTCCTTTGTGCTTTGCACATAAACCAATACCTTACGAAGATAGTAAGTGTATATGCCGATCAACTATCAATGCACTGCCTCAATTAATCTAGCCATTCAGTGGGCTCTTTGTGCTTTGCACATAAATCAATATCTTACGAAGATAGTAAGTGAATTTGCCTATCAACTATCAATGCACTGCTTCGATTAGTCTACCTATTCAGTGGGCCCTTTGGGTTTTGTGCATAAATCAATATCTTACGAAGATGGTAAGCGTATTTGCCTATCAACTATCAATGCACTGCTTCGATTAGTCTACTTACTCAGTAGGCCCTTTGGGTTTGGTACATAAATCAATATCTTACGAAGATGGTAAGTGTATTTGCCTATCAACTATCAATGCACTGCTTCAATTAGTCTACCTATTCAGTGGGCCCTTTGTGCTTAGCACATAAACCAATACCTTACGAAGATGGTAAGTGTATTTACTCATCAACCAACCAATCAGCCAGCCAGCTTTTGTGCTTGAATTTGATTAAGTTCCCTTCAATTCCCTGTGGGTTTCATCCGATCTGAGATCTGACCACCAATTTCTCTCCTGTGCCTCCCTCTTGCTTTTAATCAGCCTTGATGTTTTACAGATACATGCAGATGCTGAATTAGAGAGTGACAAATTTCTGATTCAAGTAGAAGATGAAGTTGTTACAGACCAACAAAGTGCTGTCAATCAAACATTGATTCCGCAGAGCCTGCCTAATAATATACAGAGGGTCACTGTCAGCCGTCATGGTCTCACTGCAAAGAAAAATAACAGAAAGGTTAGTCTAAAATAAACAATTGAAGTTCTGTATCAGAGTAAAGTCAAATCTGACTCAAGTAGAGAGTGCCTATCCTGGCTATAGTGCTCGATATACGAGATAATTTGTGAGAATGAACATGACCTGAGTAGGACTCGAACCCACAACCTCTAGATCCGTACTCGCTAGAACGCTACCACTGCGGAAATGGGGCTTCGAGAAACCCAGGTCATTTCATTCACACAAATTGCACCACCACTCAACGAATGCAGAGACAAACCTATCCGGGCTCTTTAACACTACACTGGACCTGCTGAAGGGCAACAACTTTTTGACACCAGGGAGACCACCGTAGTCCCATCACTGGATAGAGTTGCAGAAAGTAAACTTAAGGAGAAGCAGGATTTGGAAAATCAATCGAGATAATTTGTGAGAATGAAAATGACCCGAGTAGGACTCAAACCCACGACCTCTAAAATACAAATCTAGAGTACGAATCTAGAGGTCGTGGGTTCGAGTCCTACTCGGGTCATGTTCATTCTAACAAATTATATCGGTTGGTTTTCCAAATCATGCTTCTCCTCAAGTTTACTCAATAAACATGAGTAAAGAGCAATGTTAAAGAAGAATTACACATTAACAAACAGACATGTCCTTCTGGGACTCTTGAGTTTCGTGGTTGTGCTCCAAAGTAAAGTTATAAATGTAGGTATCAAAAGAGCAACAATGAATTGTAGAAGGACAGCAAAGGAAGGTGATTCAATAATACTACGAAGCCATGACAAATCCAGAATATTTCAGATCGTCGTCGCCGTTCTAACTCTTGAATTGATTTTGAAACTTTGTTTTCTGCCAAAACATTAATTTCTATTACTCTACGAATTGAAGCTATATTTGATAAAACCCAACAATCAAGAACATAGTTGAAACTAATGACTAACATTCTATAATAGGGTCTTAGTGACGAAAGCCTAGCAACTGCAGAAATACCATTAAACACAGCAGTATATACTCAACTAATTGAAGAGACGAACATATCCAGCTTCGAAATGAAGTGCCAAGTCAGTGGTCGTGGTTCCGAATAATTTTTCACTTACAAATTATCTTTATTGATTTTCCAAATCCTGTTTCTTCCCAAGCTTAAGGTTTTTACTGAAATATAACTTTCAACAAATCTACCCCTACTAAAATCTATTTCTGTTAATGGAATGAGTTTCGTTTAGTATTCCATTTCTTCAATACTTTTTGTATTCGATAGGCCTTCAGACCACCACTTATGGACAAGAATGCAATGGTAAATCGCACACAAAGCAACACGAATGTAAGTGCGTTCCTCTTCCCTCATTCCGCTGTTATGTTAGAGAGTCTTTCAGTCTTTGATCGTACAGAATTTAAGTTTTAAGACAGTGTTTAGCCCGCTCGCCTTTGGAGGATAAAGCCTTAGTTTGGGACCGTATGATGGAATATGAGAATATGAGTCTGCTTTTGTAAAATATAATTTACTATGTTAGACTATACCTTGCGAATTCAACTGTATTACTATTTGTGTATAGACCAGACCCTTTATACAGTCCACAGCCAAAATTTTCAACTGAAAATGAGAACGGTGAGATTTTCATGACCTGAGGAAGATTGACAGCTTTCATGGGCTCTGTTCTTGCCCTTTGATTCCATTCTATGTCTAGTTTTGACTTTCATAAGAGTTTAATTTAGTTTTGATTTAAGTTCATGATAACCTTTTTCTTTACAGAGGCCATTTTCGTCGAGTAACGAACCAACACCATCACATCCTTGTTTACTGAAGGCAGACTCTATGCTGAGTAATAAAACAGGAGACAAAACTTACAAGAGAAGAAGTGACGAAAACTTTTCTCAACTCTACGCCAATTGCAACTCAGACCAGCGAGAGAATGACGAAAACTTGTTCCACATGCCAGCTACTAAGAATCTTCATAACAATGACCATTTAGATAACGACCCAAATCGAGATGTTGTCACAAACATGAAATATCAGAACCATAAAGGGGAGGAAATGATCCAAAGAGTCAACCATAGAGGACCAATCATAAACAGCAGCGTAGCTCAATCTAAGCCTTCTTTTGTAGAACCAGAAAGACCAACTCAACCACCAAACTCAAATAAACACGTTTCGAATACCAAACGTTCTACGAGTGAGATTATCGCACTGTTTTCAAAGAAATCGAGGCCTTGTTATCGTGAAAATATAAATACTGATAATACAGTGAAAAATCAGAGTTTAAGAAATGTGGAGTTTAATCCTGGTCCTTTTATTGAAGACATTACAAAACCAATCTTAGTAAACAGAAGTGAAGAATATATACCTGACAGACCATCTCAGATTGCGGAGGACATAAGTACATCAAGAGAGAACTGGAACCGAGGGTGCAGCATTGATGATTCATATTCGATCCCAGGTGTTCCAAAAATATTGTCTCAGAACAAAACTTTGAACCACAGTCTAATTAACAATCAGGATTCCTACCAATTAGGTGGTTTAGATCAAACTAATATAAAGTTAGAAGATTCGCATTCATTTAAGGAAAATAAACAGCTTTGGTCGGAAGATAACTTGTTTAATGTATCTTATGAAGAATTCGAGGAAGACGTGGATTTTGAAGCAGGCTTTGGTGTTGTTGGTGAAGTATCGTCTGACACAAGAAATCAACAATTTCCTGTTGAAAATCAACAATCTTCTGTTCGAAATCAACAATCTCTTTTTAGAAATCAACCGTTTTCCGTTTCTGGCAACTTTGAGGCTTCTAGATTTGTAGCAGAAAATATTACTGATAGTGGAGATAAGTCTGAAGACAAATTTGGCCGAATTGATGGGTTTGAGAAAGACTTCAATTCTTGCAACTTCACAAATCCTAGTTACAAGTCATATGGAGAAGATGATCCATCCTTGCTGGACAATATGCCTGCTAATGAGTTTATCAACAGAAATGAGTTCTGTAATGACCGATTCAATAGAAAATTTATCAAGGACAGGGATTTAAAGAGAGATATCAACTGTGAAAACACAAATTACAAGTCCTATGGAGGATATGATCCAGCCTTGATTGAAAACATGCCTGGTAATGAGTTTGTCAACAGAACTGACTCCTTTAATGGCCGATTTGACAAGAATAATGATTTGAAGATAGACTCAAGTTTCTGCAGTAGTGAAAATACAAATTTTAAGTCCTATGAAAAAGATACCCCAGCCTTTATCAATGATATTTCAGACTTTACTGCCAATCAGTTTGTGAACATTGCTGACTCCTGCAATGACGAATTTGAGTGTGAATCCACCAAGAATAACTTACAGAGAAACTTAAATACCTGCATTGGTGCAAATACAGATTACATGCCTTTGAGAAGGAATGCTTCGCCATCCAATACCTCCATAAATTGTCTGTCTTACTATCAAACTAGGAGAAATTTAGATGATCCTATTCAAATGAAAGAGAGAATGTTAGCTGGTGCAAAATTAATAGGGGACTCAAACCATTTCCGTCCTAACAAAGAGAAGCTGATATCCCCAGAAAAGTTCATCAAGACTTTAAAAAGAGAAGCGAACCATCCGTTATCAAAATCAATATCTGATCACCCTGGTTCTACGTTTCCGTATCAAGGATTGTCGTCGTATGGGACGGCATTAGTGAATAATAATGGAAATTGTCTTGAAAATGGAGAGACAATCATGTCGCCTGTTTTCAACCCGAGGAGTTGTGTTGATGTACCTGATGTCCAGCAGAAATCGCCATTCAAGGTAGGTACCACTGATCTCAAAATAAAGACTGGATCGAGCATCTGGCGTGCTGGAATGAAGTCATTGGCGGCCATATTGGAAGGTCTAATACTATACATTGAAATTCCACAGGGGTGTGTCCTTTTCTCTTATGATTGTTGGAATGTTATGAATGATCAGCCAAGACTGAATAATGGTGCAGCTATTACTAGCAAAGAATCAAGTCAATATGAATTTCTTTGGCAGCCATATTGGGAGGCCAAACGTGAGCCGAAGCAATTGGCTTCAAACTTCTAGTTCCAGAAACAATATAATGCTCGATCCAGTCCCAGGGGTATTACATAACTGGCCGTCAAATTGGGGTTTACTTCTGAGGTTTTGTAAGTATACTCAATTATAATACAAATCCTTTGGAAATTATATCCAGTATTATGAATGAAACGGCGAAAGATACCCCTATTTATGCCGATATTTCACAAGTATGACAAAAATGTAGACCCATATTTATAAAAAAGCTATTTGCTAGATGTCATACCCATTGAAATGAGATTTGTCAGAGAAATTATATCAATATTTAGAATTTTTTAAGGGTGGGTTTGATCGGTACCGATTCTGAAAAATGTAAACTTACTCACCCCATTAATAGAGAGGCTGCTTAAACTTGCTGGTTGGGGGATATTTGAACATGGTATGCGAGCTGGCATTGTCATTGAAAAGAAATCTACTTTTGAACTAAGTGTTTGACTTTCTTTTTCAGAACCGATCGTCTTTAAAGGGGGCTGTAACAAGCAATGTCGTAAGGAGATCGGAATACAGTCAAGCTTCACAAGGTAATGTAATTTTCTCAAGTCCTTTATAAATTGAACCCTTGCATATTTTGCTTAACAATCTTTGATCGGTGCAGAACTTGAGGATGGCAAAGAAAATCTACCAGAAACATGATAAAACATAATACCTACTGAAGCTTAGCGTGTGACACTCATCAGAGTAGTACGCCAGAACAGTCTTTGATCGGTATAGAACTTGAAGATGGTAAGGAAAATTATAAATGCAATATATAATAACTACTGAAACTATGCATATGACACTCATCAGAGCAGTAAGTCAGAAAGAGAACGACAATGGAACTTGAGAATGGTTATACCAATAGAGTTGGGTCAAAATTGGCCTATCAGAAAAGAGGTAAAGTTTTTGTTTGATTCAACCAAAGACATCCTTACGCAAGACCCCATTTGTTTTTGGTTCATGAAATAGTTTTCCTCAGAAATAATTTTCATTTCATTTAGAACATGAAACAACTTATGGAAAGTAACCGGAACTTCTCAAAAATGTTCTTCAAAACCACGTGTTAGTTAACCCTTTGTTGTTTATATTTCAAGGTACTGCTGATTATAGCAGATCAGAGGATTCTCCATGGAACAAATATATGGATGATGATTCTATGCCTTCTGGAGATAATTATGCAATCAATAACGGGAACTCGCACATTGATGATTGTGTTAACAGCTCAGACACACTAACTACACCGTCTTTTATGAATAAACGGAAAGCACTGACATCCTGTCCAACTGATGCAGTTCATGATGCCGAAGCGAGTAAGATGTCCCCGTTTGGATTTGTTCCAATACCAAGTATTGATGTTCAAGGTATATTAATTTTATACCGATTACCTTGCTTAACAAGGGGGTGGTTCTACGAAGGGAGAAAAGAGAATTGCCAAAACTTTACGAGGGAAGGGGAGATTTTAGAAGGAGGGAGAGAGTATAGATATTCCGTTAGGGAAAGGAGAAACTGCAAAATTTCGAAGAAGATCAAGGAGATTCAGACTGACAATTCATCCCCGTACTTGATCCTCAAGCCTTATCAATATTTCTAAGCCTAATTGAGCTGCTTGAATCTAGACCTTTTTTATTCTCTGAGAAATAGTCCAGGTATATCGTAGTGCAGCGACGTATCATGAAATATGTAGGGACATCGATTTCCAGATTCAACCTTAATGATGTGAAAGATACAACTATGATTCATTCACATGGCTTTTTCAATAGCATTTACACTGTCCGGACAAATTCAATGCTTCTCATCTCATTTCTAGGCAAATATCTTTACTAAAAGAATACCTTCATACAAATGTATCTACAAATATATCCGTATTTACTTTCCACACCGAATACAGAGAGTATTCAATACACCTCCTTGTTGTAAAGTATGTACATTTTTTGCATATTTAAAAAGGCCGTAATTGAAGCAGAGTAACGTGAACGCTAGACCGAAGCGGATAGGGTTTGATCTGTTTTCATTCAAGTATCGAGCAGTGTTAACGGAGCATTGGACGATTTAAGGACTTTTTATCAAGAGCTTCATGTTACTGTTGTATATTATCTTTCAGATGATGAAATGACGTTGTACAACGAGGCAGAAGTTTATCCGAAAGGTAACACCCGAGAGGAAACCCATACCAAACCACAACAGCCTCATTCTAAAAGAGTTGGGTTATCCAAAAGAAATCATGCTATAGCTCAAAGCAGTAATGTCAATAGATCAACGATTCACTCAACTAACCAGTGTGGAGATGCTAGCATTGAAATAAATGTAGCCTTCAAACCGATTTATGCCTCGTTTGCACAAGAAGTTGTTAGTGGAATGGTAAGTTGAAGGACATTCCTTCAAAAAAGGACCTAGTAGCCACTTGAATTTCTAAAGAAAATTCAGCCCCTCTCCTATAGAACATTTTTGATATTTACCAGATATATAATCCTCGCCAAAAGTCTTGAAACACTTCCTTCATTTTTAAATCTTCACACATTCTGTCCCATCCCCTTTCCAATGGACAATTTTTGCCCTTTCCCTTTGACAGTTTTGTGATAAGAAAATTAGTGCAATGGCATTCATTATGTATCTAGTATAGTCTGATATACTTCCTTCTGCGAACAACATTTTTCTAAAGGGGTAAAGGGGTTGTTTGGAAATAATGTGTGCAAAAAGCTGATACGGTAGTTATTTGCTAAGAAAGTCAAAGGTGTTTCCACTACTTATGCCAGGGAATGTAGGATTAATTCATGTAACACGACTCAACGAGTAGAGAGTGCCTACTCTCGCTATAATGCACGATATACGAGAGTATAGAGCAATAATCCGTCTGACGAGTGCGTAAGCACGAAACTTGGAGTCACAGAAGGACATGTCTAATTTTTGATATGTTTATTCTGCTTTATAATTAATTCATGAAATATTTAGCGTTTTTATGACTTTTCTGGTTCATTTCAGACTATACCCATGAAAATCATTCTATTTTAAGAAGTGTAACTATGATAATAATAAGATTATTTAATGTTAGTGCTAACACAGTATTGGAAATGATTTAAACTAAGACAAGTAACATGAAGTGACATCAAGTATGACCGCTTCAGTAATAGATAAATTTCAACTATTGAATTATAAATCTCATTTTCAGAGATCAATGTTTGGAGATCTCTATTTCCCTTCAGTTGAAGATGTGGATGGTAACCCAACGCCACTACGCATGGTCAAAATACCAATCGAATTTGAAAGCCTTAATGAATACAAAAATACTTTCAGAGCAGCACTGAGGGGTAAGACTTTATGCATCTTGAAGAACAAGAAATAATTTCTATTTCCTTGCTTTCTTAACAGGACAGTAATGATATTAGATGGCATTGCCCATTCTTCACAGCTAACAAAGTTTATTAGGTTTCGTTAGAACCGATAGAATTAGAAAACAGTATGCTAGTTAAACAGTAAAAACTGGCATATAAGAACCTTCTTATTTCAGGCTATCCTCAGCTAAGCTTCTTAAGTGTCAGTTTCATTTCAACAGATTAGGATGGCTTGTTTAAAATGAAATGGTTATGCAATTAGGTACTCTATTGCTTCCGCAACATATTATTCACATTAACATATTAGCTATTTAAGGAAAACCAAGGAAAAACTCTTGAAAATGCAAATATTTTAGAATGGAGATTCTTAAAAGAAGTGGTTCTCGTATGCGGCTTTTTTTCTGTATTTCCAAAAGATCCAATAGGACATACTATTCTAGTTGATTAGCTCAGTTCGCTATTTCTAACCCACTCGACACCTTCACTTATTGTTGATTGAATAACTGTTTAACTTAAGAACATTCTATTTCTTCTGCAGAACATTTGAACATCCTGTTATTCGATCTTGCAAAGAATTATCACACAGCATTGAAGAGAGCAAACATCTGTCTTGACTTCGAAACAAACCATGGTCAGATTATTTTTATCCACATGAAAGGTTTTCCATTTCATTGACCCTATCCTTTTTTGTACTTACTTGCTAGAAAATCTCTTGGGGTTATTTTTTGATTTTTCACTTTACAACCAAGAGTTTGACTAATACAAATGATATACGATTCTGCAGAACATAGGAACGCCTGGTACCAGCAGAAAATAAGCAGTGAGATGATATATCCTTCACAGATAATGTATCCCAGCTAAAGCATTCTTCCCAGTCTTAGATTTTATGCCTCATAGTAGAACAATTGCTAAGGTACTTGTTTTTTAAGTTCGATTCCTACCACCTACACTACCTCTGAGGGTGTTCTTTTTAACCCCCAGAACCCTCAAAACCACCTTTTCCACGCTTTTGAGAACAAAAATGACTCAGAAATATTCCAAACTGGATTTTTTCCTTCTGATTGCCATGTTTTTTTGTGACTCAATCCCACCGAGAAAATTATTTTGAAGATAAGTTCATGATATTTTTATGACTAATGACATTTTTATTCAATGATGATAGTAATTGTTTTATTTTCTTCTTTTAAAGGTACTGCTGCAAATAAGAAACAGAATGGTCCATCATGTCCCCATGGTAGATATTTATAGCTTACTTTATATAATGCTATTTGAACACTGAATAATTTTTGGGTTATGGTTAGGGTTATTTAGCTATTATGCTATAGGCTATAGGTTATGGGCTATTTTACTATTTTTCTGTGAACTATTTTGTTAGGCTTAGGGTTAGGGTTGGAGCTATTTGGCCATTTGGCTATGTGTTATTCTGCTATTTGGCAATAGGCTATGGGTCTATAGGCTATGGGCTATTTTACTATTTTTCTGTGAACTATTTTGTTAGGCTTAGGGTTAGGGTTGGAGCTATTTGGCCATTTGGCTATGTGTTATTCTGCTATTTGGCAATAGGCTATGGGTCTATAGGCTATGAGCTATTTGGGTATAGGGTAAGGCTAATGGTTAGAGATCAGGCTTTTTGGCTATTTAGCTAAAAATTATGGGCTTTTCGACATAGGGTTAGGATTGAAGTTAGAATTAAGGTTTTATCTGACGACAAGAAGTACCTTAAGTTTTATGATAAGGTAACCATAATATGATTTTTGTAATTCAAGGCGATTGCAAGTTGCGGGCTGTGCGAAAAGATGGGCCAAACAAGGTGGGTTTTTATTTCTTTAATTTTTTGAGCCTACTCCATCCCCTTCCTAACGAGTTGGTCGGTAGACTTATCTTGGAGTTATTTAGATTATTACTCATTGTGTATGTCTTAAATTAACATCTTGTATATTCTACCAGCTGGTAATGACACAAAATGTTTAGAAGAGAAGCTTATTACCTGTTAGAACATACGGAACTGGTGTTTGAACCGATTAACATTTTTGCTGTAGCATGATGAAAATCAGCTCTATTTCGAACAGGTGTTAAGATGGCAATGTGGTGAGAAGCCCAATGGACCTAATAACATCTTATAATGTTTGACTTTCTAGGGTAAGATGTTCTTTTGCTGCCCTGGCACAGCCAAGTCACAATGCAAGGTAAGAAACATGCCTTTTGTAGAGTAAATTTCCATTCAAAAAGAAACTCTTGTTCTTGAAAGGAACTAGGGACTGCCAATCGAAATTAAGCCCTCGTCTCCAATTCATTGCAATGGTATACAATCTTAGCTTCATGCTATTTTGTGCCCCTTTGGGTCACTTGAAGCAGAAGCAAGCTCACCAAGATAAGCAACTCATAATTACAATTTGAATTAAAGTAATTGAAACTTCATTGAGCCTTCCTATTGGACAGTAAGTGGAAGTGAATTAATTATTTGTTTTCCCTTCAGTTTTTCATGTGGGCTGAAGAGTACCAAAAGAAGACTGGAGGTTCGGAAAAGAGTAAAGATGCAAAGAGTGAAAATAAGATTATATTATCAGATGTTAGTAGTGTCAGTACTTTTTTCAGTGGACAGGTGAGAGAATTAATCGAAATAATCTCCATTTTGCATTTAACTCGAGTAGAGCGTGCCTATTCTGGCTATATGGAGAAATTGCATAGAAGTTGTAACATTCAAAACACAGACATGTTTTCTGTGACTCTGAGTTTTGTGCTTCTGCACTCATCGGACAGACTATACCAATGAAGAAATATCCTAAATCAAAGCTGTACTTATAATCAAGGGGTGTAATTTGGAATATTATACCGCTGTAATTTAGATAATCTTATCATTGTTTGAGTCTGTCTGATGAATGCAGAAGCAACGAAACTCACAGTTACAAAAAATCATCTTTGTTTTTTGAGTGTTACTACTTCTGATTTCTATGTCACTGTTATAGCCTGCAAGCTTGATAAATGCCAATCTTGCATCAGCAAGGGGAAGTTACATGCACTAAACATATAGTGGTCAATCAAGATAATAATTTGTGAGAATGGAAATGACTCGTGTAGCACTCTAACCCCTTAACTTCTGGATTAGTTAACTATTGTGCTACTACTATTATAGATGTTACAGTAAAACCCGCATAGAACCTTGGTATAGTGGTATAGTGGTGTAGTCTGTCTGACAGGTGCGTAAGCTTGAAAGCTTATTAATGTGTTCATTCAACTTAATGTGAAACTATGAATTTTATGTCCTGGAAGGTAATCAGGGTTTAGGTTGGAAAAGGGTGGTCATAAATAGCCTGGGTATGTATTCTAAACACTGGTTTTCAATAAAGATTTCAATCACTGGTTTTATTTTCTAGTCTGTGGCTTTCTATTGTGGCTGCACCCTTCTAAAGAAGAGCAGAGGTTCATTTCAAAGTAATATCTACAGAGGGAAGGGGAGTGTAAGTCTTATATATTTGGTATTCTTTTCTCACCATCTTATCAGAGTTGTATAATAAAACAAAGCCGAAAGAGGCTGGCACGGTCGTATCATGTACTTAGAATTCAGACACCCTGGCTAGACTGGTGTTCAATAAACATATACGACCAGTCAAGCCAAGTGCAAGATTGGAATACCACCTAGCATGTGGATAAAGCAAATTAAAAGGACATAGCTCCAAAATTGGATAGTTACAGATTGGAATGTATAAATGAAATAAATAGCATTATGCTGCAAATGCAGTGAATATCTTATTATGATGGTGATCTTATCATACAAGCCGTTGGAGGTGTTCTCCCTTTCCAGCTTTATCTAGTTTCCTGTCATTTGATATTTGATACATTGTCTCATCCTGTTACTGCCGAATGTGGAAAGTGGTACTTGTATTAATAAATGTAGCAGATTCTGTTGTATATGTTTGCAAGTGTTATTTGTTTTTGTTTTTAATCATTCTTTTTTTTAGAAATGGGGAAAGGCTAGCAGGTACAAAGATGATACAGATTCAGGAAAGAAAAGTCTTTACCTCAGCTTACCGTTCAAAAGCAACTCATCAACATATGGCAAAGGTAATATTGTTCACGATTTCTCTTATCATATTTCTATCAACATTTTTTCCTTGGCACTGAGTTAAGACTTGCAATGGTTCAGGTATGAATACTATTGAGGTATGCCTTGCTTCAAAATCTGAACTTGAACGTTTATCTAGTTACAAACACGCACACAAACAGAGTTTATATTCTGACCGTTATTCCTGCTAGCAAGGGTTGACCATTCCATGGATTCGTCTCCAAAAAAATGCATGATTTTGGTTATGGACAAAAGTTTTTTGGCTAGGGGTTGCACTTCCTCATGCCGACCGTTTTTATCGCTTCTTAGAACACCCAGGGATACGGTGGATTAAATATGATCCCCAACAATAGGAGGGAATGTTTACCTTGATAGTATGATGAATTTTTTATGATTTTTGATTTCTCAACTGTAATTTTTGACTGATACAACGGATAAGTGCGGTTCTGCTGAAGACAGGAAATTCTGACGCCAGCAGACAATAACCAGTAAGATGATACAGGTGGTACGAGCCTTCCTAGCCTTAGCTTTTGTGCTGTTTAGCACTATCGGTAAGGTACTTGGTTTCTAGCCATAATATTGTGGGCTCGAGTCCTACTACCTGTATTATCTCAATGTCTATTCTCTGCTAAGCATTGCATTCAGTAGAATCGCAATCATTTATCCGTTGTATAAGACAAAACTTACAATTGAGAAATGAAAGACCAAACTAATTTTACTAAATATTAGTATCTAAATAGCTTGTTTTCTCCTCCAGATGATCTATGGATTATATCAAAGAATTTCAGTTTCCACCCAAGCAGTACATTTATTGCTAAAAGCACATTTTACGGACCAACCTCGTCAGGCGAATTACAGATCACTGCTGCGAGGTTTCTCTCATTCTAATATTTTTGAATTTTCGTTAGGTTTTTTTTTCGAATCTTTCGTACATTCTCCTACACAGTAAAAACCTAAACTCAGCATAAACAGGATCTTATTGAAATTGAAGTTTCTCCTAGGGTTTTTAATAGATTTTTGTTTTTATGAGTATCATTAAAAAAAGTTGTGTAGCCATATAGAATCTTTAATTAATCATTACTTAACTTTTCTGATTGGAGCCTTAAAACCAAAAAGTGATGAAATGTTAGCCTATCAGGCTCTTAAAAGCCAGGTTCTCATATGCGAGATTTTAATGTATTCCCCAATAGGTTTAAATCGAAAAGGCAACTCAACCTGGGAATGTATGCATATTGAATTAAGTGCTGTTTACATTTATCAAAGTACCCTATAGTACTCGCCCAACTTTACGATTTCAAAGATCAGTTTTGTTGACAGTTTGGTGACAAATCTATGTCATCTTTTGCAGTTCGTATTCTCCCTCAAATTGGGAATCTGGAGGTATGTATATTAAGTGTCATACTTTTTCTTCTTCTCTAGGTTTAATCCTATTCTATATGAAGTGTCATGCTAAAGTATTTTGAAAAGATTATTGATCCTCTTTAAGTATGATTGAAGAAATGTGCCAATATCATGCTATGATAAACTATTGCAATTATTAGTCGGTATGCAAAAGTCTGAGTAAGTTTAATGATTTTTGTCGAAAAGAAGCCGGTTTTGGAAAAAGAATCGAAGTAATTGTATGAATGAAAATGACCCTGCACCTCAACAATATTTTGTTTAGACAAAATTACCAACTTTTGCACCCTGTGAGCGAGCAACTACTCCACTCTGAGGTCTTTCTACTTTAGGATATCTGCCAGCCTGAGTTTGCAATATACAATTCGTGAATTAGGCTAAATTCCGTCGCCATCTCAGAAAATGTTTAAAGAAACACTCGGTACTATAGCAGCCTCGTTCACAAAGAAGGAAGATAAAGTAACACCGAGGGCACAGGCCTAGTAAAATTAATTTAGTTAGAGTTGTTTTGTAATTTTTGAAGAAGCATTGCTGTACCCCCAAAACAAAAACAAATTAAATACAACATACTTGAGTCATACTTGTATGTACATAGGCAGGCATATCGCTGAAGTTTTAGTCTTTAATTCAGCAAAAGACACTGGAGGAAGGCCACACTTCTTTTCTGGCTCTTTTAACAAAATACTCCTTACTTTAGGCCCACAGGCCAGGTCAGGCAAGCCCGGGGTCATCTTCTTCTTTCTTGAGATCTCTGTCCTCGACTGAGCTCTCGGAGCTCAGTTTTTTAATTCAAAGGCTTTGCGAAGTGAAGTCACTGTCCAAATCTTGCAGAGGTGGAACCACGCCTTTCTGATTTTTCTCATCGTTCTCACACTTGAAACAATATCAAATGGTCTCAAATCGTAGCGATCATTTTTGACACCCTCTTAATCACATTACAGAAACGGTTCATGCACTTCTTGCTTGCAATGCTGGTACAGAACTGACTTGTATCAACAATCTTGAAGAGATCACCAACATCAGTGAGATCCCAGTTCTTCCTCATCTAATTCTTAGGTTTGTCATGATTGGTTTTATTTATCTCGTTATCTTTCCATATCTTCGTCTCGCAACAAACCACTTGCCTGTGCACCCCATGCGGATAAGGGCTAGCCCCAGCAGAGACACTACGGCGAAACAAGTTTGTTTTTATATTGCTTTCCAAGTATACATCGCCTCATTGGTTTAGGCATAGTAGTCTAGAAACTGAAATGTATAGACAATTCATTATCATCGCATAAGCCAGTTATCTTGTTAAGTAGGATGAGATTGCACACTGACAAAAAAAACAATCCAAAATTACATCAAGTCAAATGGCAAATTTGCTAGCAGAGCAGAGCGAGGGTGCACATCAAGAAAAATAGACAATGAAAGTTTGTGCCATTTAAAGCAAAAAAAGATAAACAGAAGAATTTTTTTGGATAAACCCTCTAAAATGATTTTTTTTCCAGTATGGTTTCCTTTCCTCCCTAAATTTCTAGATTAGAGCCTGTTCAGGGGGAGACAGAGGCTCATTTCATGTTTTGAATTTAAATGGAATGTATTTTCAGGAATGTTGCAAATCAAAGACCAAGATTTTCATCGAACAGCAGATTTCATTGTCCTGCTTTGCAGGTTTCCAAGGAGAATGATTTGCTGCCTAGAGATGTTGTGGTGAGTACCTTTCAGTCCTTTAAGAGATAAACCAAGTGAGTAAGTGAGTTTAAGTTTGACGTGCCAGTCAGTAGCCTGGCTTAAGTTGGTCTTACTTGAGACGCGATAGTACACACTTCATAACTGTATTTAGTAGTTGTGTGGTTCCAGTGTCTTCAATTGCCCCCATTAGTCCTTAAAAAGTCTTAAACCAAAAATGGACTGTCTTAAAAGGACAGCAAAATTTACCGTGACTTAACACGACTCGCTGCTAAAATTCTTGAAAGAAAGTTGGATAAGAGAAACCTGTTTATATCAGGTAGTTATGCTTTGAGGGCTATTCCGGAATTTGTCCTTATACATGGAAACAGAAATGCGAACCTCCTTTCTTCTTCTAGAACTCTCCAGCCCACATGAAAAACTGAAAAAAATAACAAAGAATTAAGTCCTCTCCAGTAACTGTCCAATAGGAAGGCTCAATCAAGGCTTAAGGTGTGAAAATGGGAAATGAAAACAGAAATACTTTTCACTTTGTAACATTTCAATCATAATTTCAGTATCGTTGATATTTGTATGAACTGTAAGAAAAAAATTTATTTTACTTTTACTTCGATTAAATGTCGTTTCAGATAAGCATGTGTGATAATACTATTGCCCAATATGATCTCAACGAGGTAAAGTAAATTGAGTTTCTTTAATGAGTGTGTGAGTGCCTTATTTCCATCGCTTTTGGTATTATTTCAGCAGAAAAATGAGATGATAGTGTGTATTCAAAGGAGGGGGTAGGTGGGCCTTCAAGCTAGGCCTCACTTTTCATTTAGGCAAAAGTCCCCTTCAATTGGCTGCAACAGGAGGAAAAAATGCCAAGTACTGTTGAGAAACGTCAAAGCCGGTCAAATCAAAGACAAACAGGTCTTTGTCCCGGACCCTGCAGTCTCTAAAACCACCACTATTCACAACGTGATATGCTGTGCTTTCATCAATGTGTTTTGTTCTCCTATCATTTTGTGCTGTGCTCATGATGTCAAACAGGGCCTTCTTCGTACTTTAATATCTTATCTAAAAACGAAGTACCTTATTTTGTATGAATATATCATTGTTATTTTTGCAGGATCAGGCTAAAGCATTGAAAGCAATCGCTTGTATGTTTTGTACATCGAACAATGATTCATCGAAAGAATCTCATGTAACCCTTATACACGGTAGGAGTTCATATAGTTTTGTCATATCGTTCTACGTAGTCCATTCTCTTTTACAAGGTAAACTTGATTTTGAGTCACAAATTGTTATCAACTTGAATCAATATAGGTATAGAGGGACATGATATGAGAAACAGCTGTAAGGGACATGAAAAAGGGACATGAGGGTACTTTTTGTGAATTCTGTGATTTTGGTATACTTTTCTCTTTATATTTCAAGGGGTTGAGGATACTTGCTGAAAACTTTGACGAAAGAAGAATTCTAATTATGTTCTTTCTCAAATCATAGACATGATTATAGAAACAACCTTGTTTTCCCCCGACAAAAGTTGATTCAACTTGATTTTTGTATTGAGTATTGGTATCTAAAGGTCAGAAAAATAGATTTTGATTTAGAACGGGCTAGATATTGAATTCGACATATTGGAAGTAAATTCAAGAATGTTTTATTCTTTTCTAGGGGTGTTTGGAGCTGGCAAAAGTTTTCTTCTTGCAGTTGTGATCGTTTTCCTCGTGAATTTGTTCAGGAAACATCAAAATGAAGACGAGAATAGTGAAATGTATTGACATTATTTTATTTCATAAATTTTATCTCTCTATTTCATCCTACACTAGATTTTACGCGTCTAATTGGCTCTACTGAATTTCGATAAAAACTGTCTGTTTTTTGTTTAGCTCTCGGAAGATTCTGGTTTCTTCAACTACGAATGTTGCTGTCGATAGAGTGTTACAAGGGTAATTTTCATTACTTTTTGACCTTCTGAAATAGTTGTTACTTGCTATATGACCTCCTAAGATGTGGTAGGAATGGCCTGTGGAAGAGTACTTTTCATTACTTGTTAGACTTATATTTCTTTGCTCCAGTATTGATTTGACCAACATTGACAGGGATTGCTGGTATTACCACACAATTCATATACTTCCTGATTGGTCCATACCCAGCTCCCCTAAAATAAGATTGTTACCAGATAGTGATTTTGATACAGCCTTGCATTTTTGTGATTGACTTCCTTGCAATGGAAATTGTTGAAATTGTAGAAGTTCTGTTTTGTATGAATTTCGCTGCAATTGCATTTATATCATCCTCACCCATCGAGTTGAACCCTTTTAGACTTTAACCTTAATGTGACAGGTGGGGATCTCCCTTATGTCTGTATTTTGTTTGTATGCCAGTTTCAGGAGAGATTTTGGACTCCTATTAGCAGATGAGGGCTGTTTTTCTCTCAAGTCTTTTTAACGGGGGCGAAATTCCAAATTCTAGAATCAGCTCTTTTGCTGTAATGAAGACAAATAATTTTTTTCAATCTCAACTAATGTTTGCTGCCCAGATCTTATTCAGAGTATCAATAGATGACCAAGCCATAGTTAGTTATCTGAACACCGAAACCTATAACCCTAATCTGACCCAAGCCCTTGTGTCATTGTTGTTTCTTTGTAAGGTCATCACCCACACGGAAACACAAAAACAGTATTTATATTCCAGCAGTTTTCCCCGCTATAGCATTCTATAGAAGAGGTTGATCTATAGCTTTGTCTCCTATATTTATGTAAAGCCATTAATGTTAAGTATTAATGCAAGAGTGTAGAGAATGATATTCATTCGTATTTCATTTGTTTGATGTTCTAAAACTCTTTTTACAGGTTATTGGACATTGGTTTTGATGACTTTGTGCGGGTTGGCAGCCTGAGGAAGATAGCTAAGCCTGTATTACCATTCAGCGTACATGCGACAGGCTCTGATGATCAAGAGCTGAAAGAACTCCAGAGCATGCTGAAAGGCGATTTATCTCCATCCGAGAAAAGGTGAGGCAAGGGCTTGGTAAACAATTTAGTTTGGAAATATTGAATTTTCGAAATACCAATGATAGCTTACATGAACCAATACATTTGAATGAAAAAACAAATTAATGGAAATAAAAATGGCTAATTGTAATATATCTGGTTTCAAAATATTAAAATTACCAGAAATCGTATGAAAAAAGAGGCAGAGAAACACAACTTTAATACTGCACGCTTAAGCCTCTCGGACTTATGTCCTCCTCAGATCTATGTCCTCACGGTAAAATCATAAGTCACACTCTGAGGAGGACATAAGTCCGAAAGGCCTAAGTCTGCGGTATTAGAGTTGTGTTTCTTTGCCTCTTCTTCCCACCAACAAATTCTGTTTCAAAATATCACAGACATCGTCTTAAAGCATTATTCACTTGTATATTTCATACTATCAAGGGTTTAGGTACTGTAGGGTAGTACAGTACATCCTCGATTATCCGAACAGGTTGAACTCAAATTTTTGTTGGGCCGTTCGGATACGCGAAAAATTCGGATAATCGAGGAAGAACATTTTACCTACTAAACTTGCTATAAAGGTTATTATCATCGTCCTGAACTGTCACAGGATGCTCAAACTAAATGCAAATTGAAAAGCTTGGCAAACGGAAAGACCAACAACAAAACTAAGGCAACAGTTTTTTGTAAATTTCAACAACGATTTGTAATAATAACAACGATAACAACGATTTGAATAAATGATAATATCAATTAACAAAGAAGTTATTGTTTTTGGAAAAATGGTGAATATAACTTTTATACTGGGCAACAGTTTGAGCAGACAACGGATATTTCGATTGGTTTCTCAAGAACTGGTTTGCAAAAAAAATTTTTAATGAAAACTTTTGGCGTTCGGATAATCGAGGTTCGGATAATCGAGGTTCGGATAACCGAGGATGTACTGTATTGAAATTTTCCTTCCTTTTTTCTCCAGTTATGTGAGGAAGAGTATCGAAAAACATCGGTTAGGCCTAAACAGGAAGGTAATATCATTTCATATTTTTGACTTTCTGCTGTTAGATGAAAAACTTTTGCTTTACATAGAAGAAGTTTTTGCAGAGCTCCGAAGCGTGCCGCTATCAGATGAATGGCTTTGAAAAACACATTTTGAAAAAAGAAGGCTTCTGAAGAAATAATTGTTTATAGAAAAACATTCCCTTAGCTTTCAAAAGTGAAAAACACACGTAACGAAAAAAGAAGGCTATTGGTAAAAGAATTGGTTTAGTAGAATTAGTAGAACATGCCCTTAGCTATAAAAAATGTCTTTATCCTAACATGCTGTCTTCTGATTTATAGAAGCTGCAAGAAGTTCCAGTTGTTGGTGTTACCTGTGCAGCTTGCGTCTTCCCTTGCATGGCTAAACTATCATTCAAGGTGATTCGAAGCTCTTTTTTGTAGATATATTTTATGATCCTTTATTCAGGTAGTATGTTTGTCACTCAGAATCTATCCTCTGAACTTTTGACACCAATATGCCAATTGAGGCAATGTGGTCAGGTATCATAGACTTAAAATATTAGACTTATTTCAGATAAGAAGTAAGAATGGAGACCAGCTCTCTGTTACTCAGAGTTTCATGTTTTCAACACCATCAGAAAGAATCATCTTATCTCATCTATTCAATCATCATGAAGCGATTGTAGTCCGTCTGATTATTGTGAAAACTTGAAACTTTGAGTAACATAGAGCCAGTCTCTTTTCTAGGCTCTAATACATATCGCTCTGTACTTAAGTACAACGAGCACTTTGATGCATATATAGACAGTGCAATGCTATAGAGAAAGACTTGTATTATATGTTAGACTTAATATTATTATGTTATTATATATTAGACTTTAGTTATGTTAGATTTGAATTATTTGTATTTTAGATCCACCTGCTTGATGAATGCAGTCAGATGACCGAGCCTTTATCTTTATTGCCGATTGCGAGGTAATTTTTTCAAGTTATAAAGCAGAATTAACACATTAAAAACAGACATGTCCTTCTTCCCTGGGAGTTGTTTTCCAAGTTATACTTTGTTTAAACAGTGCAATGTGTAAGGTAAAGCTCTGATTGCCACCTAACTCACTTGAAATAAAAGGTATTATAAAGAGGTTAAGTTTTGAAGCTTAAATATTGCAATGGCCGATGTGGAAAAGTTGCCTATTTCAGTTGCCATTCTAGTTTGATTATCTCTTTATTTTCCAACGAAAGCATCAGTTCTGAAATTTCGTGCCTTAGATTTTCACGCTCTTAGTATATGTTATGTTTGTTGATGAGTAAATTGTTTTCCAGATTCAAATGTGAAAGACTGATACTGGTTGGTGATCCAAAGGTTAGCTACACATTTTCTGGTTTGTTAAAATTTCTGTTAGACGAGCAGAAACATTCTCTCCTACTTTCAAGTGGAAAACAAATTGTTTTTGCGGGGAATTCCTTATTTGATTCAGCTGGGATCTAGAAAACCCGTATTTATTGTTTTCAAGACTTAACTGTCATTGTTTTCCCATTGGTTACTTTTGATTTGGCGCTCTTCAGTTTTTTATAATGGTATTCTAGAATCGCTCTATTGACTCTAGCTATTAGCAATATTGGCACTAATGATATTCAGTGGTGTAGCTAGCTTTTTCAATCTACGAATTATGGTATTTGATTCTCATGAACTGATTTTGTTAGGAATTATTATGATCACTGGGTTATGCAATCTAAGATATAATTCTATTCTACTTAGGCTGTTTCAGCAGAATTGCATGTTGCATGTTTCATAAGTTCGTAAATTGAGCCTAATTCTTGTGATTCTAGCAATTAAGTCCAACAATACAAGGCTCAGAAGCAGATCATGAATTTGGCCTGGAACTCACTTTGTTTGATCGATTGAAGCAAAAGGTAGTTATTTTTTAATTGGTGTAAATAACTAAATAACTCGTATTTTATTATTGCAGAACGTAAGGTTGCGGGAAAAATTGGAAATAAAGCAAAACATAATAGCTACTTAAGCTTTTTGTCTGTTACTTATCAGAGTAGTAGGTGAGAAAGACGGGGAAAATAAACCCAACAAAATCGCTATAACAAGACAAGAGGGTTTCGATATTTATTCATTGCATGCATTTGAAAAAAATTATATCCAAACGTTTTTTTGAGGACAGATAAGGATGAGTTTTGACGGGTGAGGAACAAACCCCCTTATGCCCCCTTAGCTTCATGCCTGCTCAGAAGAAAAACTAAAAACCTAGATAACTGTCTAAATACTAAATCTAAAAAAGGGCCTTAGGTGTGGATGAGTCCTAGAGCTGAATACACTACAAACAATATGTGCTGATTTTTTGCACTGCTTTAAGGTCATTGAGCTAACTTGAAGGTTTATGATTTATGGTGAGTAAGGTCAGGGCTCAAGTGGTGGTCGAGACGTTGATTGTGATATGAAACTTATGAGAATATATTCCATAGGCGTTAGATCATGCCTAATTTATTGTCCATTTCTTACAGGGTCATACTCCTATAATGTTGCGTACACAGGTAGGAATTATCTTGTTCTTTTAATGATTTTACTGTTATTTCATACTCAGCAAATATGCTGCAGATTTTCAATCATCATGTTTGTACCTTACAAGGTATTGCGTATATAGCAAAAATGCAGCAAATTTACTGTCATTGTGTTTGTACAGTATAATGTATTGCGAATGCAGCAAAATACAGCATAGCTACTATTATCGTGTTTGTACATTACAAGGTATTGAGGTATTGCAAATGCAGCAAAATGCAGCAAATTTACTATCATTATATTTGTACAGTTCAAGGTGCTGCAATTACTGGAATACTGCTCTTCGATATAAGTTTAAGTTCGAAAATACAACCTTTCCTCTCTGGGTATCTGGATAGTTATAAAAATATTGCAACAATATTTTTCGACAATGCATTCTCCTGCATTCCCATATGAAGCAATTTATCATAACACAGCTAGTAAAGAAGTCCTATTTTTCTAATTGCTTTTATTGAATTACAAAATTCTCCAGCTTGAAAGTTTTCTGCTTCGTGATGTAGACAAAATTGTCGAAAACATTTTAGACAATATTTTCATTTATGGGATTGATATTTTAATTTTCAGTATCGATGTCATCCTTTGATCAGTGCTGTTCCAAATGAGTAAGTTTTTCCCCAAAGATTTCCTCTTTGTATTTGTTGCAAATCTAAGTTTTAAGCTTGTGTATTTTCGTTTTTAGACAATATTCTAATCAACGAGAGAGCATAACTGTAAGTCTCCTCATATCAGAAATAAGCGTATCAAAAACTGCAGCCAACCACCTTCAACTAAACAGTATTTCCTCTATTACGATTATTTTTGCTGATATATACTGTAGAGACTTTTAAATAAGTAGCAACTTTAATTTCTGACAGATATTGACAGATATATGATAGTGGTCCTTGTTTCATTTGGTAATGATACAAATTTGATCATAAAATGATTCCTTTTGTATAAGAAATAGGACAGCCTGATTTGATAATTCGAGTTTCCCAGGAGAGCTTGCTGCTCATCAGTAACTATTCTTACAATGATTTGGGGACTTACTTAAAAACCTAATTTATAAAGCACAGAGTTACAAGGAGATCAACCTAAATAAGTCATCATCACACTTTTATAGTTTTATTATCTCTATTAAGTGTAACCTCTTTATAACCTAGTGATTGCATGAAAATTGCTGTAGCCCTGGTAAAAATATTTCCAGTGTTTCATCAAGCCTTATGAATTTATGTTTTTATGACAGATTATTCTACAAAGGACAGCTGAAAGATGGGGTTACAGCAGAGCAGAGATCACCCATGATTGTAATTATCTAATTCAAAATTTTTTAGAATAGTGTACTTACATATTTTTCTCACTTGCCATCGCATAATTGCTGAAGAATCAATGCTTTCTCCTCTCTGTTACAATGCAATTTCATCTTGTACCAGGGCAGCCCCTGGCAAAAACAAAAATGACAGTAACGTGAAGGGATGCTTTAGGAGGATTATGGGGTTCATTAATCTTATATAAAAGCTTACCTGGAGTGAGACTCGAAGCCATCTATATTGTGACAAAAGAATAAATCTGGAAACAAACCATAAGATTCACTCATTCTCGACGTTTTCACTGAACAAAAAATCGAGATAAATGTGATAATTTCAGAAATAGGTCCCTTAATTTCCACCAAGTTTCAAGGAGATATCTCAAAAGAGTTTTGTTCATGTGCTAACAATCAAAGCAATCGAGGTCTAGGGGTGATGTAGTTTGATTGTAATTCGGGATGGTAACCACATAAGAAAGAAACTGTTGTCAAATCATGTTGACTTTGATTGCAAAAATAACGAACGCACCAATAACGTTAGCTTTCTCTATATACACATATTTTTTTATTATAAAGCCAGTGTATTGGTTTTCAGAAAATAGTGGCTCCATACATGGTAGTAGAGCATAGATAAACACTAATTGGCAGAAAAAGAAACAGAAAACTACACGTTCATTTCGACAAGCCTGTTTGTGTTTATTTTTGTCATGATGTCACTCTCCCTCTAATGCGGCTCTATTGGGCCTATTAGGGGCTTACTTTACGAGAACAGGGGACTTTGTACTAATATAAGTCTTGATTTGGGTGTATTCGATTAGGGTGGCTATTCTAGGGGTACATTGTATATTTTTTTTTACTCTAAGTATTCAAACGCTGTTTGAACTTTCATGCAGCGAGACGAACAAAAAACAACATCGGCCATTCATATCATCAAATAAAAACACACAAATAGAAACGAGGAAGCTAAAGTTATCACACAATTCATACCAGTTAGGCCTTGCTACTGCTCGAATGTCTCATTCATGATGGCTCCTGGACTTTACTTTCTTAGCTTCATTGTCACGCCCCTTCTTCCTCTGTCTCTAGTCACGCCTGTTCGAGCCAGAGTTTTTATACATGAAACAGCAACAGCAACAACCATACTAACAACAACAACAACAACACCTTCACAGCGGCTACAACACTACATTACTTTACTATTATGTCACTCTCCATCAAATGCAGCTCCATTGGGCCTATTAGGGGCTTTCTTTACGAGAATAGGGGACTATGTACTAATATTAAGTCTTGGTTAGGATGTATTCGATCGATTGGGGTAGCTATTCTAGGGTACAGTATATTGATTGTTTTGTTATCCTAAGTATCCAAACTTACTCCCTTTTTTCTACTCTACTTTACAGAGTTGGCTGAACACGCTTTGTTTTTACAATGTTTCAAAAGGCAGAGAACGATGCGGGAACGATGGGAGCTACTACAATCAAGAAGAGGTAATTGAGATCTTCTCTTTCTCAGTTGAATTTGTAATTTTTGCTTGTTGGGGACCTCAAGATTTCGCCTTTTTATTGAGCCTGGGAGGTGGTACTACAAAGGAGAAGGAAAAATTACCAAAACTTTACGAGGGGAAGGGAGAATTTAGAAGGAGGGAGAAGGGAGAAGCTGTAAATATTCCGTTAGAGAATGGAGGAACTATATTTACTCACGAAGGAAAGGAGAAATTCCCAAATTTTGAAGAAGGGAAGAGAGATTAAGTTTCCTGTTCCACCCCCTTTAGAGAGGCAAAAACTCTTTTGAATTAAATATGTAACACTATCTATATACTGTATCCTGGAATTGTTCTTTTCAAAATCCAGTTTATGCGAAATATTGAAGCCTTAAGTACAATAGAAATTTTTTTGTTTAATTTTAGGCAGAGTTTGTTGTCTTTCTCATCAATTCTATGCTATTTTTTGACATCGAGCCTTCGAAAATCGGTAAGTTGTTCGTGGAGTAAAACAAAATTTAATTATTCGATAATGTGTTCTATCATTTTCTTGGCGTGTTTGGCGTAATGTCCGGCGTAGGAACTTTCTCTTATTTTCTTCCCAGCCCTTGATCACATTTCATGACAAGATCCTTTGATATTTAGTGGGACAAATTTTGTAATTGCCCGATGATCGAAGATGGATTTGTTCCGAAACGTTGCCTTACTTGATATAAAATGCCTGTCATGGTAATTGGTGATTATCAAGTTAATTATTGTGTCAGAAACAGCCTTGGTAAGTCAGAATGTATTTATAACATTGTATTACCAAATATCAAAGGCTTGTCATGATTATTAGTGAGTATCATGTCTAATATTGAACCCAATGCTATGTTTTGTTATCTACTTGTTAGTCCCTAGAGTTATATCCTAGAGTTATATTCATAATCCTAAGCCTAATCTGCTGTGAATCAAATAAGATGCAGCAAAGCAGCTGCAAGTCAATTCTGTTTACTGATTTACAGATTGACTTGTTATATTTTACATGATAGTCACCACACGTTATGACAACTTAATATATAGCCTTTGAGATTTAGTAGGGCAACATTGCCCGATAATGGGAGACGGATTTGTTCCAAACCGTAGTTCTACTAAATATCAATGATTTGACATGATATGTATTTTTTTCATTTTAACTTTAATTTATTTATCCAGGGTAAATACAATTCAGTTTAAGAGAAATGAAATGCTCCGCAATATGCTCTGCCTTAAACTTAAACTAATCAATACTTAACATTAAGAAAAATAAACTGAAAATCGATATACAATAATGTAATCTGGCCGACTATCATGTCAACTACTGTGTTTCTTGACAAGACCGAATGTATTACAATTGCCCTACTAAATATCTTATATAAAGGCTTCTCATCATAACTGGGAACTATCATGTCAATTTCTTGTATCCAATGCTATATTTTTGATCTACCTATCAGTCTCTAGACTTAGATTCATAATCCTAAGCCTTATCTGCTGTGATTCAACTGATATGCAGCAGAGCAGCTGCAAAAACATTCTGTTTACTAATTTACAGATTGACTAGGCATCTAATTAGTCATAGTGCTTCTTGAAAACCTACGTATTTGCGTTTCGTCTAGTTAGTTCTTGTGTTTTTTTGCGTATTGAGAATTTTGATTACATTTCCATTCCGTCTGGCCTTTCATTTAAATGTATCTGTTGTTTTCACTTGTCTGTTTATTTTGAAATAATCTAATTCAATAAAAAAGATATGTTTACGTAAGGCAATAACTTTAGCAATGGAAAGTATCGATACAAGATTAAAAAGGACTGCACTGGATTTTCTTTCACAAATGCGATTAGCGAGTCTGACTATAAAACTTCATCTGCGTATTCTTCTAATTCAGGCAAGCCTCGCTTATTGATAATGCTTTTGATTTGTTTGTGTTTTAGGAGTTATAACTCAATACAAATCGCAAGTGTGGAAGATATCCTCGTTGCTTCAGGAACAAAGGTAACCTTGTTCATATATACAGCGTACAACAGATAGATCTCACGGTCCCAAACAACAAACTCAAAATTATTTAGGAACCAAGGCCGGATTCTCCTTTAAGACCCTGATAAGCAAGAATATTTCAGAAATGAAATCTTCAGTTTCTCATTAATATTTTCAGATTATATCTTCCTTTTTATGTACAGTACTAACCTTATAGGTTGTGAAGAAATAGGTGAGGAATTTGAAATAACTCAGCAGGACAACTATTGAATTTGCATGAAACACCAAATCTTTGAAATCAAAATTATATTCTGCAGCAATATGAATTCTTGAGGCTAAAAATTCTAAACTTTAAGTAAAGTAGCGTTGGTATCTGGAAGGCTGAAGTTTCGTATGTCTGTTTGGCGAGTTGGTGGTGTATTCCATGAAGAATTGCTTCTTCTAGTGTTTGAAAGTGACCAGATTGACAGACAAGGGGCGTAGGAGGGTATCAATAAGTGGAGGGGCACGCAGAACAAGGGGCACTTTTTCCAAGAATGAGTCAAAGGCATACCTTGCTACAGATGTCCAAATTCATGCTCTTTAGGAAAACTTTGCCTATGAATATGGTTAGTTGACCCTTACAGTTTCCTTTCAACTAGATTTTCAGTGAACCAGAGTGTAAACAAGCTTTGGCTTACTTCTGTTATCACTTTAAATGTTGAATACATATATACATATATATATATGCTAAATATAAAGTCACACGTTAACACAAAAAAGTAGGGAGCTTTTTGGATATAAAAGGGGTATGCATGATATTTGGCTTAGAAGTGAGGGGGGTTTGTGCCCTCCCAAATCCCCTGGCTCCTACGCTACGGTGGACAGGCCTATCTATCTCATCTGGAGAACAAGGACATTAAAAAGAAAGCTAGTCTGTAAGAACTTTACCTTTTGTACTCAATAAGACATCTGTCGAGCTGTCGATTGTAGTAATTTCAACAATCATATTTTTATTTTTGGTGAGCCAATCATTTTTTCTAACTCCTTTCTATGAACATTTTTATTTATTATGAAAAATCATGAAAATAAGCTTCTCCTTATCTCATGAAACACGTCAATACTTTTCATTTTTTTGAAATTGGGAAAATATAGTTTTCAATGGTTTAATAGGTTCATATAGTTTTCTATGATTACATAATCAATTATGCTTATCTCCTCACAGTAATGTCCTAAAGCCAGCCTGTGTTATTGTTATCTCTATGCAGCTGAGAAGGGTTAAAGCTGTTTGTCGAAGCATTCTTAGATATTGTCTAAGAGGAGACTGAGGTCCAGTAGTTCAATTCTGCTAGAAGTTGTTCGTTGCAAATATAAGACAATTGGTTCACGGTCATTTAAATATGTAGGACCCACTTTGTGGAATGATTTCCCATTGGAAGTTAGAAGCACAATGAACATAAACTGTTTTAATCGCTCATTAAAACATTTCTTTAGATTAGTCTATTCATTATTATTTGTGAATGTGTCTAGTCTTGCACAGTTCCTAGGATATTTTAATTAGATAAATTGAAGACTTTTATAAATAACTACAGCTATAACCATTGTCCATGTCCTAATTATTTTTTTTGTAAATCTGCTTGGGTAGGGATGGCTCCATTTCTAAGGCCCATATATATTTTAGAAAAAACAGCAGCAGCGATTTAATGATTTTAATAAGGACAATCAAATCATTCAGAACTAACCTCGTTGAAAATCATAAAACTTTATGGTTGTGATTATTACTTGTGGGAAAGACATTAGTTTTGTATCATTCTGTTTTTTCTTACGTTTTGTTTGGTGTATTTTTTATTTGAAAATACCCTTCATCTTTTAGCAACAATATTACAGCAACTGAACTTCGTGGTATCCAGGTATGAAAACATATTTTTATAGATAATATCGTAATCATATCTATCCTATCGGGTACAGTGTTTGTCTCTAGTTTAACTGCTGAAAATAGGGTCTCTAGGCTTGGAATAAGACAAGAAACCCACAGCCTATTGCTGTGCACGTTATGCAATCATTAAGATAATATTTTAATCATTTCTCCCTCTACGTTCAAATCCTATTTGATATAGTCGTCTAAAATATAATGTCAAGCACAATGCAAATCTCGGTCGAAGAGCTTGTTTCTCCGTCTTGATATTGATATCTTTGTTAGGAATAACGCTTACCCAAAGAAGTGTTAGATAAGATCAGTATTACTATCTTTGTAAGGTATGTATTGGCTTAGGTACAAAGTGCAAAGGACCTGAATAGATAGGCTTATCCAGCATTGCGACCCTGGCCTTTCCTGAAGTGGTTTCGAAACCACGATCCTTTGAACAAGGTTTGACCGATCTAACCACTCTGTGATCCCTACAGCAGTGCTAAGAGACATATTCCTGTCTCATGTGAAATGAAACCTACCCTGATTTTGCAGAGTCAATCATTTAACTGTTTTCATACCAGATATCTTTATTTCATTATTCAATTTTAGATATCGACTGTGGATCTAGATATCTTTTATTGTATTATTTCATTTAGATATCTTTTATTGTATTATTTCATTTAGATATCGACAGTGGATCTGCATATATTTTATTTCATTGTATTGTTTCATTTAGATACCTTTTATTGTATTATTTCATTTAGATATCGACAGTGGATCTGCATATATTTTATTTCATTGTATTGTTTCAGTTAGATATCTTTTATTGTATTATTTCATTTAGATATCGACAGTGGATCTGCATATATTTTATTTCATTGTATTGTTTCAGTTAGATACCTTTTATTGTATTATTTCATTTAGATACCTTTTATTGTATTATTTCATTTAGATATCGACAGTGGATCTGCATATATTTTATTTCATTGTATTGTTTCAGTTAGATATCTTTTATTGTATTATTTCATTTAGATATCGACAGTGGATCTGCATATATTTTATTTCATTGTATTGTTTCAGTTAGATACCTTTTATTGTATTATTTCATTTAGATATCGACAGTGGATCTGCATATATTTTATTTCATTGTATTGTTTCATTTAGATACCTTTTATTGTATTATTTCATTTAGATATCGACAGTGGATCTGCATATATTTTATTTCATTGTATTGTTTCAGTTAGATACCTTTTATTGTATTATTTCATTTAGATATCGACAGTGGATCTGCATATATTTTATTTCATTGTATTGTTTCAGTTAGATACCTTTTATTGTATTATTTCATTTAGATATCGACAGTGGATCTGCATATATTTTATTTCATTGTATTGTTTCAGTTAGATACCTTTTATTGTATTATTTCATTTAGATATCGACAGTGGATCTGCATATATTTTATTTCATTGTATTGTTTCAGTTAGATACCTTTTATTGTATTATTTCATTTAGATATCGACAGTGGATGCATTCCAAGGAGCAGAGAAAGAGATCATCATTCTGTCATGTGTGAGGACAGATCACGTGGGCTTCATCGACTGTGACAGGTAAATTCTCTTACATTATTCCACTCCCCCTTTTTCTGTTATCCCTGGATTCTGTCATGTGACATGAAACCTGACGCATTGTCATGCCCAGAGGTGCCAGACGTGAATGGAAATGGGAAAAACAATATGTTAGGTTTCATTTCTGTTCTCTGTCTAGTGTACTACTCTGATGAGTACGAGACGCAAATCTTTAGTTGTTATTATGTTTTGCAATGTTTCCGATTCGCCTTACCATCCCCAATTCTGTAGTTTTGTGCCGATGAAAGACTGTATCAAAATCTTACTTCAGTAAAGAATGAATGGAAAAATAATTGAAATGGTTTGGTAACTCCTTGTAAAAGGTCACAACTGACCATGGTAGTGCTCAAGCGACAGAGCTTGACAGGTTTATCTTAAAGGCAAATGTCTTGAAAAACCAATGATATTGAAAGCCCAATGATATTGAAAAACCAATGATATTGGAAAACCAATGATATTGAAAAACCAATGATATTGAAAAACCGATGATATTTAAAAACCAATGATATTGAAAAAGCAATAATATTGAAAAACCAATTATATTGAAAAACAAATTATATTGAAAACCGATGATATTGATAAACCAATGATATTAAAAAACATGATGATATTGATAAATGTAATGATATTGATTGCAAAAACCTCAGGACAGATAGAAATTGAGCAAATTGTTAAAATTTTGGTTTAAAACGGCTTGTTGTGACTTTCTTGCAAGACTGAGTGGTTGAAAATAGAACTGATAATGTGTGATCCAATTGGCACAACCCCTCTCTACTGACTAGATAGCTTCGCGTTGGACAAATATCAATAAAGACTGAAATGGTTGGCATATGCCCAATCAAACATAATTTGAATTCTTTTAAACTTTAAAAAAACAAGTTTCGATTTTTCCACCTTTGGAATTTTGAATAACCTTCTTTTCATAGCATTGTTATTGAATACTCTGCCCTTAATGATTATTACTAACAGAACGAATGATGTCATCAAAAAACTATTTGCCTATTAATCTTAATAACCATTCCTACTTTACTAACAATGCCTACCTTACTAACAATGCCTAACTTACTAACTACTAACAATGCCTACTTTACTAACAATGCCTACCTTACTAACAATGCCTATTTTACTAACAATGCCTACCTAACTAACTACTAACAATGCCTACCTTACTAACAATGCCTCCCTTACAAACTATTCCTACTTTACTAACAATGCCTACCTTACTAACAATGCCTACCTTACTAACAATGCCTACCTAACTAACAATGCCTAACTTACTAACTACTAACAATGCCTACTTTACTAACAATGCCTAACTTACTAACAATGCCTTCTTTACTAACAATGCCTACCTTACTAACTACTAACAATGCCTACCTTACTAACAATGCCTCCCTTACAAACTATTCCTACTTTACTAACAATGCCTACCTTACTAACAATGCCTACCTTACTAACAATGCCTACCTAACTAACAATGCCTACCTTACAAACAATGCCTACCTAACTAACTACTAACAATGCCTACTTTACTAACAATGCCTACCTTACTAACAATGCCTACTTTACTAACAATGCCTACCTTACTAACTACTAACAATGCCTACTTTACTAACAATGCCTACCTAACTAACAATGCCTACCTTACTAACAATGCCTACCTTAATAACAATGCCTACCTAACTAACAATGCCTACCTTAATAACAATGCCTACTTTACTAACAATGCCTACCTAACTAACAATGCCTACTTTACTAACAATGCCTACCTAACTAACAATGCCTACCTTATTAACAATGCCTACCTTACTAACAATGCCTACCTTACTAACAATGCCTACCTTACTAACTACTAACAATGCCTACCTTACTAACAATGCCTACCTTACTAACAATGCCTACCTTACTAACTACTAACAATGCCTACTTTACTAACAATGCCTACCTTACTAACAATGCCTACTTTACTAACAATGCCTACCTTGCTAACAATGCCTACTTTACTAACAATGCCTACCTAACTAACTACTAACAATTCCTACTTTACTAACAATGCCTACCTTACTAACAATGCCTACCTTACTAACAATGCCTACCTAACTAACAATGCCTACTTTACTAACAATGCCTACCTAACTAACTACTAACAATGCCTACTTTATTAACAATGCCTACCTTACTAACAATGCCTACTTTACTAACAATGCCTACCTTACTAACAATGCCTACCTTACTAACAATGCCTACCTTACTAACTACTAACAATGCCTACTTTACTAACAATGCCTACCTTACTAACAATGCCTACTTTACTAACAATGCCTACCTTACTAACTACTAACAATGCCTACTTTACTAACAATGCCTACCTTACTAACAATGCCTACTTTACTAACAATGCCTACCTAACTAACAATGCCTACCTTAATAACAATGCCTAACTTACTAACAATGCCTACCTTACTAACAATGCCTACTTTACTAACAATGCCTACCTTGCTAACAATGCCTACTTTACTAACAATGCCTACCTAACTAACTACTAACAATTTCTACTTTACTAACAATGCCTACCTTACTAACAATGCCTACCTTACTAACAATGCCTACCTAACTAACAATGCCTACTTTACTAACAATGCCTACTTTACTAACAATGCCTACCTTACTAACAATGCCTACCTTACTAACTACTAACAATGCCTACCTTACTAACAATGCCTACCTTACTAACAATGCCTACTTTACTAACAATGCCTACCTTACTAACTACTAACAATGCCTACCTTACTAACAATGCCTACCTTACTAACTACTAACAATGCCTACTTTACTAACGATGCCTACCTTACCAACAATGCCTACTTTACTAACAATGCCTACCTTACTAACAATGCCTACCTAACTAACAACTAACAATGCCTACTTTACTAACAATGCCTAACTTACTAACAATGCCTACTTTACTAACAATGCCTACCTTACTAACAATGCCTACCTTACTAACAATGCCTACTTTACTAACAATGCCTACCTTACTAACTACTAACAATGCCTACCTTACTAACAATGCCTACTTTATTAACAATGCCTACCTTACTAACAATGCCTACTTTACTAACAATGCCTACTTTACTAACAATGCCTACCTTACTAACAATGCCTACTTTACTAACAATGCCTACCTTACTAACTACTAACAATGCCTACCTTACTAACAATGCCTACCTTACTAACTACTAACAATGCCTACCTTACTAACAATGCCTAACTTACTAACAATGCCTACTTTACTAACAATGCCTACCTAACTAACTACTAACAATGCCTACCTTACTAACAATGCCTCCCTTACAAACTATTCCTACTTTACTAACAATGCCTACCTTACTAACAATGCCTACCTTACTAACTACTAACAATGCCTACTTTACTAACAATGCCTACCTTACTAACAATGCCTACTTTACTAACAATGCCTACCTTACTAACTACTAACAATGCCTACACATATTGTCAATCGACCCTTACCACGCAAGGTCCAAAACCCATCTGTCTACGGCATGAATAATGGATAGCTGAGCAGTAAATTGATAACGTGTTTTAGAAACACTGATACCTGCTTGAAGAAACCCGCAATGCATTTGTTTCAAAACCCTCGACCATCTTCGCTGACTTGTCATTGTTGCTCACATGAAGTGCTGCTTGGTCATCAACAAAACCAAGATGTTGCGCATAACAGGCAGTGATGTTGTCTTAATGAATCTACAGTGCCTGATTTTAGCAGCTCTACTTTCTGTAACAGCCTCGCAGATGCAAACGCAGGGATTTGCATTTAGGCGTGTTGGCCCAGCGTCAGAACAGCAGCCGATAAAAGATGGCCACAAAGTGATTTTAAGCCAAGATTTTTTCGAGTGTGCCAAGGACCAAAATGCCTGCTCTCAAGACGTTGTTGGTGAAACCAAGAAATCTCAATGGCAGAAGATAAGTCCCCATTATGGTAAGTGCGATTTCAACATCTTAACATTTTAGTATTTAATCGAGATAATTTGTTAGAATGAAAATGACCCGAGTAGGTCTCGAACCCACGACCTCTAGATTTGTACTCTAGAACGCTATCACTGCGCAACCGGGGCTACGAGAAACCCGGGCCATTTCGTTCACACAAATGCACCACCACTCACCGAATGCAGAGACGAACCTATCCGTGCTCTTTGACACTACACTGGACCTGCCAAAGGGCGACGACTTTCTCACACCAGGACCATCGCCGTCCCATCACTGGATAGAGTTGCAGGAGTAAACTAACTTGGTGCAATTTGTGTGAATGAAATGGCAGTGGTAGCGTTCTAGAGTACGAATCTAGAGGTCGTGGGTTCGAATCCTACTCGGGTCATTTTCATTCTCATAAAATATCTCGATTGATTTTCCAAATCCTGCTTCCCCTTTAAATTTTAGTATTTCGATATCATCAATCATGAAAACCCCGTGGCAGGCAAAAATACAAATCAATGCAGTTGCGTACTTGATATACTTTCAAAGGGGTGAATACCATTACAAAAGGGTGAATACCCTTACAAGGGGCTGAATATCTTTACAAGAGGGTGAATGTCTTTACAACAGGGGGCGCATAATCTTTCGTGCGGTGGATATGCTTAAAACTAACAAGGGGATAAATACCATTGCAAGGAGGTGAATATCCTTATAAGAGGGTGAATATCTTTCAAGAGGTTAGCATATAATCGTGCATGTGTTGGATATGCCCGCAACTTACAAGGGGGTAAATGCCATTGCAAGGGGGTGAATATCCTTGAAAAAGGGTGAATACCCTGACAAGGGGGAGAATATCTTTACGAGAGGGTGAATATCTTTATAAAAGGGGGGCACATAATCTTTCGTGCGGTTGATATGCTTAAAACTAACAAGGGGATAAATACCATTGCAAGGAGGTGAATACCCTGACAAGGTGGAGAATATCTTTACGAGAGGGTGGCATATAATCTTACATGTGTTGGATATGCTCACAACTTACAAGGGGTTGAATGCCCTTACCAGACGATAACATACCATCTTAGGTACGATGGATGATGCACTTACAAGGGTAAATGACATCTTGCATAACATGAAGTGCATGTTGAATAAGAACAAAGAAAATATAAATCACATGACATAAACTGAATGGGAGAACACAACCTGTTTCTTCAATTGAAAACAAGAACGGTCACGTGTCAATACCGGATAGAGATTCCATCAGCATTTCTTACAGACTATTCGCTCTCCTGAAACGGTATTGAGCTTTTAATTACTTTAATAGCTCGTCAACTACCTGATAAAACCAGACGTAAACATTAAATTTTAATCAAAGAAGTTATTACTTGTCTTGAGTTGTTTTTGCCAAAATAAATATGTTAGAGCACAGCTATAACAGAGATATATATCTCGATTTCTAATCTCAATGGTCTCCTTTTGTTAGTTTGCACTCTAGTCTACTAGCAAATTATTCAAATGACTTAATTCAGTATGCATTGTTTTCTTTTGATAGTATTGTTTGTCAGTCCTCCTTTAACATTGTTTAGTGATTTTTCACATGAACAAATCTTGGAAATGACTGAACAAGGTCTTGAAACTGTTGCTTTGATTTTATTGCAGGCGAATGGGAAATAGGGGATGGTAAAGGAAATGGTTATGAAATTCATATTGGCACCTTTCCGGATAAAGAAGCGTGTTATTTATACTGTAAATATCACATGTCTGCTAATGGAGCAACGGTTGATGTGGTCACAGAAACGGATTGCTATTGCGAATATGGAATGACGAGAAGAAACTCAAACACCGATTATAAAAGCTCATACATCAAAAGATACTAAAACTTTAATTACATGACAATGTTTGCAAAGATTTACGAAACTGGTTTCTCCTCCAAACCCCAGTTTATGTATGTTCACGTGACTTTTGCACGTTTTATGGGCAGACGAGTTGCTCAGGCTTCTTCGGTATCTTCTTTCAAAATGGTGGACAGCCTAAACGAAAAACGGAAAGCATAATACCAAGGAACTTTTATATATCGAAACTTATCACATTTCCCATTACTACCAACAATATGTGGCAAGAAATGCTTTTTTTAGAAGAGTGAAATTATGGAGTTGCCTTGAAGCGAAATTAGGATTAACAACAATTTTAAACAATTTACCTCCTGTTTGGAAAACTGCAGAACTTAAACGAAAATATTTTATTTCGTCTGATCAAGAACTGTACTACCTTTATTTAAGATATTAACTTTCTTTTTCATTCGCAACTTATGAAACAATTAATGCATACCATTTTAACCTCACCATGTATTAATGAATTCAAATTAATTGAAATGAATAGAGAGTTGCTGCCTTACAAATTCCTTAAAAAGTGGCCTAAATTCTTTGCGTGAATTTAATAGCATACACAACAAGTTTATAAAATTCTAATATGTTAATTGAAAAATAAACCATGCTTGTAAACGTTTCGATTATATCTTCATCAGGAACTATTTTATATTTACTGATGAAGATTTAATCGAAACGTTTACAAGCATGGTTTATTTTTGAATTAATCAGTATGAACTAATTAACGGTAGCATATTTTAAATCACGCAGTTCTACATATAGTAGTATTATAATGTTTTAGTGGATAGTTATTTTCCAAAAGGCATTACTGAAGAAGCTTAACTGCGAAACGAAAATCAGAAACGACGAAAAAATAACTTTGAAAGCCTTGCGTCTGACACACATCAGAGTAGTACGTCAGAACAGTCTTGGATCAGTACAGAACTAAAGATGGTGAGGAAAATCTGAAACATAGTGAAACATAATGACTACCAAAGCTTTGCGTCTGACACACATCAGAGTTTTTTTCGGTACAAAACTTGGGAATGATGAAGGAAATCGGAAACATAAATATACTAATTAAGTTCAATTAAGTACGCGGCTTAATTTGGTGTATCAAGCTAATGAAACATGGTAATATAATAACTACTAAAGCTTTGCGTCTGATCGTTACCCGGGTAATACGCGGAACGACGAAACAGTCCTTTGCGTCACGCAGCTGATGGAACACTGGTCGTTTTTCAAAAAGAAGCAAAACAGTTTTTAATAGATTGAATAGTTGTTTGACATCATTGAAATTATAGAATATTGATGAATATGACCACAATCGTCCTGCAAAAGATGATTAATTCATTAGTTATTTATGAATAGGCAATTTCATGCCGATACGGTTTCTGTAAGTGATAATCTTCGCTGACTTGTCATTGTTGCTCACATGAACTGCTGTTTGGTCATCAAGAAAACCAAGATGTTGCGCATAACAGGCAGTTATGTTGTTTTAATGAATCTACAGTGCCTGATTTTAGCAGCTCTACTTCCTGTAGTAGCCTCGAAGATCAAAACACAGGGATTCGCATTTAGGCGTGTTGGTCCAGCTCCGGAACAGCAGCCGATAAAAGATGGCCACAAAGTGATTTTGAGCCAAGAGTTTTTCGAGTGTGCCAAGGACCAAAATGCCTGCTCTCAAAACGTTGTTGGTGAAGCCAAAGAATCAAGATGGAAGAAGATAGGTCATGATATTGGTGAGTGCGATTTTTTCATATTATCATTATGAAAAACTCCTTACCAGGAAAACATGGAAAATCTAAAGCAGTTGACTTCTTGATATTCTGACAAGGGGGTGAATACCCTTAAAAGGGTATGAAACCCCTTTTAAGAGGATGGCATATGATATTGTGTGCGGTTGATACGCTTATAGGGTATCAACGTCTTGCATGAGATGAAATGTATGTAAAATAAGAGCAAAGGAAATATCAAACGTATGAAATACACTGAATGAAAGAACGCAACCTATTTCTTCTATTAAGGACTTATAACCAGATTGTGACACTAGATAAGACGCCAAGTCTCTTGGTTTCTGAGTCTTAGAATTAATATAATGCTTCTCGTGCGTATTTCATTCCCGTGAGAAATATTGACGTATGCCTTTTGAAATAAAGAAATCCAAATATGATTTTTAATGAGCTATTCTTTAAACCATGATTGCTCAAGTAAAACTTTATCATTTTGCTGGTTAAGTTAGAGAAAGTCTATATTTTGCTTGCATTTTCTAACTGGTGAAGAAAATTCGTGTAATCATTTTGTAAAATATGCAGAAGTGTTAGGAGAATAATTTTGGGTATAATAATAATAAACGACGTTCTTACTCCTGCTCTCGTCCTGTTTGCGAAAAATGCATATTGAAAATTAAAACGGTCACCCGAAAATACCGGGTATGTATTTAGTCAACAGTTCTTCTGATTATTCGCTCTCCTGAAACGGTATTGAGCTTTAAATGGCGTTCAATTCATAGCTCGTCATTACCTGCATCAAGATAAACCAAACGTAAACCATTAATTTTAATCAAAGAAGTTGTTACGTGTCTTTAGTTGTTTGTTGCCAAACTAACTATATTAAAGCATATCTAGCTACATATAAGATATGTATATCTGGATTTTTAATCTTAATCGTTTTCTTTTGTCTCGATTGCAAATCTCAATCGTTATCTTTCGTTAGTTGGCACTCTAGTCTACTAGCAAACAAGTCACATAACTTGATGTAGACCCCGTTTACACTAGCACGGATCCAAATGGATCCGTACCCAAATGAGCACAGATAGGCCTCCCGTTTACACTATACCTGTGGATCCGTACCCATTTGGGTCTGCTATCTGGACCCATTTGGGATGGCTTTCCAAGGTGTACTCATTTGGACCCGTGCTCGTTTAGGTCTAGTGTAAACGGTTGGAACCGTTCCCAATAGGTACGGATCGAAAGCGAGGCAAATTTCGCTTTGTTTTGTAATTAGATTCGGGTCAAAGTGCTGAAAACGGGGCTAGACCTGTCAGGATCCGTTCCAGTATAAACGCTAGCAAATATGGGCCCGGTTCCAAATTGGATCCGTACCCATCTGGATCCGTTATTATTATTATTATTATTGTATTAATCATTCATACACGAAACCTCTTCAGCGATTCTAGTGTAAACGGGGTCGTAGTAGTTTCGCATTGTTTTATTTTGTTAGTATTGTTTGTCAGTTCTTCTTTAACACATCGTGGAGTGATTTTTACACATGAACAAAAATATAACTTTTTTAAATCACTGACCAAGGTCTTGAAACTGTCACTTTGATTTTATTGTAGGCGAATGGGAAAGGGTTAAATCTAGGGTTAGCGTCAGGGTTACGTTTAGGGTCAGGCTATTATATTGATGGTCGGTCTTTCTTTAACACATGTGCAGTGATTTTCCACATGAAAACAAAATTTGAACAACTCTTAAAAATAACTGACCAAGGTCTTGAAAGTGTCACTTTGATTTCATTGCAGGCGAATGGGAAATGGGAGACGGTAAAGGAAATGGCGGGGAAAAGAATGTTGGCACCTTTCCGAACAAAGAAGCATGTTACTTATACTGTAAATATCAAATGTCTGCAGATGGAGCAACGGTTGATGCGCCGACAGAAAAAAAATGCTATTGCGAATATGGAATGACAGGGAGAAACAAAGACACCGATTGGAAAAGCTCTTTCATCAAAAGATACAGATACTAAACTTTAAAAGTATGACAATGTTTGCAAAGAGATATTAAACTGGTTTCACCTCAGACCTCCAGGTTTGGGCATGCACATCCACGTGTTAGATAGAAGAAACTTTAACCACTCTTGAGTTCAGTACTGGATTGTATGCTAGATGATCAACTCAAATACTTTTTGTGGGCTGGGTGCACTGATCTTCAAACAAAGACTGGGTGTACATCTATCGTTCTGAAAATGAAGCCGTTGGCGGCCATATTGAAAGGTCCAATTGAATTCGATTCATTGAAATTCTACTGGGGCGTGCTTATTGCTTAATGATTGTTGAAATGTAATGAATGATCTGCACGAGACTGAATATTCATGCAGCTATGATTTTAATATTCTACATTTTGTTGGTAGAAATAATCAGAGAAACATACTTTGTTTACTGCACAACAGAACACAAACCAAACCCAAATAAAAAACTATTTACACAAGAGATTAGGCCTCATACATGGTCCTGGTGAATAGGGTAGCCCATATAAAGATTTCACATAACATATATCAAAGTCATTGAGTCAATATATTACAATGATAAGCAAAGAATCATAACAATGTAATTTCTTTGGCAGCCACATTTGTAGGCTAAGAGCAAGCCGAATCAATTGCTTTAAATATTAAGCTCCAGGAACGAAAAATGCAGTCTTTATTTTGAGATCAGTGGGCGGATTAGAGACCAAATAAAAAAAACATTTCAAGGGGACTCACCCCTAGTCACTCCGGGCTGACGATTAATCGTGGCATGTTGATCCACCACTACGTACAAAATTTGTCAGAAATGCCCTTCTTATAGAGGAGTAAAATTTTTAAATTTCTAGAACTGTTAACTACCTTTAATTAATTGTTTTATCTTGCATATTGTAAATTTGTGAAGAATTTTAGAGCAATTTATTCGTATAATTGTAGACTCACTAGTACATCTCCTGATGAGTGAGCAATCACGAAACAGGCTTGTGGAGATGAACATATAATTTCTTATTTCTTTTCTGCCAATCAGTATATTAATGCTCTACTACCATGTATTGAACACTATTTTCTGAAATTAAAACAGTGGCTTTTTGATATTAGCCTCACTATTTATGAATAGAAATGAATTGAAATATATGGTACGAAGAATTGCTTTTTTCAAACACTTGAAAAAGTAGCCTAAATTCCATGCGTAAATTCAGTAGCATACACTACATCGCTTGACTAATGTATAGTATGCTAACGATGTTAGCATGATGTTGCTAACGGTAGCATATGTTACATCATGCAGAACTACATATAGCAGTATTTTACATATGGTACATTTAGTGGTATTGTACATAAACTAGTATAGTATATACAAATTGATAGAAAAGAGACAAGAAACTACTCATTCATCTCGACAAGCCTGTTTCGTGGTTTCCCACTCATCAGGAGATGTTATAAGATTAGAACATCTCCTGATGAGTGGGAAACCACGAAACAGGCTTGTCGAGATGAATGAGTAGTTTCTTGTCTCTTTTCTATCAATTTGTATATATCACGCTCTACTCTATGTATTGAGCACTCTCACGGAAAACCGACATACAGACTTCGTAAACTAGTATAGTATATATAGTATTGTAGTACATATAATATTATAGTAGTATTATAGTACATAAACATAGTAGTATTCTACATATAATACATATAGTAGCATTGTACATAAACTAGTATAGTATATATAGTATTATAGTACATATTCATAGTAGTATTATAGTACATATACATAGTAGTATTCTACATAAAGTAGAAGTATTACATATAGTAGAATGAGTTCCTAATGTGTTTATTGCACCCATTTGTTGATGAGTTTCTGTTCTACTTGCTAGCATGACTAAAGTCAAGCCTTGTTCCTAGTAGGGGCTAGAGGTAGAAGAGCGTATGATACTCGAGGATGGCTCGGATAATTGGAAACAGCGAAACACACTTAAACTTTGCGTCTGAAACTCTTCAGGGTAGTACGTGGAACGACCAATCAATCCTTTACTTCGCACAAAGAAGTGCAGCTGATTGAAAACTGGTTTTATTCGTTTTTCAAAGAGATGCAAAACGGTTTCTGATAAGTGGAATAATTGACACCATTGAAGTTTTAGAATATTGATTACTAAGAGCGCCATCATCTCGCAAAAGATGATTCATTTATTAGTTATCTACCAATAAATAAGCAATTTCAGGTAGACTAAAGTCCTTTAAATAATAATAGGAACGATAAGCTAAGAACAATAACACTTAGCTAATATTGAATTACATTAAATTGCCCTTTTTACAATTCTCGTCTTAAAGGAGACCGCTTTATAACACGATTTAAACCTTAATTGCTTTTAAGAGTTTAGTCTGGGTTTTGACTATAACTCATGCAGCTTTTATCTACGAAAAGTGCAAAATTGCCTTTAAAGGACCTTGTACATTAAAAACCATTCTGAATCAACCTCGTTGTGTAAGAATTTATTCAACCTGAAGCTTAAGGAAGGCTCTTATCATAATGAAATTGAATTTAAATTGTATAAGTTTTCTTTTAAAACATTGAGGGTCATATAGATGGGGGTCATGTTCCCCTGTTCCCTACAGAAATTGCAAATATTCCCTCATTGTTTTAAGAAGAAATGTTGATCTTTTATGTTCCCTGATCCCTGCTTGCTGTCAATGTTACCTTGTTCCCTGTTTAATTTGCCTCATGTTCCCTTTTTCCCTGTTTAATTTTGGGCATGTTCCTCTATTCCCTGGAACCCCTATATGACCCTCAACATTGCTTTAGCTCCACACCAGGTTGCGATACTCATAACCTGCGTTAACAAATCAAGCTGCTGCTTGGTTGCTGCTCTTTACTCGCATGTATCGAGCATTATAGCCAGGATAGACACTCTCTACATGAGGTACATGCCACTACGCCATGTACTTTAGAAGCGAGTTAGTATATGTCTCTTTTATGAAGTGGAATCTGCACTCAATGAACAGAAATTTTTATTTGTTAGTTATTAGTTAGAAAGAACAGAAAGAAAAGCATGTTTTTTTATTTAGTAAAGATTCCGTTTGTAATTTGCTATGTAGTTAGGTATATCGAGCACTATAGCCAGGATAGGCACGCTGTGCTCGAGTTGAATATAAGTTTTAGTTATAAGAATTTCCTATACAACAAAATAATCTTATATCATATCTTTGTCGTAGGCGAACGAATGTTGCCCTCAGTCGTGCTAAAAGGTATGTCGTACATCTCTAATACATTACCATTCTTTTCTGTTTAGACAGACACTAGAGAATAAACTAGAGAAAAGAACTTATTTTTCTTTCCTTGTATAATCAGGCCCGGCGGAAGCTATCCACAGTTAGTCCAGTTCAAAGAAAAACATACAGGACCTAGGGTTACATCCCCTGAAATGTTGAAAATTAGGTTCTCAGAGATGCAATTTAGTGCATTTTTGAAAGTAAGTAAGAATGAATGGAAAGCTAGCGTTAAAATCTATTTTTTTCAAAACCAATATTATATTTTTGATAAGAAAATTTTTACCCAAAAGATGGTACGAACAATGGCGCACCAACCGGACCAGTTCCGCCGCGCCCAATAAGGTAATGTGAAAATCTCTGAATGCCATTATTTTAGAGCATAAAGGGGAAGCATCTTCAAGTCACCTCGTTTTCAATTTCTCAGTCACAGTAATTAAGACTAGTCTACGCTCCTAGGGTGCATTGCATTCTTGGGCATTTGATTGATTGTGTCATCTATCATGGTTTCATTCGTTTATTCATAAAACAAAAATTGTTGCAGCAATCAGGCAAAATACACAGAGTACCTAATAAATGCTTAGTTTCAAGACGTACATACCTTCAGTTATGGGTCATTCTCTTACACTTTCAATACGAAATGACAGCGAGCACCGAGACCAATATATTGTCATTTTACCGACTGATTGGGCAATATGAAAAATCCCAGAACGCTAGATATTTTGGAAGTATAAAGAGGAAGAATCTTCAAGTCACCTCGTTTTCTATTAAGCAGTCACAGTAACAAATATGGCTGGAATTTCTGTACCGATCTGCTTTTTAGAGAGTTCTGAAGGGGGTACTAATCCCAATTCCCAGCACTGAAATAATAAAAAATCGTTATCCCAATGAGGAAAATATATAAATTCCCAATATCGATGTGTTAAGCAATCCTAATCCCAATTTAATCTCATTTTCCCAGTTAATAAAAACTCAAACCCAAAACCCAGTACCCAGTACCCAATTAAATTGTTGGTAGCAATTTTTCATATTCATCAGATTTGTTACCAGCACTGAAGACTACAGCCAAGGGGCAAATCACTCACTCGAAATCTCATAAACTTTTCCTGAAAATTCTATTTGTCTGATGAAAATCCCTTGAAAATCTCTGAAAATCCTTTTGTTCTTGAAATGAAGGGAAGCGAAATGCCCCTCAACTGGAGACACCCTGCAATGCGATAAAAACTGGTTTCATTAGCTATAATAAGATGAATAACTTAAAGCATTACACAAGTGGTTAACTTGATATATGAATTCTTCTTTTTTAGACATCTGTTAATTGTTGGAAATCTGAAAATGTTGGTGAAGAATGCGTTGTGGACGAGAATCATCGAATGTTGTGAAAGTAAGTGAAAACTTGTTGTGGCACTAAGGTAAATTTTCATTGATGTCAGTACTTTGGTTATTGATGTCATCGGTAATAAGTTAGGGGTATTTGGCAATTTTAGCTATTTTGCCATAGGCTATTTGGCCATGGGCTATTTGGTTAGAGTAAGGGCAATTCGGCAATTTGGCTCTAGGCTCTATGGCTAATTGGCTATGGCGTTGGACTATGTACTATTTTGTTAGGGTTTGGTCTATTGAAGTATTTGGCTATTTGGCTTTGGTCTATTTGGCTATGGGCTGTTTGGTCAAGGGCTATTTGGCTAGAGTTAGAGTTAAGTCTAAGGTTATAGGGTTGGGTTTAGGGTAAGGGCTATTTGTCTATGGCCTATTTTGCTTTTGGCTATTGGCTATTTAGCTATGGGCTATTTAGGTAGGGTTAAGGTTAGGGCTATTTGGCGATGGGATATTTGCTATTGACCTTTTTGGCGTTTGTAAGAATTTGTTTTACTGAGATCAAATCTTTAGACCCCCAAGACACGTTTCAGATGAATTATCAGATAAACAAACTCTTGAAAGTAATAACGTATCGCAACTGCCGTATTCTAGGTTCTGGTTTATTCCAGTTGGTCATATGCTATACAGTACAACCCGCAACTAAGAATCTGAAATTAAGAACATCTTAGTCTAAGATTTTAGCATTCTGACCATATTCTAAAATCAAAAATTACAAATTTTAGGTTTAAAGGTGGTTAATTTTTACCAACAATAATAATGGTATTTAAGGAGCGTGCAAAGGTCTGCAAACAACTATTTCCAACCATTATTATTACCGTTTAATTACAATTTATTTAAGAACCTGTTTAGGCTAACTGCTAAAGATGTAGGTTCTTAGTTGCAAGTTTTACTGTATTCTTGTACCTCTTGCTCAGAAATGAACAATTTGTTTCTTCTCTTCAGGAACCAACGGTGGTGTAATGTCTACTGCAAAAGCACTTCAGATGATAGAGCCTGTACTTGCAGAGCGAAGAAACATTCTAGGTAATATTGCTTCTTTGTTGTTCAGTAGTATCCCGCATATAAGAACCGGCTTTTTCAGGCGTAAAACCAACCCAATTTCTAACGCTTCTCAATTTAAATCAACAGTTTTTACTTAGAAGAGAAACAAGAAAGGAGACTTGCTCTCTGTAACTTAAAGTTTCATGCTCACGCAATCATCAGACAGACTATGAAATGTTTTCATTTCATTTTCATTACAAGGTAGTATGCCTGATGATTGCGTGAGCATGAAACTTTAAGATACAGAGAGCCAGTTTCCTTTCTTGTTTCTCTTCTATATCGCTCTGTATTTTGGTACATCGAGCACTACGATGCGGCGTCAGACAACACAATCGCTATAGAGATAGTGTTTTCCTAAATATTTTGTGGCTAGGGATTGTTCATTATTTGTACTGCATGTTGGCACCGAAGAGAAATTAGTTGGGTAATGTATTTTCTGGCTTCTTTAAAGGTTGGATATAAATGATTTTGTTCCTTGGAAGGGTTTGGGTTGAAAAGTATTCCTCATAAAATAATACGACAAATTTTTACCTAAATTACAAAAACTCAGAAATCCATACCTAATGGTTGGTTGAGACTTTTTGACTTCTGTTTTGGTTTGGTAATTACCTTTTTTGATTTTTGCAAAGGCTAGGTTAATCCAAAAAATCATTCACGTTTTATTTCACCTCGTTGTCGACCTGAGGGATAGATAATGAACGATCCCTTATATGCCAAAAATCCGATCTGTTTTTCTTATATGTGGGACATTGCTCTATTAATATTCTTTCTAACGGTTGAAACAAGTGAAAAAATGTCAGGAGGTGGAATGAACCAATTAGAGATATAGTTGATCCCATGCAATGCATAATGATTCTCAAGAGGTGGGCACAAAATCCCTTCCATTAGAAGTTGGTCTGTTGGTTCTATGCTAAACATTTGAAGGTACGGTGCATATGACAACTGATTTAAGAACGGAGAAATAATTAGATAGCTTTCTTTATTTTATTACTCCAGCTTTTGTTCTTTTTCCCCCATTATTTGTTCCAATATCACTTATCAAGGCCTATATATGTATTACACAAAGACCGGAACAATATACCTTCTCCTAATGATTATGATTTCGCGTGTCCCTTCTCACGACCCTTTGATGCTCTAATTTATGTGATATTTTAAAAAATGTTTGCGTTGTTTTGTGTAGAAGAGGAGATTGAGGCAGATACTTCAAAGAAACGAAAGAGAACAACAGCCTCGCATTCAAGTCAAAAACAGAGAAAGAAAAAAGTTTCCAAAGTTGGCTGTTCTCGTGAAAATGGTAAGCATTGACATTTAGAGAATGACAAGAAAAATTTGAAATATAAAAACTACTGAAGCTGAACCTTTTTGTCTGACACTTATCAGAGTAGTTCGTCTGTACAGTCTTTGATCAGTACAGAACGCAATTTCAGACGATCTCTTTATGACGTACTTCTCTGATGATTGTCAAACGCAGAACTTCAGTAGTTGTTATGTTCAATATATTTCGATCTTGCTTCCCATTCAAATACTATTTTAATGTTGTTTTTAACTTTGGCACATGATTTCACTATTATACTAATACGAGTTGCAATTTACCTAAGTTTATACAAAATTTAGAAGACAAGACAAGAGTACAAATCATGTTTTAAAACGTTTCGATAGTAATTGGATCTCGTAGTATCTTCTTCAGTTACTATTTTCAAATTACGAAATGATTGACCTATGATGTACCCGTTTTTAGTTATCTTTCTTAGCAATCTCATCAACGGTATCTTTCTTCTAGATGTTGCATCTCAAGATTCGAGCTCTTTATCCTACACCCCTGCAACTCCAAACCCCTCATCGTTTGACAAGGATGAATACGTGAACCTTGATGAAGTAGCACTTCAAAAAGATGGAGAAGAAAAACTCGAAACCCCAAAGGCTTCCCCACTTCAAGACTATGATGGTAAGTTATTTTAAAGTTCTAATCAGAGTTGATAGGAAATAGTTCGATTATTTTCCAAATATACGGAAGGTTGCCCTTGGTTTAATCATCATCATTGCTAATATGTTGGAAGGTTGTAGGCCGGAACCAAGGCCAATGCATATGAAAGACTTTAAATGGTACTCAATCCCTTTTTGCTTAGTACTCAGCATGAAAAAATTGATTTATGGTAAGTGGGTCTTTGGCCATGGATAGAAGTCACGCCAACCCTTATCTTTGGATATAGTTGGGAATGAAAGAGGGGTCTTTGGTTCGTCCCTGTCTGTCGTCAACCAACTTTGACATAGTAAATACGAATTAAATTTCATACTGTCGAGGATCACACAAATTAACTGCTTTTGTAGATTTTGCTGTTGATGAGGAACTTTTAAATGGACAGTCGGAAGATAATGATGAGTGCAAAGATATAAGTTTAAGTAAGCAATCTACGGTTTCGAAAAAGGAAATAGAAACCCTTCCTGAGGAAAATGAAAGTGAAGAATTTCCAAGTTTCTTTGAACTGTTATAATTTCGTTGATTAATGATGATATATAATATCGAAGAATGTTGCATTAAATCAAAGTTAAGTTATTTTCTAATTCATTGCATTCAAACGCAAATAAATTTATTTATTTGTACAATTCTTAAGTCATTTTCAAGTACTATTAGCCAGTTTTAGTGTTTTTGAACAGACTCGCGTTCGTACAATAAACTACAGTATATAATGCTAATAAATATGCGAGAGTTTATTATATTCAATTTCAACCAAGCAAAGTCGACTTTGGGTGGGTCAAGGGGTATCTAGCCAAATCGAATAGAATTAGAATAATTGTCATATTTCGATTTAATTGTGACAAGTAACTGCAAATTTCCTAGTAATTAATAGTTAATTTGATAGTTGATTTTATAGTTATTCACAAGTGATAATGATTTTCATTCTTCATTCCCTTTCTCCTTTACCCCTAAAGTTGGTTTCATGTTGCATCACGATATTTCAGCAGAAATGAAATGATTGTCATATATCGATTTTATATGATAAGACGAGAATCAACAAATTTCATAGTTATCATTCAATCAATAGTGATCATTGATTGCTTGCTGCAATCAATTTTTCAATCCCTTTCCTCTTTACTCTTCACTCCTAAGGTTTGTGGGATGTATCATGATACCCCAGCAGAAGTAAATAATTATCATATATCGATTTTATCCATGACAGACAAGAATCAGCAAAGGTCCTAGTTATTAGTTAATCAACAGTGATTATGATTTGATTGCTGCAATCAATTTTTCAATCCCTTTCCTCTTTACTCCTAACATTGGTTTGATTTTGAATCATGATACTCCAGCAGAAATCAGAATGGTTGACATATATCCATTTTATTGTTGACATGAATCAACAAATTTCATTGTGATTAGTTAATCAACAGTGATCATAACGATCATAATCTGATTACTGCAATCAATGCGTCACTCCCTTTCCTCTTTACTCCTATAGTTGGTTTGATATTGAATCATTCTACTCCAGCAAATGTCAAAAAAGTATCATATATCAATTTTATCCTCGACGAAAAACAACACATTTCATAATGGTTAGTAAATCAATAGTGATCATGATTTTTTTGCTTCAATCAATTTCTCACTCCCTTTCCTCTTTCCTCTCTACTCCTATCATTGGTTTGATTCTGAATCATGATACCACAGCAATCATCAATTTCCCTGAATCACTCCTATCTCTTCTATGGCTTGATGATTTGTGTGTTTCCAGACGAGTGGAAGGAAGAAGTGTGACGATTGTGGTGGACGATATCCCATCTCGTCATCCAAGGTCCAGCAACAGTTGTATCGAAAGCTTCATCACTTTCATCACCATCTTCACCAGAATCATCCTTGAAAATTTAAACATCACTTTAAGAATACGAGTATGTGATCATGAGTCCAATGTACCCGCCTAGTTATCACCACACTAGCTGTGCAGCAACTCGTAAACTATGGCATACAATGTAATAATTGTTAAGAATGTGATCATGAGAGCCATTGTACCCTTCTGGTTATCTGGCTGTGCAGTAACTCGTAAGCTCTGGCATACGATGTGATAATTATTCAGTATGTGATCAAGAGATCGAATAGGCCCTCCAATTTATCACCATACTAGCTGTGCAGCAACTCGTAAGTTAGAAATAGATTCTTTAAGAAAATACGTGTTTAGAAGCATTTCTTGTGAAAACACTCATTCTGCTGCATAAAGCAATGTACTACAGTATATCCTGAACATCTTCCACAGTAGTAATAATATCTCTCCCTCCAATGTATTGATGGTATCCCCCCACAGTACTGATGATATCCCCACATTACTGAAAATCCTCTGCAGTACTGATGATATCCCCACGCAGTACTGAACATCATCCACAGTACTAAATACCCTCCAATGTACTGATCGTATCCCCTCAATGTACTGATGGTATCCCCTCACTGTACTTATACTATCCCTCACTTCATTACACACCCTCCAATGTACTGATGGTATATCCCCATTGCACTGATGATATCCCCAACTGCCACAGTACTGAACATCCTCGACAGTACTGATGGCATCTCCCAACAGTACTGATGATATCCCTCCACCGTACTGGAGGTATCCCTCCATAGTACTGATGATGTCCCCACACCACTGAACATCCTTCCCAGTACTGATGATATCCCCACACATAACTTTATATCCTCAATTGTACTGAACATTCCCACAGTACTAAATAATATCCACATTACTGATGTTCTCCTACTATAGTACTGAACATCACTTCTGCACAGACGTTTTCCAGGGTGTTGTACAAATACACTTTGATCGGAATCGAATCAACTAGCCACTGATATTTCTATCACAATAGCTGTTGTGTTATATGAAGCTTTAGCCTTCAGTTTCCTTTCCAATCATAAAGGAATTTAATAGCAAAGAAGTGCTTACCTCGTTTTTCAATTCTTCGAACTTTCCCGCCTTTTTTGCATAAGCAGCCTCTTCTTCACATTGGTTACTGTTGCCATCGAATTTCGACCAATCAATTTTGAAATTAGGATCACCTGATTTTCTCATGGGAATCGACTCCTGGATGAAATAAAAGTCATTATCATGTAAAGATGTAAAAACAAAATTATGAAGAATGGTTCACTTAGTTCATTCTTTTACAAATATTAATTAGTTCTTTTATTAGTTCGCTTAGTCCGTTTTTTATGCCTAAGGTTAGTTTTAAAGATAAAACATACGTGAAGGATCGTTTACCTAACCTAGTTTTTGTCAGAAACGTTTTACCTAACCTTGTCTGTGGTGCAGAGTTTTTTGTGGAATTCAAACTTCATCAAGTGATGAAAAGAGTAGTTTGGATAGCAGTTTGATGGTAGCCTCAGAACATCAAAACAAGAGGACTGCACAGTAGGAACCCAAATATGATATAGGAACCCCTATTTTCAGCTATACCCTGAAGGTTCTAAATTATCAGGGACATTCTAGCAAAAGTGTTCAGTTGGTCTGATTGTCAAATGAAAGGTTTGAAAATTGTTAGGGGAAGTGCCAGTTTGTTTAGTAATCTCTATTGAGATTATTCCATCCTTCTACGCCTCGCGCTCTGCACATCGTTATAACTATTAGTAGCTCCCTGAGATACGTGTCTGATGATTGCAAATAGTACTTTCTACCTTCTGAGCACTATGTATACATCTTATTAAACCATCTGCAGCAAGCACATCAAGGGAATCCAGAGAGAATTTCTCTTTTGCCAAAATATTGTTGACCCATATCTTATATGTATACCAGATCAATTAAAAAATAAACCATGCTTGTAAACGTTTCCATCAAATCTTCATCAGTAAAGTTAAAGACCATATATACATAACTTTATCCAGCAATAAAGAGAGTATTTTGGATACCAGTATGGACGAGTATGGACGATTCTGACCTTAGCTGGGATGATTAATAGTTTATAGAACTTGATCAAGAACTACTTCTTTTTATGTATCTTGACAGTATTTTCCATTTTACACTCCTGAATAATACAAACATTTTATCGAAAATCTGCAGCAAGCACATAAGGAACTTAATCTCATCTTCTACGATATTGCAATTTACCTTGACTCCATAGAAATAATTGTAGGCGTCTATTTTATGCCAGCGGAGATCTAGACTCCATCTTATGATTTCAGACCGGTTCAACATGCTGAAAATAAATCAAGGATACAGTAGTATAGCATTTAGGATCCATTTTGAACATTATGATATATTTGATAGCGTACTCTTTCATATATTTTTCTCTATCATAGCATATAGCATACTCTAGATAGCATACTCTACCATACATATCATGTCTAGATAGCAGATGATATTATATCATTACATGTAGCATTGTCTAGATTGCATACTCTATCATGATCATTTCATATCATGTCTAGAAACCATAGTCTAACAAAACAGACCATGTCTAGATAGCAGATGATACTCTTTCATTACATATATCATGTCTAGATAGCAGATGATACTCTTTCATTACATATATCATGTCTAGATAGCAGATGATACTCTTTCATTACATATATCATGTCTAGATAGCAGATGATACTCTTTCATTACATATATCATGTCTAGATAGCAGATGATACTCTTTCATTACATATATCATGTCTAGATAGCAGATGATACTCTTTCATTACATGTATCATGTCTAGAAAGCAGATGATACGCTTTCATTACATATATCATGTCTAGATAGCAGATGATACGCTTTCATTACATATGTCATGTCTAGATAGCAGATGATACTCTATTAGTTACATATATCATGTCTAGATAGCAGATGATACTCTTTCATTACATATATCATGTCTAGATAGCAGATGATACTCTTTCATTACATATATCATGTCTAGATAGCAGATGATACTCTTTAATTACATATATCATGTCTAGATAGCAGATGATACTCTTTCATTACATGTATCATGTCTAGATAGCAGATGATACGCTTTCATTACATATATCATGTCTAGATAGCAGATGATACTCTTTCATTACATATATCATGTCTAGATAGCAGATGATACTCTATCATTGCATATATCATGAATAGATAGCAGATGATAATCTATCATTACATATATCATGTCTAGATAGCAGATGATACTCTTTCATTACATGTATCATGTCTAGATAGCAGATGATACGCTTTCATTACATATATCATGTCTAGATAGCAGATGATACTCTTTCATTACATATATCATGTCTAGATAGCAGATGATACTCTATCATTGCATATATCATGAATAGATAGCAGATGATAATCTATCATTACATATATCATGTCTAGATAGCAGATGATACGCTTTCGTTACATATGTCATGTCTAGATAGCAGATGATACGCTTTCATTACATATGTCATGTCTAGATAGCAGATGATACGCTTTCATTACATATGTCATGTCTAGATAGCATATTCTATCATGGTCACATCATATCATGTCTAGAAACCATAGTCCAACAAAACAGAACATGTCTAGATAGCTTACTCCATCATATATAATGCTTTACCAATGCATATGGCATATTCTAGTCTGCATACTTCATCATAGCATATCATGTTTAGATAGCATACTCAATCATATCGATCATATACCTAAATAAAAGCATACTCTACCTGAGAATTAGTAAAAATCATAAAGTTTCTCTCGTCAAGGGGGAAGTAAGGAAACTCACCAAGCTCAAGAAGGACTTTCCAAACGACCATGATGACCAGTCTTTTGATATGATAAGCAGAGGCGTAGCTACTGGGGGGCTGTGGGGGAGTGATGGGGGATATAAGAGGCGTCATAAGTAGTGTGGGGATGTTGAGTAGACAAGAAACCCCACCTAAAGCATTACAGTTTTAAACCTTTCTTCCTGTCACTAGATACATAGGAGATGAAAACGAAGAAGGTCAGTAAATCTCCTGATGAGTGAGCAATCACAAAACAGGCTTGAAGAGATGGAGGGGTAATTTCTTGTCTCTTTCCTGTTAACAAGTGTAGGAAAGAATAAGTTGACTTTAAAATTTTCTCTCAAATATGAGTTCTTATAACTACTAACTACTTACCTTTTATGTGGAATAATATTGTTAATGAAGAGAGCACCTCCAAAGGGAACTTCGCAAATCACTGAGTTGGCAGCAGGGTCTACACCTATCAAAATAAATGCATTGCTAAAACTCATCCTGCTCAATGTCAGTCTTATTGAACTAATCAAGTATCTTAAATATGACTTATTTTGATAGAATCAACACCCTGCGAACGTCTGTGCAGTACTTTGGAGGATGTTTAGTAATTTTAAGGGATATGTTCAGTACTGTAGGGGATATCATCAAACAGACGTTCTTCATATCAAAACAAAAAAGTTTGATGTGAGCTACAGCTATCATAACGCTTGAAAAAAGTATTAGCATTGACGCAGTTTTTATCCTCTATGTTCAGCTTTCCGAGGCGAGCTTTTAGATGGCCATGTTTGCTTCTGTCAGAGCAGAGCAGACGTTTGAGACAAAAATAGAAAAAAAATGTTATTTTTTTAAGGTATCAATCAATAAAACCAACGTCTAAGTTGACAGAGGGGTAGTCTAACAATGTTACTTTGAAGACTCGAAATGGAACATATTCTCAACTATCTTTAAGCAAACAGGGAAATTCGTTTGGGAAATCTGGTCAAAAATTGGTCCCTTTTGGCATCAGGGTGGCAGCCTTACCCAATGTTTTATTGATCTCCTCCTCCTCAACCTCAACATACCATGTTGGTCCTGCGCAGCAGTTATGCTTCGCTGTGATTCCTCTCTTGTGACCTTCAGGAACAACCTGAATAAAACATAAATAATGTTGAAAAATGAATTTATTATTTCATCAGACAAGGACACTTTTATTTAATTCAAAATGAGATGGGTTACTCGCCCAGAGAGGACTCACTCACAATAGTAAGAAACGGAGGGAGCAAGATATTGTTTGGTTTTGGAAAAGATGCAGGGGATTTTATAAGGTTTTCCACTGGTGGGGTAAACATGAAAAGGGGCACCCAAATCTCAATTATTTTTGTTTTCAAAAATCTATAAACTAGGTTAAAAAAAGGAATTTACAATTACAAATACTGAAAAAGGCCTCATTTTGACTTAGGTCACTGGGGTGAAAGTGTTATTTTTTCTTCTACTGCTGGAGCAAGCCCAGGGGCCTACTAGGCGAATTTTTTCACCAGTCAATGCCTTGAGAAATTTCCTTAAAAGCTGCTCAGTAAAACTTTGAGTACGCTATTTGGGGAATAATCATTCAATTGTTAAGAGTTATAAAAAGAGGTTATGAAAAAGTTGGTATTTATACCTTCATGCATCCATTAATGAGGTTTGCATCGACAAGTGGGATCCAGGCTGTTGGTACAAGAACCTGGTCACTCCCCTCTTCCAAATATGCGTTATCTAAACAAAGGGGCTTAACATCCATGAAATAATAACTATATTCAACTCGAGTAAAGGGTGCCTATCCTGGCTATAGCGCTCGATATGCTAGGCATAGAGCAATTGTATTGTAGAAGTAACCCTCAAAAAAACAGAAACGTTTTTCGGTATCTCCGAATGTCGTGCTTCTGCACTCATCAGACAGACTATACCAATCTATACCAACCCAACATTATAACTTAACATGTTAAAGTAGCCGATTTTTCTGGCTACTGCAGTACATACGCATACAAGAGGTGATAAAGTATGTTTACGTATGGTAGATAAGCTTACGAGGGAAAGAAAAATCATCTAGTGCGTCTTAAATGCGGTAGATACATTTGCAAGGGGGCATTATATCATGTTTTACACCGTGATATTACGAGATAGATTTACTGTGCAAGTCTGTTTTTCATGAGAGGGCCAGGAAGGGGTAAAATGGGAACTAGGATTTGCCTTTTTATTAACTGGGAAAATTGGGTTGGACTACGTGGGACTGGGATTTAGGAATGAAAAAGTAAATTGGGATCGGCATTGGTAAGCACATCAATATTCAGTATTTCTCTATTTGCCTCATTAGGATTGGGAGTTTTGATTATTTCAGTGCTGATAACTCAGATTGGTAGCCTTCGCCCCCCCCCCCCCCTCTTCGGGACTCTCTCATAAGAACATATCTAGATTATAAGAATGCAATCCTCGTAAAAAGTAAGTCAACAACTCCAGCAAAGAAGAGTTGGTAAAGGAAGCCAAAAACACAATTAAATCAAAATTAGTATGATTAACCTTGATGCCATGGAACGGTCGTCTCCACATTTCCAGGAGTCTAAGATAAATTGAAAAATATTAGAAATAAATTTCATTGTACAGGAATGTTGAAGCATGTCAGACTTGAGATATCAACGATTCAAGGCAGCTTTTTCATTTAGCCTTGGGTCGCTTACTGAAAGTAAAAGGACATTTCAAGATGTCACCAAAGAGAAAGGAACCGTTGATGATTTTTTGCATTTACCCAAACTTTGCTCAAATCATAAAGGGAATTACCCGACCAAAACAAAAGTCAAAAGTCTCATCCAAACATGTGTGTGTTTCTGATTTGTAGTAATTTGGGCACAATTCTTTTAAAATTGATTCATGACAAATATTTTTCAACCCAATCCCTCGAAAGAACAAAATAATTTTTACCCAACCTTTAAAGAAGCCAGGAAATAGATTACCTAACTAATTTCTCTTCGATGCCAATATGCAGCACAAATAATGAACAGTCCCTTAATTGCACGTATTGCGAGCTTGTGGTAGCAGTAGATTTATTGCAGCATTTTAATCTATTTGAACTGTGTTAATCAACAAAGAACGCCTTCGTGAAGCTAGGATCTAGCTCCCATTTGGTTTGTAGTTCTCCGTCATCAGCAATCGTATATTTTTCAAGTGCATTAGGACTGCATTGTCGCTAGCTAAGATAGAGTCCATGTCCAAATCTGATGTCGTATTAGGTTATCCGTTATGGTCGTTAGTTGATAAGATTTACATTGTTGTTCAGGGTTCTATCTCAGAACATGTAAACAAGAGGACAATACAGTAACAACCCACCTACAGTAATATCCCATATATAAGAAAAATTGCTTTAAGAAAACACAGACCTGATTTCTAATACATAACTACCCTTCTTATAAGAAACAACTTTTGATTTCAAAAGAAAAGCATCAGAAAGTTCTCACACCTGATGTTGGAAATGAGTTTTCTTTAATGCAGGACACATCTGTATAAGAACCCTATTTTTCAGCTTTACCCTAGAAGGTTCTTTATTATCTACGAAATGTTTACGAAAGTGTTCAGTTGGTCCGGCTGTCAAGTGAAAAGTTTGAAAATAGTTTGATTTGAGGGGGTTTTAAGGGATTTGAGTTTTACTAAGCCGTACCTTGGTTCTCAAGTTCCAAACAGGATGTCCAGAAATATCAGGTCCAATAAATTGTTCCACGATATTCAGCAGCTTCTCATGTGACCATAAATACTTGAACCCCTGCAAAAATAAGCAGGATAATTTTTACTCAAATGAAAGCCCTGGTCACTCAACATCAATTTTTGAGTTCAGTAAAAAGACTTGACTGCTGTTGGTTCTATGTAGATATATCACAAAACGATAAAATTAGACAGTTTAGTAACGAAATACTAAAGATGACATTTCACGACACTTCTGGATTATACCCGTTATCAAGTGTTTACTTTTTCGGTACACGTATTTTTTTTAATAAGAAACCCAGACTCTCGAATGGCCAAAAATTTAAGAAACTCCAGTACTGGAAAAAAAATTACTAAGAAACTTTACTAAGAATGTGATCGCGACTAAAATCACGAATTAGTGAGTAGAACTGTTCGTGCACACTATGACATGACAATGGATGGTTTGATGGAAAGGTAACATGGTTCAACACAAAAATGAACAAATTCAGAGTGCTTTATTCAGACGAAACAGATGAGTACATCGAAATTCAAGCAAAAGATGGCGTCGAAATTATTCTACTTTGAAAATTAACTATTAATAAACATTACTTCTCGTTTACGCTCTTTGTTTGTTATGTTGTTGTTTTGATTGATAGAATGACTTGTGTTTTTGCTTAACCTTCTAGACTTTAAACACAGAAATATGATCAGCAATGTTTAGATGGTCTAAACCCATTTTCAAATTTAAGAAACTCTTAAGAAACTTTCAGTACTCAAAATCCAAAAAAATTAAGAAACTTTCAGTACTGGGCAAATTTTTTAGTTTCTTATAAAAAAAAATACGTGTACTAAACTGTTTAATTTTATCAACTATTTAGGGACCCCAGATTACAACTAAACCATGGTTCAATTTGTGTAGTGCCAAAGTAAGTTAACTCCCTACAGGTTTGCCCAAGATTTTTCAGACAGATTTGCTCCTCGCTACAGGTCTGCCCCTTACTTCCAATTTGCCCCAGATTATTCAGACTGCCTGACTGTCCGAATCAAACAGGTTTGCCCCTAAAACTCGCACCAAGGTTTGCCCCTGGCTACAAGTTTGCCCCTTGCTATAGATTTGCCTCTTACTACAGATTGGCCCCTTGCTATAGATTAGCCCCTTGCTACAGATTTGCCCCTTGCTACAGATTTGCCTCTCGCTACAGATTGGCCCCTTGCTACAGATTGGCCCCTTGCTACAAGTTTGCCCCAGGTAAAGTCAACCCGATTCGAGCGTTACACATGCCAAGTTAACCTTAAGTGAACCAGGGCACAGTCTAGCTCAGGATAAACTAGAAATTTGGGAACCACAAAAACTAATGTCAAAGTGAAACTTTGCCACTTGTTTGTCCTGATATTCTTACCTCCGGTAACCTGCTTCTTTTATGCAGAAGGACGGGGGATCCCTTCCATTCCTTTTCAAGGAAAATCAATCGTTCGTGAAAAGAGGCATTCTCATATTTGTCTGTATAGAAAGAAAATAAAAAAAAAAGATTCATAGGACAAGAGCTTGGGATGAGAGGTAAGAATCGATATCTGGGAGAGAAACTCCTGGCAAATAAAAACATTCAGAGCAAGGGCTATTAAAATATGGAACAATCTACCAGCATCAACAACAAAGTTAAATAGTTTGCTTTTATTCAAAACTGCACTTTCAGCTAGACTTTTATATTAGGGATGACTTTTTAGTGTATAATTATTGTAAATATTTATCTTCTGATTCATTTTTCATTGTAACACCCAATTGACCGCTTTTATTTATAGTGGGCCCTGCAGTAAAAAATTGAGTTTTAGCTCGATTAGTGCAGGCTACCCACTTTAAACATTGATTATTATTATTATTATTATCTAACCTTGTAGACAAATAGAATAACCACTGAAATTTAAGAAGTACTATATGGGGTGCTTTGTGCCACACGAGGAAAGAAGAGCAAATTACTATAGGTATTGTTTTATAAGAAACGAAGCTCCGGTTCTAGTACTAAAAGTTTCTTGATATTTCATCAGTTTGACAAAACGTTTCCTCAAAGGTTCTTATTTTTACACAAGTGCGTCAAAATGGATGAATCCTTTACTCAGATATGCATTTTATCATACCTAGTATTTTAGGAGACTGGGACTGGTATTATTTTCTCGAATCTCCCGCCAAAATATATTCTGACGTGAGCGCCATGCTGCAGTGCACGAGAAGAAGAAATAAGAAGAAAGAAGAATTTCTCCCCTTCTTCCTCCTATCATCATGATGTTCAGAACTTTTGAAATGAAGAATATGTGAAAGGGAAGGCCTAAAACTAAACTTGGCTTCAAAAAAAGACAGATGAATAGTAAGTAAATATTTTGATTTTCTGCTGCCCTCAGGATATTAAATACTACTAAATAGCAAGATGGCTCTCCATGAATCTAGAAAACGCATCTAGGCCCATGCCAAAATGTGGGAAATAATAGAAATCTTGTAGCACACCAATTTGACAAAATCATGAACCATGATATGATGGGTGACACATCTTTGTGAAATCACAAAAGATGGTGTCTCTTAGCAGTGATGACACCAACTAGGGGGTTGGGGGCTTCGTCTTCCCTAATTATCCCAAAGATGCAACCAGGAAATTATCCCAAGGGAGGTAAAGGCATGGTATTAGTTCCAAAAGACTTGAAAATACCCTTCCCCCCTACTTTTTTTGGGAATGCAACCACCATTCACCCTGGAAGCGTTTGCAAGGCACAAGGTAAAAAAATGCCCTTTTACCTAGACCGATAAGACAATAGACCACTTTTAGTGTTTGCATCTTTGAATAGGCAAATGAGATTCTTTTCAAATGGAAAATGAGACCACAATAAACAATTTCACCTTTTGAAATTTTTTCAGTGCCAATTGTTCAGTAAACAAAGAAACAAATATAGGGTTAAATGTAAACATTGAAGCTGGTCTATTCCCCCTCCCCTCTAGCTGTGTACACACAATATTTGGATTCCATTCAGTAGCATAAATCAAATCCTCAAATAAAATTTAGACACTCTTGTCTTTGAATGCCTGTTAAATAGAAAGAATACCATTAAGTAAGGAATTAAGGGTAATTTGGGGTTTACCTTTTATCTTGCCACCCTCGTAAAGCTTGTTTGCAAGTTTATCGACGAGTTCATTCACTCCATCAATGACTGGCTGCAATTCTTCGTGTGAAAACAAATCTTTGACTATTAGGAACCCCTCATGAAAAAAAAGAACATGAAAATGTGAGTAATCTTGTTAAGGGTCATGACACTGACTGGGGGAATTACATATCGATCTCTTTGGTCTTTGTAGTACATATTTCAGAAAACGGCTACTTTCTTCTTCTAAAACATCACATTTCTTCTCTAAGATAGCCATTGTTTTAATGATTTTGAATTTTTTAGAATTATTATACTTAAAGTAATTTTAGCCCTCCTCTCCAACAGTTGTAATGCTGGTGTGGGGCAGGGATGCCAGAGCCAATAAGGGCTAGGGGGCAAAAATTTAGTCTAAGGGCACCTTATAAGCCTCTCTGATTTCATCCCAAAAAATTTTATGGGCATGCTAACCCTTTTTAAAACCAAAATGGGGCTTTATGTTTCCTCAAAAGATGCTATGAAGATACAAACCTGAATAAAACAATAGAAGTCAGTTGATAAAAAGAACTTTTTTTGTACTTTTCGTCTAACAAATATGGCACTTTAACCCCCTCTTCCCAGTCCTTTGGAAGGGTAACAGGGACACTGTACTCCTCATGCCCCTCACTCTGGTGTCTCTTGGCAGGGGGCTACACCCAAGTCAGTGGAGGTAAACCCCCAGTCAAATGATAGATTTTCTTTGTCTAAGAGCAGGTTTTGAGATTTAGCCCCTATTCAGAGAGGGAACCTAGCATCACAACTGTTCCCAGAAGCTTAGCGCCTGCCCCTGTCAGCAGACTTCTGTTCTTGCACGTACCCTAGATGTGCACCACCCTGTAAGCAAGGCTTCTTAAACACACTACCTGGAGGGGTGGGGGTAATTACCTCCATCTTATTGGTCTTAAATATACAAAGTAAAATACAAACAATAGGCTACCCCACATCTGCAGTGATATTTCCTTAAAAGCCACTGCCTGTCAATGCTATAACAAAACATAGTTGCACTTATTTTGAAGATCAATTTATAAAAACAATTTTGCCAAATTTTAAAAAGAAGCAAATAACAAGAGCAGAGGCGGACCATTTAATAACGAATTTCAGGCAGCAAACTGATGTCAGATAGGTTAAGAGAGTCAACATTTGCAAAAATTCACTCTGCACAATTTTTTTTTACATTTTTTTTCTTTATTTACAACGAAAGCAAGATACTTTGTCATTTCTCACACTTAGCAAAAATATTTAGAAATATAGCTGTTGAAAATACTGTTGTGTTTCATACACCCCCTTAAGCTAAAGCAAGGATACTTGCTCATTTCTCACATTAGTCACATCTTTGTTTCAGAAACAAAGGAAGACTAGGTTCTAGAATGATACCCATACCTATTGCTATCAATCCTCAAGTATCTGTCGTTTTCACACTAGTTATTATTGTTTTACCCTTCTTAATTTTTTTGTATTGGTATTCTAGAAGTATATGGATGGTATACCTGTTCAAAATACTGCTTTACTTGATCTTCAGTTAACTGTCCTGGTTTTTTCACACTTGCCTGAGTTGGGGGTTTTGTAAATATTTCTGATTTGATTTGATTTGGGAAGCTAACTCTTGCTGGGATTCCCGGTGCCATCTTCCTACTTCCGTTCTTACGAAATAACAACAAAGTTGACCTTTGACCCCTTTAACAGGAAGATGGATTGAATAGAAGGTCTGGTACCAAGAGCGCGAAATTTAAAAATTAGAACGTCAAGAAAATTGTTGTTGTTGCATGTTACTGCACTGTGTCAAGATACTGCAACGCAAGACTCATAAAGAACCATACAGTGATCTCCTGCCTATAGCTATTGTGCAAGTTTCCAATCAATTCATTTCATTATTGTCTTTGACTGGTACAAAACCTAAAGATGGGGAGGAAAATATTATTTGGCGTGTATTCAAGTAGTCTAGGAGTACTATGATTATTTCTACACTTTACTACGATGGTCTCCTGGCTATTTCTCATGCGTAAGTTTCCGATCAATTTCTTCTTTTTCACAGTCTTTGATCAGTACAGAACACGAGGATGGATACTATTTACTTTGATTTTTGATTTGAGTTGCCTGCTTTCTCTATCATTATACAGTTCTACACATCGTTATACAGTTTTCCCATATTAGAAACACCAGAACAAAACTAAAATCAAACTAGAGATTCATGAGCCAAAGAATAGACATAAAATGATTTAGTCAGAAAAATCGTAAACATAGCGAAAACATAGATTACAGATTACTCAAGGTTCATTCTCGCAATGGTTGATTTGTTTTCGCTACACTTATTTGTTTTCGTTATGCTTATTTGTTTTCGCTATACTTCCGATTTTTCTGGCTATGTCGAAGTTTTGTACCGATCAAAGACATGAAATAATTTCCTGATAGATAACTCTAGCACAAATATTATACCCAATAAAGTAAGATGAACACCCATACCCTCTAAATTTACCAGAGTACCCTCCCCAGTCACCCCCTTATTTATGAATGAAGAACGATCGGTTGTACGGGAATCTTCAAAGCTTTGTTATGATTTCTTTCAATCAGTCTGAATGATTTCTGAAAATTTCAAAAGAATTTTATATCTTAATTTTAGATCCTTCAAGCAATTTAACCAAATCAAAACCACGATATAAACCTTGGCTTAATTTATTGTTCTTTTCAAAACGCACCCGATGTCAGGTTTAGCTTTGCACAGTAACGATTACTCTCTAAATAATTCATTAAAATTTAGATTTTTAATTATTCTATTATTTTCTATCTTCTGCAGAGAGAGCATTCACGGTTTGTTTATTGATGAATGTCCTTTCAACAAGCAAAAGTAGAGAACCTGCTCCAATTGAGAACTTAGCAACCACGCGTGGTGATGAAGCTTCCGTTTAAGCAGGCCTAAGCATGATTGTCAAGAGAGAGTTCCTGCTTTTCAGACTCGCAGTTCACACCGGAGACAACTGAACAATCTTAAAAATACAAGACAGACGAGGTAAATTAGTTAAAAATTTGATCAAACTTTACAGTCTTTGGATGGTACAGAACGTCAGTATAGCCAGAAATATTGGAAACATAATGAAACGAACACACTCTTGAAGTAATATATTGGTCAGCTCACTGTATCGCAGGTGTTGATTGGTTTTCCTACTCCATACCAATCATTCACCTCTTTTCTGATTGGCCTATTTCGATCCACATCTGGGTATATTAATCAGTTAGGTTTCTGTTTCGTTCTCTTTCTGACGTATTACTCTGTCGACTGTCAGACGAAAAGCTTAAGTAATCTATGGGTTCGTTTCATTATGTTTCCGATATTTTTGGCTATATCAAACTTTACCAACGAGTTTTTATACTCAGATGTGTATCGAAATTAGCCAATCATATTATCTACCTCTTGATGTAATTGTTCATTAGGTTTCATGGTCGTTCTCTTTCTGACTCACTTCTCTGCTGAGTATCAGAGCCAAAGCTTCAGTGGTTATCATTTCTCGCTATGTTTCCCATTTTTCTCGCCATCCACAATTTCTGTACTGCTCTGATGTAGCTATTCTGATGGGTGTTCGATGCAAAAGCTTTGGTAGCTATTATGTTTCCGATTTTCCATGTTATCCTTAAGGCATATGCTGCTCTGAAATTAGTGTCTACTTAATCCCCTTGTAAGGGTATGATATTCCACCATATGCAAGAAAATCTACCTCCCCCATTTTAGCTTATCTACCTCTTGAAAGATGACATGCTAGCCTGGGTCAGCATTTCGCCCCCCCCCCTCCCTCTTTGTAAGATGATATACGACCCCCTTGAAACGCCTTTCTGGTAGGTCTGTAGCTACTTTCCTTGTCATCCTGAAGTCCAGCACTGCTCTGACGTACTTCTCTGATGAGTGTCTACTTCTCACCCCGTTTTGAGCGTATGTACTTCTTGCAAGATGATAGATATGCTACCCTGGGTTGGCATTTCCCCTCCACCCCGTTTCAATACTACTCCCTTGTAATGTCATTCTTTGGCTGGTTGGTCTGTATTTTCCTTGTCATACTGAAGTTTTTCACTACTCTGACGTACTTCTCTGACGAGTGTCTACTTCTTGCCCCGTTTTGAGCGTATCTTCTTCTTGTAAGATGATATGCTGCCCCTCGTAAGATAATATACTTCCCCCTTCCGCCTCCACCCCTTTGTTAAATACCATACCACCCTCTTTGAGCGGCATTCTAATGCTGGTTAGCTGCATGATTCATGCAACTCGCACTTTTTCCTTTCAATTTAAAACGGTTGTTTTGATACTGGTTTTTCTGTACTCAAACAAATTGAAAAACAAGAAGATATAATTCCCATTTAGACATCATGCTGCACTTCAAACACCCCTATACAACCACCCGCAATACGTTTTCAATCCACCTTTCTATCATTTATCGCGTTTTAAACCGATATAAGACAAGAACTAAACAATTTCAAGAAATTTCTGTGTTACATTGTTAGTCTTGTTAGTGTGTAGACCTCCCGTTGTACGAGAAAGTGGGTTCTTTGCAAATGTTTTCAATGAGTTTTTGTTGTCGTTTATACTTCTTGTGTATTTTGATTGGTAGTGCCCCATAGCAACTTTTAAGCCAATTAATATTTAATAGGTTCTTTGGAAAGATGTTTTGGAATGGTTACGTGTTCGACATGATGGGAAAGGGAGAAATGAGAGTTTGATGGATTGAATCAAGGAAATTAGTTGGATTGTTTTATTCTCGAGGTATGTTTGATTATTTATTTGGTATTAAGTTCAACTTGATTTCTATCTATGAATTGATATCGATTGCATAACTAAATAAATATGATATTACACTAAGAGGGAAGAGACTCGAAAGACAACTCTCCATCATGACAAGCTTGTTTCGTGGTTACCCACTCGTCAGGAGATGTACAGATAAATATATTCCTCTATAAAACCTCCAGCCTCTGCATATAAAATACTTGTATACAAGAATATATTTATCTGTACATCTCTTGATAAGTGGGTAACCACGAAACAGGCTTGTCGAAAGGAGAGTTTTGCCTTTTCAGTCTCTTTCTTATCAATGTATATAGCTCTACTCTGGTATAGTCTGTCTTACGAGTGCGGAAGCACGAAACCCAGAGTAACAGAAGGACATTTCAGTTTCTTAATGTGTTCATTCTGCTTTATAATTGCTCTATACTTAAGTATATCAAGTATGTCAAGCACTTTAGCCAGGATAGGCACTCTTTTCTCGAGTTAGCTCTACTCTATGTATTGAGCACTCTAACGAGAAACCAATACACAGAATTTGTAAATATGATATGAGATCGGTGGTAGAAAGATATACGAAATGATGATTTTTGAGTTTGATGGGTTGACGAAAGGAAATAAAGTAAGATGGTATGATTTTTGAGGTATGTTTAATTGTTTATTCGTGAATGCTAAAATGATTAGCCAATTTGCCTATGTATATGCATTGCATAATAGATAGGACAAGGATAAACCGTGCTTTACTTTTTAAACGTTTCTAATTCTATAATCATGTCTTCTTTAGTAGATTTTCTTTCAATGATTACTGTAGTTGCAAGGTATATGCGATTTTTTGTTAGGTGTTGATATCAACTTAAAGTGTTTTAAATTATATTAGATTGGTGGTAAAGGAAAATGATGATTTTCGAGTTTCAAAGATTGATTCAATTAAAAACATTAGTTGACTAGTATGATTTTCGAAGTGCTGTGTTATATGTTGATGTTTGACGAGGATGATGTTTAATAGTTTATTTGGTATTAAGTTTAACTTGCCTTTAACTATAACTTGATATCGATGACATAGCTATCTAAGTATGATATTAGATTGGTGGTAAAAAGATTTCGAAAATGATAGTGTCATAGTTTGATGGATTGAATTAGAAACAAAGTTGAATGGTTTGATTTTCGAGGTATGTTTGATTCTTATTAGGTATTAAGTTCAATTTTCGAAGTTGTAAACAAATTTCATCAGTAAGATATTATGACACTGTCCTTTCTATCTAAATACAATGTTAGCTTTACCATAGTTTTCAGAGGGAGATGGTTTGCAAACCATATGTTCTTAACTTTTTGTCCAAGTTTCACTAGATTGAAAGTGCATTATTGTTTTGCGATTGTTTTAGCCAAGAAGGTCATGGTTAAACAAATTGAACGATTCTTTTGGTACCTTATCCAAAAATATTCGTTCTCTGTGAAGGATTTTTACTTATTCACCATCATATTTATGTAGGCAATTTGTCCAAGTACAATTTTAACCGTCAAGAGAGGGTAAGGCATACTTTGTACACTTTCGTGTACTGTTCAACATCAAATGTGAAACAAAAACGTATGCAACAATAGTACATTAATGATGTTAGTTACATGATATATAAAGAGGGAAGGATAATTGTGAGCTTAAAGGATCGAACCAAGGACATGAAATGGATAGAGTTCATCTTTGGAAACTTTAAATACAAAAATACAGTCCATTAACAAGCAATTTATGAGACTGAATAAAACCATGTCTTTTAAAAACGAAATTAGAATAAGGAAAAACAGTAACAAGGCAACCTGTATTTTCAACACTCTTATTTCAACTTAGCTCTCACTTCACCCCTTTCTTTCCTCGAGGCTATGGTAGTATCTATGGTAGAGGCTTGGTGTTCTTTTTGAAGGTTTTAAATCCAGAGTATAATTCTAAGCTGAGACAGTTTTACATTTCCTTGCCTTTACATGGAAATATTTTTGGTCATTTCAAGATTTTGGCATTGGAATTTATACTTAGGTAGTTTCATCCTAGTAACTTATTAAAACCATAGTTATAAGCACATTTACACTTTTAAGATGTTTCCTCGGTTTCCCGAAGAATAATCTAGCTTATAGCAATATTTATAGCACACAGGATCTTATCAAACCATTGGCTCAAAACGCCAGTGCCCGCAGGTATGGCATTGGAATGGCTAAATCAGATCTAGGTTTCGGTTATTCCCTCCTACTTCAGGGGGCGGAACAAGAGTCTATATCTCCCCTCTCCCCTTCAAAATTTGGCAATTTCTTTACGTCATGGGAAAATACATTTTCTCCTTTCCCTAAAGAAATATTTTTAGTTTCTCCCTTCTTCTAAATTCCCCATCCCTCTTAAAACTTTCGCAACCCTTTCTTCTCCCTTTGTATTATAAGCCACCTGTTACTGGTATCGAAGAGTGTTTGCGAAATGTCTGTAAGGTTTGTTTCAAGTCTCTTTTCTATTGCTAAGACGAATTAGTAAAGATTGTATCAGTAAAGAAATACAGTAAAGATAGAATCAGTAAAGAAATACAATAGAGATTGAATCAGTAAAGAAGTACAGTAGAGATTGTATCAATTTATCGAGCGGTATTTGATTAAGACTTTCCTCATTGTGCAGCCTGATGATTCTACGTGGAAATCCTTATTCCATTAACAGGAAGCAGGTGCTTTGTGTAACTCTATCAATCACTTAAATATATTCCGCGGGAGAGAGGTGCAGGAAGTGCCCCAACAAGAAAATCAAACCCCCTTAAAATTTTAACTTTAGTATGGCTCGTGTTGCTTAGTGGTAGCGCGGTGACGTGCAAAGTCAAAAGTCTGTGTTTGAAAATGCTCAGCCCTTTTTTCTTCACTTAAATTATCTCGATTTATTTCCGAATCCCTTATCACAAAGTTCTTTAGTTTTCATCAGTCAAATCCCACAGCGATTCATACCTTTATCTGCTTGACGTAATGGCCTAGACTCCCCATTGTTTGACATTTATGGCAAAAAGCAGCTGTTTTAGGTCTACACGTAGCTAAACCTAATTACATTCTTTCTTTTGCTGCTTTGAAAAATAATTTCCAGTTAACCATCACAAATGATAAGCATTGATTAAGCATATTGTATAATCGATGAATTTTTTGATAAGCAAAATGCACCTGTCATAGCTTATTGTGAGAATAAATGGATTGGCATCTACATCAATGTAGATAGTTTCATTGGTCACTTGTGGACTATATTTCTTTCTTTTGCTGTTTTCAAAAGTAGTTTCCTGTCAACCATCACAAATGATAAGCATAGAACAAGCATAATATATAATCGATGAATCTTTTGATAAGCTTAAAATACACCTGCTTAACTTTTAGTGAGAGTAAATAGTTTGACAGCTACATCATTATAGAGAGAGTTCCATTGGTCACCTTTGGACTGAAGTAAGAGTTTTCAATGCTCGCAGCATATTTGGACATTACTACAGTTTGTCATTGAGAATGTATGTATGCATGCACACTCATATAGTAAGCTACTATGCAATTGCTCTATACAAGCGTTTATCGAGCACTATTGCCAGTATAGGCACGCTTTACTCGATTTGAATGTCTCTTAACTCATTCATTTTATAAGAAGCCGTTTGTAAGAACCTTAGGGCCAGATTTTAAAAAAGAAAGAATCTTGGTAAAGGGTTTTCTTTTCATCAAAATAGGCAAAAAACCTTGAAAGTTGTCCTTGCAAGAGAGGATGTCAAAAAATCCCAGTCCATATCATTGGCACAGAATGGTGACGAATGCCACGAGTGCTATATAGAAAATTGTGAATGCTTGTTAGAAAATTTATGGTAAACTTATAAGTTGGCAATAGTTAAGAAATCAATCCTTCTTCTCCACCGGCCTGTTTCGTGGTTAACCACTCATCAGCAGATATTCTGGTGGAAATATTTCTTAACTTTAGCTTATCTGTATAACATTGTTTGGTCTAATACTGCATCATATTGCTCGATGTGCAGAAGTACAAAGCGATGAAGGTTGGAAACAAGAAAGGAGACTGGCTTTATGTTACTCAAAGTCTGATGTTTCCGTAATCATCGTTGATTGGTAGAATGGTAAATCATAATCTTTCTGATGATTGTGAAAACATTAAAATTCCAGCTAATAGATTGATAAGATATATTTTTCATTTTTTTAACCAAGAATAAACTCAATGTCAATGTTTTTCTTTGTTTCAGATGCGAATTCATTATTGAAAAAATGGCAAAGTAGACAAGCAATACGCGCAGGATTCGAATGTATGGTAGACTAGCTTTGATTGGAAAGAAAATTGGTGAGGTAGAATGGCCTGAATATAACTGCAATAACTAGAGAACACACACTGCCCTTCAAGTTATCATACTTTGTATATATCAAATCTTTTGGCATTGGACAAGCTGTGGTAGACAAGCTGTGGTAGACAAGCTGTTGTTGACAAGCTTTTACAGCTGCAATCGGGTTTATTTGCGTTCGTTGTCCGTCAGCAAACTTTGGTACATGTGCTGCATCGTATACATTGCAAGAATTAGATGAGGATTCCCATATTGACTGCTAGCATTGAAGCGTTTAAGATACAACAGCATTTCACATCGGAATCACACTTTCTGGAGAATCTTTAATCGATACCAACTCGACTGAATCTTCCACAGGAAGACTATTATATCTATTGAAGAAAATAAAGAATAGAAGAGAACATAAACAAAGAACAAGCCAACTAAGAGTAGAAGATCATCCAATCTTCATATACCAGCTCGACCAGATCTCTTGCAAGTAAAATCCTGTATATTGAAGAGAATTCCTTGTGATAAACGGAGAATAGGAGAGCATACGATTATATTGCCTGCTAGCACCAAAGAATTCCAGACATAAAAGCATTTCAAAAAGAAGGATTTGAATCTACAGTGCCAATAGTCAAGACATCCCCTTAATATCCATACCAAATCTTCTTCGACGGAATATTCTATAAATTGAAGAGAATAACAGATAGCAAGTGAAGATGAGTGGGACTTGTGATAAGTACGTGACTATAAAACCAGAAGACAGAAAATGGCAATACTTCATCGGAGCCAGTGCTGCTATATACTTCGGTGGGCTTGTTCTCGTGCTGATAGGCCGCTTGTTCTATGTTCTTGTGAAGAAGGGCACTAGAAGAAGCGGGAGCGTGGGGAGCATGCTAGAAATGAGTGAGGCTATCAAGAAGAAACAGGAGGAAGACCAAGATGCGAGCTGGTATGTGGCACTGAAGGAAGGTGCAGGGGCACTTGTGTCAGCACAGACATTGCAGGGAAGAATTCTGGTAAGTCTGAAATATTTGTAAGTCGTTAGTCAATTGTTTTCTTTTCAGGCTGATTACTAGGTTCATTACTAGGTATTAGGGAGGCGCAATTATGCGTTCTTTCAGGGAAATAAAGGTGGGATTACTAAAGGGGTGAGAATATTAGAGAAGCGGGAATTATAGTAGATACGGTAAGCGGTATTGAAAGATTGAAATTTTGGTCCCGAGGGGAGTGATTCAATGGAGCCCGCGTCTTATTTTCTCTGAAACAAGTCCGAAATGATTTTCTTCAATAGCAAATTATAGCATCTTCTTTATAGATTCTTGGTTTTAATACGCAGATACATGAATATTGCTGACTGTACAGGTGTCAATTTTGATGCGTTTAGTGACACGAAAATAAGACCTGGGGTGATCTCTTTGGTCTTGGCTGTGGTCTCGTAAAGGTCTATTTGCTTCACTACTTGCATCGAAGTGACCTGCATGCAGACTCAACACTAAAATCTTATTCGAAAAAATTGAATTGAATTCCATATTTATTCATGTGTAGACATCATTTACCTTCTACACATAGATGAACATGGAACTCAATTCGATTTTTTCGTACAATATTGAGTTTACACTTTAGTGTTGAGTCTGCATGCAGGCTGGCATGGAAGGAGTCTGTCTAGTGTTTTATACTGGTACCAACTGAACCCTAACCCTAGTTATCACATGAATGAAGACCCCCAGGGAGATTGACGTTGCTAGTTTTCGCAATTATGTTCTAGGTTGTATTGTCTTTCATATTCAGCTTGTCAGCGTGTGCTCTCTACATAACCGAATCCTCTTTGTAAGTACTTCATATATTTTTTCAATACACGTCTTGAATCAAACTGCTGTCTCATTGTAGAAAATACTGTTAGCTGTCAAAACACGGCCCCCCGTTTATTACTATTCGATTTTTCCCAACTCCCGAGACCTTCTTTTGACTCCCCCGTTTATTAACTGCAGACTTTCCCATTCATATTTTGGCCAAGGCTCTAAGGCCTAGTCTAGGTTCTTTTGCAACAATTATTAGATACAAGATTTAGCCTCTTTCTACAAGGTCTAGCAGATTTATTTGAACCCCCTATTTATTGATTGTTTGGAAATCTTCTACCTTCCCGTTAATTTTGACCCCTTCCCTTTTTTGACATCTTAAAAAGTACGTTGTGGGATTTTTTACAAGCTCCTGTATACACCAATTAAAGATTGTCCTGTTAACCATTAACAGATTGTGCTGTCTGAACGTCCTAAGATTTGCCTCCCTGATCAACTGATCTTATTTCTATATTATATATTCGTTTCTTTTTAGTCCTGTGGAACACTGTCTTGATGTAAACGATCAGATTTTGTGGAGATTTGAGATTTGTCTGAACATCTTCTTTATCTTCCACTTCATCATTCGGGTGAGTTATCTTGCGTCTTTTGCCTGGACATCTTCTTTATCTTCCACTTCATCATTCGGGTGAGTTAACTTGCGAGATTTGTCTGAACATCTTCTTTATCTTCCACTTCATCATTCGGGTGAGTTATCTTGCGTCCTTTGTCTGAACATCTTTTTTATCTTCCACTTCATCATTCGGGTGAGTTATCTTGCGAGATTTGTCTGAACATCTTCTTTATCTTCCACTTCATCATTCGGGTGAGTTATCTTGCATCTTTTGTCTGAACATCTTCTTTATCTTCCACTTCATCATTCGGGTGAGTTATCTTGCGAGATTTGTCTGAACATCTTCTTTATCTTCCACTTCATCATTCGGGTGAGTTATCTTGCGTCCTTTGTCTGAACATCTTCTTTATCTTCCACTTCATCATGCGGGTGAGTTATCTTGCGTCCTTTGTCTGAACATCTTCTTTATCTTCCACTTCATCATTCGGGTGAGTTATCTTGCGAGATTTGTCTGAACATCTTCTTTATCTTCCACTTCATCATTCGGGTGAGTTAACTTGCGAGATTTGTCTGAACATCTTCTTTATCTTCCACTTCATCATTCGGGTGAGTTAACTTGCGAGATTTGTCTGAACATCTTCTTTATCTTCCACTTCATCATTCGGGTGAGTTATCTTGCGTCCTTTGTCTGAACATCTTCTTTATCTTCCACTTCATCATTCGGGTGAGTTATCATGCGAGATTTGTCTGAACATCTTCTTTATCTTCCACTTCATCATTCGGGTGAGTTATCTTGCATCTTTTGTCTGAACATCTTCTTTATCTTCCACTTCATCATTCGGGTGAGTTAACTTGCATCTTTTGTCTGAACATCTTCTTTATCTTCCACTTCATCATTCGGGTGAGTTATCTTGCGTCCTTTGTCTGAACATCTTCTTTATCTTCCACTTCATCATTCGGGTGAGTTATCTTGCGTCTTTTGTCTGAGCATCTTCTTTATCTTCCACTTCATCATTCGGGTGAGTTATCTTGCGAGATTTGTCTGAACATCTTCTTTATCTTCCACTTCATCATTCGGGTGAGTTATCTTGCGAGATTTGTCTGAACATCTTCTTTATCTTCCACTTCATCATTCGGGTGAGTTATCTTGCGTCTTTTGTCTGAACATCTTCTTTATCTTCCACTTCATCATTCGGGTGAGTTATCTTGCATCTTTTGTCTGAACATCTTCTTTATCTTCCACTTCATCATTCGGGTGAGTTTTCTTAATTCTTTTGTCTGAACATCTTCTTACGGGTGAGTTATCTTGCATCTTTTGTCTGAACATCTTCTTTATCTTCCACTTCATCATTCGGGTGAGTTATCTTACGTCTTTTGTCTGAACATCTTCTTTATCTTCCACTTCATCATTCGGGTGAGTTATCTTGCGAGATTTGTCTGAACATCTTCTTTATCTTCCACTTCATCATTCGGGTGAGTTATCTTGCGAGATTTGTCTGAACATCTTCTTTATCTTCCACTTCATCATTCGGGTGAGTTAACTTGCGAGATTTGTCTGAACATCTTCTTTATCTTCCACTTCATCATTCGGGTGAGTTAACTTGCGAGATTTGTCTGAACATCTTCTTTATCTTCCACTTCATCATTCGGGTGAGTTATCTTGCGTCCTTTGTCTGAACATCTTCTTTATCTTCCACTTCATCATTCGGGTGAGTTATCATGCGAGATTTGTCTGAACATCTTCTTTATCTTCCACTTCATCATTCGGGTGAGTTATCTTGCATCTTTTGTCTGAACATCTTCTTTATCTTCCACTTCATCATTCGGGTGAGTTAACTTGCATCTTTTGTCTGAACATCTTCTTTATCTTCCACTTCATCATTCGGGTGAGTTATCTTGCGAGATTTGTCTGAACATCTTCTTTATCTTCCACTTCATCATTCGGGTGAGTTATCTTGCGTCTTTTGTCTGAGCATCTTCTTTATCTTCCACTTCATCATTCGGGTGAGTTATCTTGCGAGATTTGTCTGAACATCTTCTTTATCTTCCACTTCATCATTCGGGTGAGTTATCTTGCGTCCTTTGTCTGAACATCTTCTTTATCTTCCACTTCATCATTCGGGTGAGTTATCTTGCGTCTTTTGTCTGAGCATCTTCTTTATCTTCCACTTCATCATTCGGGTGAGTTATCTTGCGAGATTTGTCTGAACATCTTCTTTATCTTCCACTTCATCATTCGGGTGAGTTATCTTGCGAGATTTGTCTGAACATCTTCTTTATCTTCCACTTCATCATTCGGGTGAGTTATCTTGCGTCTTTTGTCTGAACATCTTCTTTATCTTCCACTTCATCATTCGGGTGAGTTATCTTGCATCTTTTGTCTGAACATCTTCTTTATCTTCCACTTCATCATTCGGGTGAGTTTTCTTAATTCTTTTGTCTGAACATCTTCTTACGGGTGAGTTATCTTGCATCTTTTGTCTGAACATCTTCTTTATCTTCCACTTCATCATTCGGGTGAGTTATCTTACGTCTTTTGTCTGAACATCTTCTTTATCTTCCACTTCATCATTCGGGTGAGTTATCTTGCGAGATTTGTCTGAACATCTTCTTTATCTTCCACTTCATCATTCGGGTGAGTTATCTTGCGAGATTTGTCTGAACATCTTCTTTATCTTCCACTTCATCATTCGGGTGAGTTATCTTGCGAGATTTGTCTGAACATCTTCTTTATCTTCCACTTCATCATTCGGGTGAGTTATCTTGCGAGATTTGTCTGAACATCTTCTTTATCTTCCACTTCATCATTTGGGTGAGTTATCTTGCGAGATTTGTCGGAACATCTTCTTTATCTTCCACTTCATCATTCGGGTGAGTTATCTTGCATCTTTTGTCTGAACATCTTCTTTATCTTCCACTTCATCATTCGGGTGAGTTATCTTGCGAGATTTGTCTGAACATCTTCTTAATCGTCCACTTCATCATTCGGGTGAGTTATCTTGCGAGATTTGTCTGAACATCTTCTTTATCTTCCACTTCATCATTCGGGTGAGTTTTCTTAATTCTTTTGTCTGAACATCTTCTTACGGGTGAGTTATCTTGCGAGATTTGTCTGAACATCTTCTTTATCTTCCACTTCATCATTCGGGTGAGTTATCTTACGTCTTTTGTCTGAACATCTTCTTTATCTTCCACTTCATCATTCGGGTGAGTTATCTTGCGAGATTTGTCTGAACATCTTCTTTATCTTCCACTTCATCATTCGGGTGAGTTATCTTGCGAGATTTGTCTGAACATCTTCTTTATCTTCCACTTCATCATTCGGGTGAGTTATCTTGCATCTTTTGTCTGAACATCTTCTTTATCTTCCACTTCATCATTCGGGTGATTTATCTTGCATCTTTTGTCTGAACATCTTCTTTATCTTCTACTTCATCATTCGGGTGAGTTATCTTGCGAGATTTGTCTGAACATCTTCTTTATCTTCCACTTCATCATTCGGGTGAGTTATCTTGCATCTTTTGTCTGAACATCTTCTTTATCTTCCACTTCATCATTCGGGTGAGTTTTCTTAATTCTTTGTCTGAACATCTTCTTACGGGTGAGTTATCTTGCATCTTTTGTCTGAACATCTTCTTTATCTTCCACTTCATCATTCGGGTGAGTTATCTTGCGAGATTTGTCTGAACATCTTCTTTATCTTCCACTTCATCATTCGGGTGAGTTATCTTGCGAGATTTGTCTGAACATCTTCTTTATCTTCCACTTCATCATTCGGGTGAGTTATCTTGCGAGATTTGTCTGAACATCTTCTTTATCTTCCACTTCATCATTCGGGTGAGTTATCTTGCGTCTTTTGTCTGAACATCTTCTTTATCTTCCACTTCATCATTCGGGTGAGTTATCTTGCGTCTTTTGTCTGGATTTTAATTAGATTACCATGAGATAACACACAAGTTCACATCTATCTCAAAAGAAGTGTTCTTGTGTTGCTCAATCATTAAGGCTGTGACCAAAGACCTTGCTAGAAACTTAGGCCGAACATGCTTTCCCGCACTTTCCTAACTAAAATTTACATTACGGCTAATTCCCCCAATGTTGACATACATCATTCGCCACCCCTGGGAAAGTACTTTTCGACTTTTATGCAGGGATGACAATGTACATATTTAGTGTCTTGGATTAAGAGCATGCTCACGACCTCTTAGTCTGCCCCTAAACTACTCTACCAATTGAGCAATGGTGCAATCCATTTTCACTTATCTTCTTTGCTTTATAGTTCATCGCTGCGAACGACAAACTGGTATTTTGGACACTCGACATGATGTCATACGTTGACTACCTGACCATCCCTCCTGTATTCGTTGCCTTGTTTTTCAACAGAAACTGGCTTGGTAAGAAATGATGATTGCATCAATCATTTATGCTCTTTTCACTCAACAGATTGAATAAATGACCAATGGTCTCGAGGAATAAGATTGAAATTTTGCCTAGGAATCGTTTGTCATTGTATTGTATCATGACATTATGCTGGGGGGTACTTGTTATTACGGTATCCATTCACATATTACTGTATTGTGGCCTGACTAGGGGGTCTCAGTCAGTTTGAGGGTCTGGTGAAAATTGAAAGGCTACCAAATGGCCCAATTTAGAAAGAGAACACTACCATTTGGGGATATTCCCTGACCTACTTTTTGTAGGGTTGTTTTTATCAGTTGATTGCTAAGATTTTGGTTCAAATACTCCTATTTGAGGGTTGTTTGATAAATTATACTACCATTTGAGGTTGATTTTTGAAACCTAAGCCCTAGCCCTTTTTATCTCTGACTGGACTCCTTTCAGTTCACAATTAGGGTATCACCCGGGGATATAATCTATTACCAAAAAGGGGACCCAATAATTGAGATTGACATGCAGCAACGTCAAAGATAGCAACTGACAAGTTATCCAATACAAAATTAGCATACACATTTGTTTTTTTTAGCAACCAAATTTTGAACACCTTGCCATTAATTTAAGCATGCTTTTAAGTCTGCATTCTGACAGCAAGATTCAATACTGCAATGTGACATCTGATCAATCTGTTGTATTTCATGCAGGTCTTCGATTCCTAAGAGCTCTTGAGCTGATAAAGCTGGCAGAGATAATGCAGTTCTACGACGTTCTCAGCTCAGGGTTGGTTTCTTACTCCAAACTACTTTGCTTCTCACTTACACAAATTAAGTGGAATCCCAATATAAAGAACTCTGAATGTATCAGAAAATGTTCGTTACATTGGGAGTTCGTTATACCGAAAGAATTATTTCATTAGGTAAAATCCAAGGGACCTGACATTTAGTTTGTTATACCGGGAAATTCGTTTTATCCGGGTTTTGTTGTATCGAAATTCCACTGCGTTTTTATTTTTAACCACATTCTTAGCTGGACCAAATTTGGAAATTTCATATTAGATTAACTTAACGTCATAACTGTGCAGATTTGTCGAAAATGAAATTAACTCAAATGTGATTCAATTCATATAGCATGTTTCCTGCTCTTAGGTCAAGTGTGGAGATGGCCAGGATCTTTGGCAATTTCTTTGCTTTGTGGCTTTCATCTGCCGGCTTTGTTCACTTGGTGAGTTGTCGTGTAATGTATTAGCTGGACCAGAAAACGTTTTACCACTGTTTGCAGATCTATCTATAAAACTATTAAGTCCGTATCTTGGTTATCTCTAAGACAATGCTCGATACATGAATGTAGAAAGTAATATGTTTTGTGAAGGAAAGAATCAAGAGACTAAATACGGCATCTCGATAGGCCTGTTTCATAGTTTCCCACTCATCAGGAGATGTACTCTATATTTTAAATTATATGCGTTCATATTCAATGTTATCTGTATCATCATGTAGACAAAAGACTACCTTAGATTATCAAACATCATACATACGTCGAGTATAACTCCAAGGCCTTTAATTTGCTGATAGAAAACACCTCATTTTATCATATAAAGATTTGATTCGTAAAAACCATCCTCATTCTATTCTGTAAAATTCTAAATTCTTGCTCATGCTTCTACTCCGACAATGCGACAAATAATTTTCTTCATTGTGATCAAGAGACCGCATGCGCCCTCCCAGTTCCCGGTAGACTAGCTATGCAGTAACTCTCCAACTTGGGAATACGATATATAGTTGGGCATACAAACCGTACATCGTAAGCCCAAGGTTAGGATATTGCTTGTTGTTCTTGCAACTTCTGGAGGACTTTTTGCGTATCTAGAGCCACTATCTACCATTTTGCTCAAATGATTATATGCTTCCTATGCGAAAAGCCTAGTCTGCTTGCCTCACAATTTATTTATATCTAGAATTCACATCCACTAAGCTATGATAAATTTTTCTGTGTCGTTTTCGACTGATTTTTATTTCTATCTATATTTTGTTAGCTTGAGAAAACTGGCGATTTCTGGCCACCCATAAACTATGAAAACGCCCAGAGCCTAAACTATTTTGAAGCTTTATATTTCTTGCTGGTGAGTACGATTCACTTCATTAATTATTCAATAAAATGTTTATTTTGCTCTGCTTGTCATACAAAAACAATCATAATGTTGTTTTTGAGTGCATTCTGGGTTGTCGAGTAAATATTTACCTATGGTTAAGACTAATTAAGAAAACCTATTTTTCTAACGTTTCGATAAAATCTGCTTCAGAAACCTATCTGTGGTAGAGACACGTTTTCGTGTTTTTGCGAATCCATATATTCTTCTAAGATTTTGACATGTTTAAACTTCATTTTAGATATGCCATTTTAATACATTTACTTTTTCTTTCAAGCACCTTTCTTTTACAGGACATACATTACTAATAGCAATTTTCTAATTATTAAATATTTTATCCTATTAAAAATTCCTGACTTATTCTCCTAACTATAAGGGGGTTAAGGGGGTAGGATCTTTTTGCTACTGAGCATCTGGAAGAAGTTGACTGCAGCACAGCACTTGCTTATGGTTGTTCCAAGCTGTTTTAAAACAATATAGAGAGCTTGAAGCGAAACTATGATAATAAATTCCTAAATTTATAGGAAAAAAAATTTGCAAAATATAGTCTAACAATATAGTGATACTGAAGACATTTTAACAACATTCTTCCCACTGATCATAACAATTTCTATGGTTAGTTATTGGGTTAGGGTTAGGATAAGGGTTGAAGTTAGGGTTAGGGCAATATTTGGCACTGAAGACATGTTAACACTATATTTTCTAGTACAGGTGACAATGTCTACAGTTGATAATAGGGTCAGGATCAGGGTTAAGGTTAAGGTTAAGATTAGGACAATATTTGATACCGAGAAGGTATGCTATGATATGAGGACACTACACCTTCAACACAGGTAACGATGTCTACAGTTGGTTATGGGGTTAGGGTTGAAGTTAGTCAGGGTGGTATTTGTCACTGCAGAAATATGTTAACACAATACTTTTCAATACAGGTAACAATGTCTACAGTTGGTTATGGGGATCTCTATGCTCATACCTACCTCGGAAGAATTTTCACCATGATCTTTATATGTGTTGGCCTGGTAAGTGCATCAATACATAACATATAACATGATCTGCTATATTTAAACAATAGTTTCATTTTATTCTACTATCATATTGGAATTTGAGGCCCTTTGGGTACATTTCAGCGAAGAGTTAGGTTACTTGCTCACAGCAAATTCATCTGCATGTTGCCCAGGTTTCGAGAAAGATCATTAACTCCATAGATATTGTCTGCATGTTCTGCAGGCTGTAAAAATTCATCTGTCGTAGAGCAGAGGTCATGAGCTCGAGCCCTTCTCTGGTTTATTTTTGTCTCACTGATTATCTCGATTGATTTTCCAATCCTGCTTTTTTTATTGGGCTCTGTTGATTATCAGCTGATAGCTGCTATTTACCTAAGATACCTGATTGAAAAGGTTTCTCTGTGAATTTGTTTTCTTTGCATGAATCTAAAAATCAATATTCTATAAATATTTATGTTCTTAATTTCAGGGTTTGTTTGCCAGCTATATTCCTGCAATTTTAGAATTTGCTAGCTCCCACACAAAATACAACCGATCCTTCACTCAAACACCAGGAAGGAAGTAAGTTTGATTTTGCATCGGCCATCCCTCTCCCTTTCCTTCTCATCATAGTTTATAAACACCACTACTTTCTACAAAGGAATTGCTGTTTTAATCTTATTCCTACCTAGTCTGGTAAAAATAAGATTTTGGAAAAAAGTTAAAGGGAGCTAAGTTGAGGACTAGGGTTTTCGTATAGTATAGCCATGCAAATAATGTCTAAATTTACCAAATCTAATTACTAATCACTTACATTATTTTATTGAGGTTTCTTTGCAATTAATGATAGACTGACCATAGAAATGACCATTCAGAATATTTTAAAGAAAGCTCGATTCGATTGAAATCTTGCAAAACGACCCCTTCCATTTCCAAGCATTTTAAATTCTTACGTATAGATTAATGATCATTTTTAATTTTTTTCATTGGCTTGTATTTATTGTAATTGCTATGTTAAAAGTTAGTTAATAGTGATTGCCTCATAGTTATAAACTTTAGTACTCCCCATGGAACCGTCCCTGTATTTTTTAATTTGTAAATGTAAATTGAAATGTACTAAAAGTATTAATTATTATTCAAATCTGTTTTTTAGACACATAATTGTTTGTGGGCACATCACAGAGGAAAGTGTGGCGATGTTTGTGAGGGATTTCTTACATCCTGACAGAGAAGATGCGCATGTCATCATTGTATTCCTTGGACCGTAAGTTGACTTTGATATCAGATCTACAAGCTTAGTATGATCGAAACCCTAAGGGAGTAATCTAATAGTGAAAAAATTGGCTTTTAACTTGGGGTAAAAGAGGATCAATGATAATATTTCTAGAATCCCCTTCAAATGTTAATACAAGAATGAAAGTGATGCCATCTGGTAGTATCAATAGTCTTGTAGCTTCTTGCAGATCTCTTCAGGGAAACCTTTAGCACTGCAGAGGGAAATCTTTAGCACTGTGGAGGATTTTCAGTAATGTTTAGGAAAACCATCAGTATTATGGAGGGAGAGCCATCCGTACGGTAGAGGGGTACCATTTAGTAATGTGGAGGGTTCTCTTTACTTTGCAAGAATACCATCAGTACTGTTGAGGATGTTCATTACTGTGGAGTGAAACCACAAGCATTTCTTGTATCATCTCCACAGCACTGAACATCCTCCGCAGTACTAGATGGTACCCCTCCACAGCATCACTATCCTATCTACAGAATGAAAAGCTTCATAGAGCATATAAGCAAAATGAGACATTATGGAAAAGAGGATGAAATTTTTGTGATTTAAACTTTTTGTCTTTAGGACATTTCCAAGCATAGGCTTACAAGCCATACTGAAGAAGTATTCAACAAGGACAGCTTACTTCATTGGAACAGTTTTCAACTTCAGAGATTGTGCAAGGGCAAAGGTAAGTCACTATGATCCATTAATAACCTACATTTTCATTATATTTCTTTGTTATAAGGTTTTACTGTAATATATCAAAGTTTTAGATACAGACCCTCGTTGATGACAGCACTTCATGTCTTGAAAAGAGTTCCCTGTTTTAACAATTTCGTTATCATCATTATTATTACTATTATTATTTACAAGAACTGTACAATATACATAGCTTTCGGTATTACAACCTTCTTTCTCACTGAGGAAGGTTGTAATACCGAAAGCTATGTATATTGTAACGTTCTTGTAAATATTTATTTTCTCGGTATAAATTGAATGTGGTTTTAGTTATTTTATTATTTTTATTATTTTTATTATTATTAAGATGTTAAACGACTAGGCCTACTTTCCATAGAATTTGCTATTTTCCTATCAACTTAGCACTGCTATCTATCAAGAGAGTTGATTTAAAGATCAGAGATCATTATTAACGCTATAGGATTAGTACAACAGTCATTTATAAGTACAGAAATTGAGGATGGTGAGAAAATTGGAAACATAGCGAAACATAATAACTACTGAAGCTTTGCATCTAAACTCGTCAGAGTAGTACGTCAGAACAGTCTTTGATCAGTACAGAACTTGAGGATGGTGAGAAAAATTGAAAACATAACTAAACATAGGAACTACTAAAGCTTTGAGTCTAGCACTCATCAGAGTAGTAGTTACATTAGAAAGAAAACAAAAATGAAACCTTATCAATTTGTACACTTCATAACGCCAGAAAGTAATAATAATGATAAGTAAGCTGGTTAAACATTTAGTATAAAAAGCGGAACAGCTAGACATCACATGTCAGAAATGAAGTGATTAGCTTCCATAAATAGCTACGGAATGTCGAGTTCTTTTTGGATTTTGAAATTAGAACCAAGTAAAGAATAAGTTCTTTTATTTGATACTCTCTGCTACGCAAGAACAAAAGTGATTTGATGGAAACCACCTTAGCGAATAGTTTTGGTCAGATTAATTAAGTTATCTTATCGCGACCTCATCTGACCCAATAAGCGAATGAAAGAAACGAAATATTGAAATGTCCAAAACATAAAGTCTGTTACAGCGACATGTGCAGTCTCTTCTTCAACTGGATTTGGAACGGTTTGGGAGAGAGGCTGACAGACAGTATGCCTTCAAGATCCGGGGGCTTTCCTCCAGGCACTTTCTGGATCTCATACCGGCACAGTATGTTGGAGAGAAAGAGGAACAGCTCGACTTTGGCCATAGCTTCTCCGAGACATACACGGCGTCCAGCACCAAACGGCATGAAGCTCTGTTTGCTTCCTGTGACAAACTCTCCTTCCTTGCCCAGCCATTGCTCGGGTTTGAAAGCCTTGGGTTCGTCCCAGTGGCGTTTGTCGTTATGGTAAGCCCATTGATTCAGCCAAATCTGGGTGCCTTTGGGGATGGGGTGTCCATCTATGTTTGTGTCAGATACAGTTTTGTGAGGCACCCCCAGTGGGACTAATGAGGACAGTCGCATTATTTCATGAAGAGTGGCTTCAAAATAGGGGAGATGCCCCCTATCAGCGATCCTTGGCTGTCTTCCTCCGATGATTTTCTCCCTCTCCTCTGCTATCTTCGCCTGCACCTCAGGCCAGGTTGCAAGATACACGAATGCCCACAGCAGTGTTGTTGTTGTTGTCTCTGCCCCAGCAGTGAACAAGTCGCACAGAGCCATCTCAAATCTCAAGTCGTTCAGGTACAAGTTGGCCTTCTTGTTGGTATTTTCTTCGTTCATGCACTCCTTCAACAGGGCGTCGGTCAGGTCTCGCAGATTGTTGGGGTCGAAGGTGCTTCGGTGCTCTTTGATCTTCTTGTCCATTATCATGTCTCGCTTCTTCACGCCTCTCTTCAGCATGCTCAAGCCTCTATTTGGAAAGAACCTCAGAAAGGGCATGCAGGCAACGAGGCTGGCGTTGTCGAAGCCTTTTACGATGTTGTAGTTGAACTCGACGACATCCGCGAATTCTTTATCGTCAATGTCGTACCGTTTCCCGAATATGATGGAACAGATAATGTTCAGAACACCAAGAGCTGTGAGATAGAGAGGTTTATCAAAATCTGTGCTATCTCTACATAGCTCCCCTGTCAATATACTTAAGCCCCTTCCCCCGCAATACCTCAATGATGCAAAACTATAAAAAGACTGAAGCTTTTGAACTTGATCGGGTTAAATTGTTATTATGAACTCTACTCGACTCAATGCAATGCAGAAAAAAAAAGATGATATAGTAGTATGGCCTTGCGAATCGATTGCTAGGTAATTTCATTTCCTCAAAGAAATTGAATGAATTGTTATTTAGTAATCTAGTTACCGATTTAAAGTACCAAATAAGCGTTGAAGTGATGCAGTGTCTTTGTGCTGCTATTGGCTCTCGAGCTGGGAAAATTTTGAAAGAATTTGCTACGAAATGATCTTGATGAATTATTCATATTTCCCTGCAAATTCTGTTCGAATAGCCTATTAACCTGTTCGAATTGACAGTGAAAAATGGCCTAAACCAAACCAGGTTTTCGGATGGGATACAATTCGAATGTATTTGATTGGTTAAGAACCAGCCCTGAGAATGAAGCTGGTTTAGCCGTGCCAGTGAGAGTATATAAAGCTATTATATATATTTCAGTGATACGAATCCGACTTACCAACATCATGGTACGGGTCGAACGCCTGTCCAACCTTCTTATCCAGTCTTCCAAACAGCTCGTCTATCTCCAATACGACCGTCTTCTCTAGATCCTCCATCCCCGCACCGTACAGCCTCAGCGACCCATGGGCCAACTTCCGCATCATCTTCCACGCATTGCCATAATCAAGGAAAGCTATGTCGTTGTAATTACGGGTGACAATAGACGCTGGTAGCACATCTTGGGGTCTCCCTGCGAAGTCCTCTCCCTTCTTCAGCAGTGCTTCTCTCGCCTGCTCTATGGCGTTGAAGACGACAATACGTTGACTGCCAAAACTGAAGCTCATTACTGGTCCATATTTCTTGGACATTTGTGCCAGAGACTCGTGTGGCTTTGTGCCAAGTTGATGGATGTTGCCAATGATTGGTAGGGGGAATGGCCCCGGGGGGTATTTCTTCAATTCTGATATTTGAATGAGGTAGTTTACGAATACGTAAACCAGCAAGGCAATACCCCCGGCGTATAATATTTCCAAGAACATCTTTCAGCCTGAATTAAAGATACAGATTTTCTTGAATTTTTTAAAATAATTTTTCATTCAAAATGTTTATCAATAATCACTTTCTCCTTAGAATATACAATAATTTCTATTATTACCCGAATGACAACAAAATTCAAAGCATCGATAAATTGTTTTTACGAATTCACCACTGAAGTATAAAATTCAGAAACGTCTTTATGGCACACCAAGTGTAAAATACTAACCGATCAAGAAACGTTTGGCTCTTTTATAGATGACTCATGGCTCACGTCGCTTTTTAGACTAATTTAGGAAAAGCATGAAAATACTACATGAACAGTGCTTCAACTCGCTTGTCACCCTCGGGTCTGGTGGGTTAGCTGTTCGTATTAACATGTAAAGAAACAGGCCGAGCCAATTTTCTAACCTAGGTTTCGAAAATTTCACAAAATTCTACCCTTCTATCTATCTATGTATCTCCATAGCATTGTGTTTTCGATAACAGCATCAGTGCTCAATGTACGAAGGTACAGAGTAATATAGCTAGATAACAAACAGAAAAGGAGAGTGGCACTCTATAACACAAAGTTTCATGCTCATGTTATCATCTGGCAGAATGTAGTCTCTATCTTTATATATCTACCTATCTATTCTATCTTAGTACTACCATATCTTACCACCATATCTTACTAGCATATTTTTCATGGGTAAGCTTACTACCATATCTATAAGAATCAAGTAAGAAAATAGGCCATGGGCAGTTTGTTAGATTGCTAGACTACAGCACCTTATATCTTCCTGATCCTATCCCTTCTATCAGTCTAATTGAACGAGTTTAAATCACATCAGTATGATATGCGTGTCTAGGGCAGATATCTTTAATTACATTAATGATCTATTTTTAAAACCGGTTTCTTCTATCCCTCTGTTCCACTCTCTCAGTCTAATTGAAAGAGAAAACCTTTTGAATACGTTGCTTCAGACGAAATTGGCCACTACCATATCTATCAGGATCAAATAAGAAAACAAATTATAGTTAGCTTGTTAGATTGTTCCATCCCTTATATCAGTCTAATTGAAAGAGAAAACCTTTTGAATACGTTGCTCTAAGCGAAATTGCCTTCAGTCTAATAGAAAGAGAAAACCTTTTGAATACGTTGCTCTAAGCGAAATTGCCTTCTACCATATATATCAGGATCAAACCATGGGCAGTTTGTTAGATTGTAAGACTATTTGTCTTTCTAATGCGCGAATCTCCCATGACTATTTCTAAAACCGGTGTCTCGTATCTATCCCTCTTTCCTTTTAAATCAGTCTAATTGGACGGCTAATCCTTTTGAATACGTTTCTGAGGCACAAATAGGAGCGACTGTGACGGTGAAAAGGAACCTCGACTAGTCAGAGTGATTTGATAGAAACTGAAATCAATCAAACAGTTGTTTTCACGAAATAATAATCCGTCTCTGGGTCAACCTAACCAGCCATGATTAACTCAAACCACTGAAGTGAAGAAAATTAATGCTACTAGGTCATTATTACTCGTTGATGAAGGGGTCTACCAAAGGAACTACAAAACGAAAAACGTAGACCATAAATTTCAGTGTGCTCAAAGAAAAAACGTGTTATTTTTAGATTTTGAAAACTGTCTCCGGTCTACGATTTTTAGACTAAGGCAACTCTTCTACAAAATGATAAAAGAAAACGATAGACATTACTAGTCAACATTTCTGGTCTTTTTGTTCTTTGCAGACACAAATTCTAAGAGATTCCTGGACTTGTCCATATTTTACAGAGGTTATTTCAAAAGCTTTTCCAATATTTCAAACCTTTCTGACCTTTTTGCTAAAGGGATCTGAAAACGTTTGCCAGGAAATTCAAAGGCTCGAGTCAAACTTTATGATTCAGTTCATATACGGGCAAAGTAAAATAAAACACGTAATCTGGTCGAAGGCTGTATAAGAGCTTTCCTGCTATTTCGCAATAAGAACTGAAAATTGAGCCCGAATATCAATTTCAAGTTTTATAGCACTCAAGCTAAGCAAACAGTTTGAACCTCTATAACGTTTGACTTGACTGTAGATTTTTCACATATCTCTCTGCAGAGCTGGAAGCTCAGCAACGCTAAAAACGCCATGGACAGACAGACAGTTGCATTTGCTGTTCCTTATTGACCTTTTTGCTGGGTGCATTTTATATTCTATATTGACTATCAGTATCAGGCAATGATATAAGGTGCAGTTTTAACCAATTTTTGCTGTATTGTTTCGAAAATGTGAAGTCAATGATAGATTAAAATCTGTGCATTGATGAATGTCCCATCAAACAAAAAATTAGGCAAAACAATAAATCATTGAAGGTTCTAAGCAATCATTCCTTTTAGCTTCTTTTCTCACGCATACCCTATTATATTACAACCACCATTACAGATTAAACTCGATATCACTCTGACAGTGACAGGTATCCCTTTTGAAGGTTGTTGCCTACTCTCCTACTGCATGGAATATTTTACCACGGCAGCTCCTAACTTTGTGATTTGCACCGTGATGAGTAATTCTTTAGATAATTGCCTGTTGACTACTACTTACCGTACTTAGTTGCAGTTATGTAGTATTGAGAGACCGTCAGTAAGTGTATAAAGTCTATTATTATGGAATGAAGTGAAATTGTCATCTCTCTTCCTTCAAGAAACCGTGTTCAATAACATTGGTGATCGCCTCTTCTGCTGTGGTCGTAGCAGCCTTTTCTCGGCTTCTTTTCACCTTCTAATACGAACTTAAGATCATTAAATTTCATCACAGCAGATGAGCCTCTGTAATTAAACCCGAAATATTCATACTGAAATAACATGAAGTATTGCTACTAAACTCACCCTTACTCAGTCCAATTTCAAACCAAAGCTTTATTCGAAGTTGTTTTCTTGTTGGTATGTGAAGACCTGCTTTCGCAGGTTGCTAAACAAACAGGTATCTATTATGGAGTCGATGCCTCGTCTTGTTGTCCACAAATTCAAATATGGTAGCATCAAGGTCTTTTAGAAAATCTCTTGTTGATTAGCTGTTATTTGACACACGTGTTGGCAAATTAACTCCTTGGTAGCACTGTAAAATGACGAGGGAAAACTCGAAGACGCAAATCCACGTCTTTCTCTAGTTAATTGATTAACAAACAAAATATTTGCAGACTGAAAACTTTGGTTTCGATGTGACAGCCTCTGGTGAATTTATCTTCTATCTTCTTGATTAGCTGTGATAACACCAAAGGTCTGGTGTTGTAGGTTTTTTTCTTGACAGCAAAGCAAAGTGCCAAAGTCAAACTCCAAGGCTGGAAGCTGCGATGTCCTCTCTGACTCTGACTCTGAAATGAATTCACAAGCAAAACTTTTGCGAGCTGTAACCTTTGTCTGTATTTGATAGCTCTTTGCTCAAGTTCTCATCTATCTCCTTGATAAGCTGTTGCTACATTCTCCAAAACCTGATATTTTTTGTTTCCAGTATTTATTGACAGCAAAGCAAAATGCCAGATTCAAAAAGGCTCGAAGCTGCAATCTTCTCTTTAGCTGTAAGATAAATTCACAAGCAAAATATTCAGAAGCTGTAACTTTGCCCTCTGCTCAGGCTCTCTCCTCGACCAGTTGTTAAAGCTCTCTTTTGAGGGTTAATTCCTTTTCAGCTACACAAACTGCCGAATATGAACTCGAATCTGCGTCGCTCTCCTTTTCTCTGAAATAAATTTACAAACAAAAACTAGGCAAACAGAAGAAATTTTGTATTCATTGGATTAGCCCTGAGCAAATCCCATCTCTTTGCTGTCTCATTCAAATCTTTCAAAAAGATATGTGAGGTTTACTCTGTCGCCTCAATGCTCGACAACAAAAACAGTTAAAACGGGATACGTGCAGTGGTAGCCCATGACAATAAGCATTGTTGAAGATCTATTTATTCTCTTTAGGGTGTAAGAGGACTCTTTTTATTGCATAACTCTCTAATGACCTATTGTTCCTGTACTTTAACGGGGATGTTGTATTGACCTACGTTGCTGTAGTCCATTGCTAGCCAGCAGGGGCTTTTCTGTTCCGGTTTTTTATGCTTGACACTCAAATAGCATTTATGCTGGACATTTCTGGTAAATTTTCAGATAGCAGCCTGTAGATACATACCATGTGCAATACTGTATTGATGACAGAGTCTCAAAAGGTTCAGTTTTGAATATTTTCAAGGCTACATTTAGTAGTTTGTGGGAACATTATTGCACAATAACCCTCAAATATTGACTATGATGTAGAGCAAATTGCAGAAGATGAATTGACAAGTAGACCTGCTCCACAACTCCTGGTTTCCCTATGTTCTCTGATATGGTAACATCACTTCTGTTGTAAGTTGATTGACAGGAGTGACGTCACCTGACAAAGATTTCAAAAATTGGTCTATTTGGCATGCATGCAAACTACTTTTAGTGCATTCAGGGTAATATTCGATATTGCTTTAAGTGCACTCAGAGTAATATTCGATGTTACTTTTGGTGCATTCAGGGTAATATTTCATGTCAATTTTAGTGCATTCAAGGTAATATTCGATATTACTTTTAGTGCCTTTAGGATAATATTCGATATTACTTTTAGTGCATTCAGGGTAATATTCAATATTCAATATTACTTTTAGTGCATTCAGGGTAATATTTGATATTACTTTTGGTGCATTCAGGGTAATATTCGATTTTCCTTCTAGTGCATTCAGGGTAATGTTCGATATTACTTTTAGTGCATTCAGGGTAATATTCGATATTACTTTTAGTGCATTCAGGGTTATGTTCGATATTACTTTTAGTGCATTCAGGGTAATATTCGATATTACTTTTAGTGCATTCAGGGTAATGTTCGATATTACTTTTAGTGCATTCAGGGTAATATTCGATATTACTTTTGGTACATTCAGTGTAATATTCGATATTACTTTTGATGCATTCAGTGTAATGTTCGATATTACTTTTGGTGCACTAAAACTGCATTAAGCTCTTAAGCTTAGAGAGTCGCAGAAATTTGTAAAACCAACAATTTCTAAGTTGGCCTTTTTGTCATAGACTCAACCTATATTTTAGTGTATTTGAAACAATATTTGATTTAAAGGGGCTTCTAAAACGTGTCTTCTTGGGCATAAGAAAACGGGAAGTGTTTTTTCAGCTCTTATATGCAATTATAGGATTTAAAAATTTAAATATCACGATATTATCATAAGATATTATATAATGTTACAAAAATCAGGTATTACAGTATGTATGTATCAACAATTATTGCTGTATGACACATGGAAATAAACCATGCTGGCTTTCAAGCCACTGTATGGGACTGTGAACGTAGTACTGAACAGTGAGATAACGAGGAGTCAGCAAGTACACAAAGTTTTTATAAGGAACTGTGTTAAAAAGTATGGATCGTGGAATGAATGACGTTCTTTAGTATTTCTTATTAATCGTGGTCTGGTATTTAGCTAGTTGGTAGGTCCTTTTACGCACACGATACGTACACAGATACTCGTCATGTTTTTGATGAAAGTTGCCCCTTTCTTTCTTAGATGAGGGATGCAGACGCTGTGATTATCTTGTGCAATAAGAACTGCATGGAACCCAATCTGGAAGACACAACCAATATACTGAGGTATATCAGTTATTAAGTTATTTATTATAGGAAAACCAATCAACACCCACGATACAGTGAGCTGACCAATAGGATTACTTTAAGAGTCCTAAGGCGAAAACGAACTCTTTCTGTCTACACAATAGGGGATCCCTGGTTTTTATGTAGACTGATTCCAAAATACCTAAGTGAAATGTGGATCTTGCTCTGCCAATAATTCGAAAGCAATTCTCACTGCAGGCTTTAGCACACTCTGGATTGTCGAGCAAATGTTGACCTATAGCAGAGTCATGTTTCAGTGATCTTTTAGTTTTTGAGGCGCGAGATGGTTGTTCTCGTTGCGGCACAGTGTTTTGGCGTATGCTAGACGGCACGTGTTGTTTAATTCTATCACATAACCGCTGGGATGTGCGACCTACGTACCTGGCATCACACCGGCACGAGTATTCATAAACTACTAGGCTGTTTTGTGTGGTAGGCACACTATCTTTGCGGATAGATGGAATTATCTTCTTAGAGGAAAAGACAAGACGGGGGCTGACCGTAGCGTAGCACTTAGTTATGGCCGTTTTAATTTGTCTTTCGAATCGCAAGGAGACGTTGCCAATGTAAGGCAGTTTTAGATAAACAGGGCACTTTTGTGGACCAATCTTTTTGTCAGCCGAGAAACCTGCGATTTTATTACGAAAGCAAGCCGAAATTAGATCTTCTGGATATCCATTGTTGATGAGGGTAGATTTTATTTCTGCCAATTCTAAATTGAGTTTTGGTTCGGAACAGATCATAAGTGCCCGGTGAACCAAGGTGTTAATCAAATTAATTTTGATTTGTTTGGCACAAAAGGAATCCCAACGTGTATATAGGCCGCTAAAAGTTGGTTTCCTGTAAACACTGGTAAGAAAACCAGGTTCAGTTTTCTCTACAGAAACGTCAAGAAATGGCAAGGAGTTGTTTTCTTCCTTTTCAAAGGTGAATTTTAGAGACTGGTGCAATGAGTTGAGTTTGGAAAGAAAAGTATCGCATTCAGACTCTTTTTCAATGTTCCTCTGGATGAAACGATAAAGATCTGCGCCGACGCGCTGTACCGAAGTGAGCTTGAAAGGCCGTCGTTCCCTGAGGAGGTTTTCATTGAATTGATGAAATCTGCAACTAGCTCTGTGGAGTTCAGTTTCAACAATGAGATGTACCGCCAAAAGGACGGTGTTGCCATGGGCAGCCCTTTAGGACCAGCGCTAGCGAACATATTTGTCGGCTTCCATGAGCATAAACTCTTTAACTGCCATCAAAAGCCCCTTGTTTATTTTCGCTATGTTGATGACACTTTCGCGGTTTTTGAAAAAGAGTCTGAATGCGATACTTTTCTTTCCAAACTCAACTCATTGCATCAGTCTCTAAAATTCACCTTTGAAAAGGAAGAAAACAACTCCTTGCCATTTCTTGACGTTTCTGTAGAGAAAACTGAACCTGGTTTTCTTACCAGTGTTTACAGGAAACCAACTTTTAGCGGCCTATATACACGTTGGGATTCCTTTTGTGCCAAACAAATCAAAATTAATTTGATTAACACCTTGGTTCACCGGGCACTTATGATCTGTTCCGAACCAAAACTCAATTTAGAATTGGCAGAAATAAAATCTACCCTCATCAACAATGGATATCCAGAAGATCTAATTTCGGCTTGCTTTCGTAATAAAATCGCAGGTTTCTCGGCTGACAAAAAGATTGGTCCACAAAAGTGCCCTGTTTATCTAAAACTGCCTTACATTGGCAACGTCTCCTTGCGATTCGAAAGACATGTTGATTGGTTTTCCTACACTATACCAATCATTCACCCCTTTTCTGATTGGCCTATTTCGATCCACCTCTGGGTATATAATCAGTTAGGTTTCTGTTTCGTTCTCTTTCTGACGTATTACTCTGTTGAGTGTCAGACGAAAAGCTTAAGTAATCTATGTTTTCGTTTCGCTATGCTCCCGATTTTCCTGGCTATTTTAAAGTTCTGTACCATCCAAAGACTGTTCTATTTATTATAGTTTATTGAATATTATTAATTATGACCAGATTATCAATTATAGTATGTTTAATTCAAATTCATCAAAATTCATATCAGTTAATCAGAAAGTGTATTATAATATATTTGATTTGAATTCATCAAGACTCGTATACACGCAGATTTTCGAAACGAATTGGAATTATCGTTAATTTTAGACGATGCAACATTACACAAAACAATATTTTTAAAGTACACGCGTATTTTTTTGTAAGAAACGAAAACTACGGTCTCAGTACTAAAAGTTTTTCATCGGACCTGTTTCTAGTTCTAAATATTTCTTATCTAACTATGTATAATTTATTTCTGCAGAGTGATATCAGTGAAAAATTACAACGAACACATGAGATGCATCGTTCAACTGATGAACTACAAAAACAAGGTAAATCACATTTTAAATTTCTTGTGAATACCGTAGGTTGGTTGGACCAGAGAGATGTACCTCTGCAGAGCAATATTTGAAGTTACACTTAAATCGGGTAGAGCATGCCTATCCTGGCTATAGTGCTCAATATACGCTAGCATAGAGTAATGGCATAGAAAAGGTAACATAAAAAACAGACACGTTTTTTCTGTAACTCCGAGTTTCGTGCTTTTCATTATTCAGAGAGACAATACAATGAAAAAAATGTCTGTTATTTGAAATTATATGCGTCATTATAACCATGTAACTTCCAATTCTTTTTTTGGGTGAAACATCTCTTAAGAGTTGAGGATACATGTTCAATGATATCATCGTATACCCGAATAGCTAGCTTTGATTCTGAAAAATACATGCTTCTGAAACAACTATCTTCAATTTAGAATATAATATTACCCCATAAGGAAAACATTACAGGGTGACTGACCGGAGGAAGGCAAGGGAAAGATTCATAAATTGAGAATCTGAAATCATTTCTTATCGATCACGAGCTGAAAAACGCTGGTCTCCAGCAGTATTTGAGCCATTTTGATCACACATTTGCAAGGACTTGTTAGTTATTCGTTTTAGTATGGAGGGAGGTTGACTGCTCTTCTGGACTGCATTTATTTTTATTTTCATTTCAGTCTCATTTGTTGAATTGTCCTCAATGGAATCCGAAAATTGGAGATGACATCGTTTGCATTGATGAGGTATGTTTTATAAGCTTCCATCTTTTCTTTAGGAGCTCTCCTAAGTGATAGCTAATTTTTTAAGCGATGTTATTTTTACTTGCTGGATGTGCTTAGAGGGGGTGGTTCATTATCTTACAATAAAGGTTTAACTTAACAAAAGTGGTTAATCATCTTACAATTGTGTGAATACGCTAATTCTGCAATGGTATTTAATCTTATCTGCGGTGGATACGCTCACAAGGGGTGTATACGCTTACAAGGGTCCCGTATATTATCTTACCTATTATGGATACGCTTACAAGGTGGTGGTATTTTATCTTACAAGGGAGTGGTATTTTATCTTACAAGGGGGTGGTATTTTATCTTAAAAGGGAGTGGTATTTTATCTTAAAAGGGACTGGTATTTTATCTTAAAAGGGAGTAGTATTTAATCTTAAAAGGGAGTAGTATTTTATCTTACAAGGGAGTGGTTTTTTATCTTACAAGGGAGTGGTTTTTTATCTTACAAGGGAGTGGTATTTCATCTAAAAAGGGAGTGGTTTTTTATCTTACAAGGGGGTGGTATTTTATCTTACAAGGGGGCGGTATTTCATCTTAAAAGGGAGTGGTATTTTATCTTACAAGGGGGTGGTATTTTATCTTACAAGGGGGCGGTATTTTATCTTACAAGGGAGTGGTATTTTATTTTACAAGGGAGTGGTATTTTATCTTACAAGGGGGCGGTATTTTATCTTAAAAGGGAGTAGTATTTTATCTTACAAGGGGGTGGTATTTTATCTTACAAGGGGGCGGTATTTCATCTTAAATGGGAGTGGTATTTTATCTTACAAGGGGGTGGTATTTTATCTTACAAGGGAGCGGTATTTTATTTTACAAGGGAGTGGTATTTTATCTTACAAGGGGGCGGTATTTTATCTTAAAAGGGAGTAGTATTTTATCTTACAAGGGGGTGGTATTTTATCTTACAAGGGGGTGGTATTTTATCTTACAAGGGGGCGGTATTTTATCTTAAAAGGGAGTAGTATTTTATCTTAAAAGGGAGTGGTATTTTATCTTACAAGGGAGTGGTATTTCATCTTAAAAGGGAGTGGTATTTTATGTTACAAGGGGGTGGTATTTTATCTTACAAGGGGGTGGTATTTTATCTTAAAAGGGAGTGGTATTTTATCTTAAAAGGGAGTGGTATTTTATCTTACAAGGGAGTGGTATTTTATCTTAAAAGGGAGTGGTATTTTATCTTACAAGGGGGTGGTATTTCATCTGAAAAGGGAGTAGTATTTTATCTCACAAGGGAGTGGTAAATTTATCTTACAAGGGGGCGGACAAGGGATGGGTATTCTTACACGCGTTCGTATATTATCTTACCTAACATGGATATTCTTACAAGAGCCTGACAAGTTATCATAATAGTGAGTGAATACGCTTAAAAGGGGATGGTGTTTTATCTTACAAGAGATGAATATTCTTACAAGGTGGTTGTATTTCATCTTACACACGTTGGTATATTATCTTACTTACGATGGATACTCTTACTAGGGGTGGTATATTATCTTGATAGTGAGTGAATACGCTTAAGAGGGGATGATATATCATCTTACATGCAGTTGATACACTTACAAGGAATGGTATATTGTCTTACTAGTAAGGAAATACGCTTACAAGTGGGTTTTAGGATTTTTCTGCCAAATATTCTTCAATATGTATATAATATATTCTTCAATGATATATTCTTAATATTTTTCAATTTGGATACTTTTCAGTTGAAACTGGGATTCATCGCTCAAAGCTGTCATGCCCCTGGTTTCTCTACATTATTGGCTAATTTGTTTGCAATGCGTGGGGATACCGTAAGTATCTTGACTTCCCTAATTCTGTACCTTTTATACCATGGATTACCTTAATCTTGTACCCCTTATACCCCCGATTACCCTAATTTTGTATCACTAAACCCTGGATTACCCTAACTTTGTACCCCTTATACCCCCGATTACCCTAATTTTGTACACTTAAAGAATGAATATCCAAGGCTTCTAGGACAATATTGTGTTTGGTTTGGGTCACAAAAGTCAAGTCAAGCAACAAGTCCGGATTAAAGGAATGTTTTACTGGAAAAACCATTAAGGCCATGACTCTCTTAGACTGCTGAAGTAGCTTCCTCGTGCCAGGAACATGTAAATTAAAGGATTTTTAGAGTCGGGGTAGGCAACTGGTTTATTATTTTTACCAACATTTTAAGCAGCAGTGAGGGTCTTGGTGCTTATCGAAAACTATTGTAATGGTCCAAAGTCCATTTCATAAGTTTGAGTGATCCTTTCAAATAAATGAAAACTTGTTGTGTATATGGAAGTTGTATTGAACCTAGTTTTATGCATGGACTAGATTGGAGTGTATCTGGCTACAGAAAATTAACCGATCAAATGGACTAATCAAATGAACCAATCAATTCGAACCAATCAAACTGTACCAATCAAAGTGAACCAATTCAACTGAACCAATCAAATTGAACCAATCAAACTGTACGAATCAAATGGAACCAATGAGACTGAACCAATCATATCTAGTGGATCAGACTGAACCAATTAAATCGAGTGGATCAGACTGAACCAATAAAAGTGAACCAATCAGACTGAACCAATCAGCGTTGTGTCAGCTACAAGAAGAAAGACAGCATGCCCGGGCAGAACGTAGCTGCTCTCAGAATAGAGAACTAAAGCGTCTTTTCTTTATCTTATTTCATTAATAACACAATTCAGTCGATAAAATTCGCATGGCATGGGTTAGATGAAATCAGTTTAGCATTAGACTTTCAATAAACGGAGATTTAACTTATCACAGTAGAAATTACATAAAAGCCGCCATCTACAGATCTAGGTCAAAGTTAATTACTCGCTGTGTCTGACAGTAGCACCGCAGGTATAAACGCCTCGATTAAAGTGAAAAGATATTTCGAAATATTTGAACCACGATTGTTAAAGTAGTAGATATTTCCAAATCTCTATGCTTTTAGATTTATGAACTGAAATCGTTGCTTTAATTCAATTAAATAGATTCAAGGATCGGACAGATGTCAAAGACATCAATTCTTGGAACTTAAACCGCTTTGGCCACCTACGGCCAGATCAATTATCCAATAAGATTCCTACAATGAATAAATACTGATGGTCTTAATAGTTGATGATACGCTTACTATCTTCGTAAGGTATCGGGTTATGCTCAGAGGGCCCGCTGAATAGGTAGACTAATCAAAGCAGTGGATGGTTAGTTGATAGGCCAATACGCTTACTATCTTCGTAAGGTATTGGTTTATGCTCAAAGGGCCTACTGGATAGATAGACTAATCGAGCAGTGCGACCCTGGTCCTTTCTGTTGATGTGACCACACCTCGTAATTCCTTTTGCCTTTTTGCCTGGAATTACAGAGAGCTGGCAAATCCTCCCTCACACTGCTTCGATAAGTGTACCTATTCAGTGCACCTTTTATGCTTTGCACATAAACCAATCCCTTGCAAAGCTAGTAAGTATTATTTGCTTATAAACTATAAACAACTAACAAAAATCTCAATTTCAGATAACGGAAGAAATTCATGAAAACGAGCAATGGAAAGTGGCGTATATGAAAGGCTCAGCAAATGAAATGTACACAGCAACGTTGTCTGATTCGTTCAACAACCTCAATTTCGCACAAGCCGCTGAGTGAGTATTTGTATACAATCATCAATGGAGAATTTCATGCCTGAAAGTTTATGCAGTTATTATATTGGGATTTTAATGTCTTTGGTAAGACTAGAATGTTGAAATTTGTTCTTTGGTGTGTTCAACCCGGGTTCGAGACCCAGTGGTTGTATAAGCCAATTGCAGTAGCCTACTCTTGTAAAATATAATTTCCTGTGTTGGACCCTCTTTAATGAATTTGTGTTATCATAAAAATGGCTCTGGAGAAGGATTAAATCCGAAACACAAATTAATGCCCCACTGTGGATAAGTGATATTGTCCTGGTTTAGGATAGTCGTTAGAATACTTACCTTTGTTGGTACCACCCGGGTTCGAGATCCAGTGAGTAGTGGCGTATAACAATTTCAGTAGCCCGCTCTGGTATATTTTGATAACTATTGCCTTATGAATTGATCTGAAATATAACATGGCTATGAAGAAGAATTTAATCCTAAACACGAACTAATGCCTTATTGTGGATAAGCCTATAGTTAGATACACCTTGAAGTTACTGTGCTAGCTTTATGTCATAGTTTAGGATAGTGGTTAGCGCACTCGCCTTTCTTGTGTAAAATCTGGATTCTAAACCCTGTGATAGCATATTACAATTGTAATTGCCTACTCTAGTAAAAATGATATTGTCTTTCAGGATATGCTTCGAGAAGTTGCACCTCATGTTGATTGCGATTGAAATAAAACCAGGAGAAACAAACAGATTGTAAGTAAATCCTTCATCCAGTCATACTTAATTCTAAGGCAAATGTATCACTAAAAGTTTTGGAGATCAGCAAGTCTGGGCAGTGCTTTGGCAATTTTGTTGACTGCGCCTTTTACTAGAAAAGCTGAATGTGTAGAGAAAAGGTGGATCCCCAAGAAGAGGGGATTTTATGAATTAATTTATATTAGAAGTTTTAAAAAGGCAAGTTTTAATAAGGAGATCTGAGAGATGTCCGTCATATCTAAGCACATTGCTCCTAAGCATCGCTGCACAATGCCGTTTTATCATTGCGTAATATTGGCTACCACTGCACACTGAGAGTAGGTATACAACCAGTCGTGCCAAGAACTAAGTTCTTAGAGCTGAAATATGATAATCTTGCTTAGACTTAAATTGCAATTGCAAATATACCCTTAGCTAGAGTAAATCTCCAAAAAGTAAACCCTCCACAGCAGCGCATCCCCGGGTTTCTTTACTATCGAGGAGTTCCCTGGTTTAAAGTTTTTAGGTCCCTTGGCAAACGAACTTGCTGGATTTCCCTATTGTTCAGTGATATCCTTCTAATTTATTTATGATAAGGTCAGGAAATCGAGATTAAATTATTAATTGCGTATATGTGTTTTAGCTTTGTGATGAATCCGTCAGATAAGAAATTGAAAATCGAAACTGGAACAAGAGGATTTTTCTTTGCTCAAGATGCTGAAGAAGTGCAAAGGTATGATTGAATTTTATCATATGCAATTGTTTATTGTATATCAAAAATACGTACTTAAAGGTTTTTAAGGATGTGAACAACTTTTAGATAAATAAGGTTTACTGCTCCTAATGTCTGAATTTCGGTGCAATATACGCACATTGTACACGATTAGAATCAGAAGGCCATAAGAAAATAAGTGATGATAAAAATAGGGAGTGCCACTTGTAAAAAGGTAGGGATTACCTAGGGCATTTATGTTATTGGTTAGTATAGCCCACATGGGATGTTCCAAAGTATAATGTAAAGTATTGTTCAATCTCCTAGGGCATTGCATGCGAATGAACTATTTAACCCCTATACTGCCAGACTTTCTTGATTTAGATTAGCCTTTGTAATTACAATGCTACCTTATGATAAACAAACCAATAAAAGTTAGAGAGGAATGTACCATATTTTATTTGGTCTTAATCTGACTTGAGAACTGATGCTTTATGAATCGTTTTCAGGGTGTCTTTGTACTGCAGTTTTTGTCACAAGGATCTCATAGATGAAACTAAGATGAAGAAATGCAGATGTGGAAAAGGTCGGTACAGTTCATCATATTAACTGCTAAAACAGCTTCCAGTACCCAGAAAGGATTTTGTAAGCACTCCACGTTGGGCAAATAAGTTTCATATCCATCAAATGCTCTTACTAACATATGAAAGAAACGACCCTATTACCATATTTCATATTTACATTTAACTCGAGTGTAACGTGCCTAATCATGGCTGTAGTGCTTAATAAACGCTAGGCATAGTGCCATTGCATAGAAGAAGTAGCACTCGAAAAATACAGACACGTTTTCTGTGAATTGAGTTCCATGCTTTTACACTCATCAGACAGACTATACCAATCATTAATGTTAATTTTCGAGTGTTTGCTTCTTCTATTTCATATTTTATTTATTTTGATCCTCCTGGATTGCTAAGTTTGTTAGTCAATTTTTTGTTTTGTTTTCAGGCAAACCTGGCTTCATGAACGTATTCAAGAAAAAGGGAATGGACGTGAAAATCGACACAAATCCAATCGCACTGCTTGATCCTCCTGGAGCTACCAAATCGTACGTTCGAAGCTTTATTTCCTTTCTCGTTTTGCTCTATTTATTCAGTAAAAGATCAAAGTGATTGAAATTGAAAGAAAGAAAGAAATAGGGTTGATCACGAATCAGGCTTGATTGAAAACTTGCTGGACTAGCCTTTAGTTTTTGTGGCCATATCCTAGAAACTAATTTTGTAAAAATCATTATGGAATGAAAATACGAGTTCCTAATTCAGCGTTCCCAAGGGTCGAATTGGATAGCCGTCATACTTGCTCTGAGATTCATGATAAAACAGTGTTGATCTTCTGAGGAAATGGGATTGATTTTCTTGGGATGAAAAAGTAAACACGTCACATTGGTAATTTCTTTATTTTCCTCATTGGGATTGTAATCGTTTTATTGCTGGGAATATGGATCAGTACTCTCCGTTCAGGAGCCTCTCAAAAAATACGAGAATGGTTCGGAAAAGCTCTAAATAAACTTCATTTCATAATATTGTAAATTGTTTAAATTTTGATCAAATGTTATGTTATTGCATTTTCAATTTCTTTAGCACGCGAGATTTAACAGACGACGTTTATCCTAATGGGGAGAAACCGAAATTCGATAAAACAGGAACCTTCTTTTGGTGTGAACCCAGAGGATTCTTGGCTGTCAAAATGGTAAAAACTCTTCCATCTTTATTCTATTTGTTTAAGCTTTTAGTCTCATTTGCTAGATTTGCCTATTTTGATCAACATCTGGGTATAATAATTCGTTAGGTTTTTTGTTCTCTTTCTGTCGTGTTACTCTGTTGAGTGTCAGACGAAAAGCTTAAGTAATCTATGTGTTTGTTTCACTATGTTTCCGATTTTCTGGCTATATTGAAGTTTTGTATCGACCAAAAACTGCTTTATTCTATTTTTCTTATTTTAAAGCTTTGATATTGAATTTTTGTCAGTTGGCAATAGTTTGCTGTTAATAAGTAATTATCTTCAGCTTGACATTTACCATATGCCTCAAAAACTCTTAACATTTGACCGGCTGTACGAGAACCTGTATTTGGTACATTGTGAGACTCAAAGTGATATCAAAATTAATAGAGGAAGAGCTAAATAATTGAAAATTAATCAAGTTTTCTCTTGAGTCAACTATTTCGACAGAAACAGTTTAATAAGCACTTTATCTAAAACTAGGCCTAAAATTTGCAAAACGAATTTATGAAACTAAGCGTTACAGATGTAAGCAAAGATTCTCATTGTGGATTGATTAAGTGTTGTCTTCGTGCGTCTTCTGTTAAGAATAGTAAATTCTGAGTATTTTATAGAATAGGAATAAATTGATATATTAGATTAGAATCATTCAGTCACTTTCAAAATCTATTAACGCAGCAATTGTGCGGTGCCTTTGTCATTAGAACTCATGCTTGAATAAAAATACGCAATTTTATTCAAAAGTACTCAGAAATGAATTTTAAATTTTCTCTCTGATTCACTCTCAGTAATGGATCGTATTCTTAGAATATGGTAAAGTGCCTAGCAGAATTAATAGCTGCTTTAGCCTGCATTGCGTATATGTAGCCTTCTGATAAGAGTTGTTGATGTTTTCTTGTAGACATATGCAGAGATCCTTGTGTATAACATCTAATATATGATATGGTCGATTGGGTAGTTCAAATTCAAAATTCATAGCTGCTATTACCTTCATTATGATTATGTGATCTTCTGATGAAATTCTTTTGATGTTTTGTTTAAAACACGTTCAGAGATCCTCGTATATTTCATGTGATATATATGGCAGATTGGCTAATAGTTAAAATTCAGAATTGCATTAATAGCTGCACTTACCTACATTATGTTTCAATGACTTTCTGATTAAATTTGTTGTTATTTTGTTGTAGACACGTGCAGAAGCGGCTCAAAAGCAGTTTGCGAACCATGTGCTCGTTCTTCTACTCAACACCAGGTATTCGCCATCCATTGGACTGCGTGGACTGGTAAGATCACTTTCAAATTTCATGGCTATCTATAGCTGCTCAATATGCTTTTTTCACAGTTAGACACCAGACAAAGTCTTAGCTGCTCCTGTTTTTGTAAAAATTCCATTTGCGTTTACACTGTATTTGCCTATCGGTGCAAGAACTTTCCATTAATAATGTGGAGGATTATCAGTACTGTGGAAGGAAACCATTAGTACTATGGGGATACCATCAGTAATGTTGAGGATGTTCAGAACTGTGGACGATTTTCAGTACTATAGGCTATACTATTAGCACTATGGAGGATGTTTAGTACTATTGGAGGGATGAATCAGTACTTTGAGGGATATTCATTACGATGGAGGATATTAAGTGCTGATGCGGGATGCATCAGTACTGTGGAGGAAACCACAAGCACTTTGGGTCAAACTGAATTTTGGAATTTAAAATGCCTTTAAAAACATATTTACCAACGGGTAATTCATACCTAAATTCTTTGGAATAAGACCTTTCATTAAATTTCTGGCTGAATATGTTAAAATAAAAGATGGGGAAAACTACAAAATTTCAGGCCTTTAGGTTCATATCAGAGGGTGTTTATTTTGTTTTTACAGCATTTGAAAAGTATTCAAGTTTACAAGTATTGAAAGTCAATTGAGACAACTATTTTAATATGGATTAGATATAGGTTAGGAGTTTTCTTATTTCTTCTGGTTTTCGTAGGTTCTTCCGTTGAGAGCAAGTAATCTGCATGCTAACGAGATGAAGAAGATTGTCATATTAGGGGATGGTGAATATCTTATGAGAGAGGTAAGGAACAGTACATTATTTCCATAAGGTTACAGTTAATCAATTAGATACTTGTGCATGTTTTAACATGAGGCCTTGTTAAAAAGAAGAGAGCTTGCATGGCAAACGGGCTCGTTTTTAGGGATAAAATTTGGAATGGTTGTACAAGTGGAAAACTTGTCTCGGCAACAGGCAAGCTCCTTGGTTTAAAGCTTGTGGTTATCTCAATTTTCAGCCTAGTAGGCAGGCTAGCTTGACTTTCCATCTATTAGCAATTGTTATTTATTGTATGTATCTTTGTATATATTTGCTGCTAAAAACTTTTGGTCCTGAAGGGACAGAGGGGTACTGATGCTAATTTTCAGCCTGAAATAATCCAAAATCCCAATGAGGAAAATAAAGAAAAAAACCGAATCAGGATGTATTTAATGATCTCAATCCCAACTGACTTTTTCATTCCCACATCCCAGTCCAAAGAATTCCTATCAAATGTTCCCAGTTAATAAAAGGGGAAATCCCAGTTCCCAATTTACCCCTTTCTGACCCTCTTCATAGGCCACTGTTTTCATTGATCAAATTGTTGCACCTTGTAGAAGCCCCACCCCTATACTCAGACCATGTCTCCTTTTATCAACTAAAAATTAGGTTTGGTGGTTAGGTCTTCTCGACTCTGATTATATGGTAAAATTAGTTATAGATCGTCTTTATCTGGTAACTGGTCTTAATTACGTTTTGATTCATTTTTCTAGTGGGAAGACATTTGCTATTTTCCTGACATAGAGTTGGTTCCGGTGAGTATTATTTAATTCTATAGTATTATGTTGCCTATGTTTCCCATTTTTCTCACTATCCTCAAGTTTCATACCAATCAAATACTGTTCTGGCGTATCACTCTTATGAGTGTCAAATGCAAAAGCTTTAGAGGCTATAAAGTTTATGTTTCTAATTTTCCTCGCCATCCTTAAGCTCTGTACCTATCAAAGACTTTTCTGACGTTCTACTCTGATGAGTTTCAAACACTAAAGCTTCAGTCTCTGGATGGTACAAAACTTCGATACAGCCAGAAATACGGGAAACATAGCGAAACTAACACATGGATTACTTAAGCTTTTCGCCTGACACGCAACCGAGTAATACGTCAGAAAAGGTATTACTCTGTTAAGTGTCAGAGGAAAAGCTTAAGTAATCCATGTGTTAGTTTCGCTATGTTTCTGATATTTCTGGCTCTACTAAAGCTTCAGTTTTTTATTGTGTTAAATGTTGTCCAGTATCTATAATGTTTTCACTATTTTTATCTAGCCATCCTCAAGCTCTGTACTAATCAAAGACTCTCATGATAATAATAATAATGAAAAGTGATCATTTCCAGGGGTCTGCTTACTCTCGTGCCGATCTTCGTGCGGTAAATGTGGACTTTGCAGACATGGTCCTGATATTCTCACCCAGCCTTGCGAAAGACGAAGAGCACCAAGCTCTGCTGGACAAGGAAAGCATTTTGGTCACCCAGAACCTGAAAGCCATGACATTCGACAGTCCGAGTATTGAGAATGGCAACGAGCCGGATACCAGATTTGTTGAACACCTCGACGCCATGACTGCTCCGCTGGGATTACAGACTTCAATGGTAAAAGCACGTGTGTCGAAAAGAGGGGCCAATATCCCTATGATCACAGAACTGGGTAAGTGGCTTGGCTGTTACATTATTTTCTTTCTTTAGCTTTGTAGGCAAATTGGTAAAGAAAGTAAAAGGGTATTCCTATCCTTTATTGAAGTGGCATATTATCATCCTGGAAACATCTGTGCAGTACTGTGGAGGATGTTCAGTACCTTGGGGGATATCATCATTACTTCAGGTTCTATCTTCACAGTGCTTGTGGTTTCCCTCGACTGTATCGAACATCATTCACAGTAATTGATGGTATCTCCCTAAATACTGAATGATATCCCCTCACAATACTGAATGACATCCTCTCACAATACTGAATGATATCCCCTCACAATACTGAATGATATCCTCTCACAATACTGAATGATATCCTCTCACAATACTGAATGATATCCCCTCACAATACTGAATGATATCCCCTCGCAATACTGAATGATATCCTCTCACAATACTGAATGATATCCTCTCACAATACTGAATGATATCCCCTCACAATACTGAATGATATCCCCTCACAATACTGAATGATATCCCCTCACAATACTGAATGATATCCCCTCATAATACTGAATGATATCCTCTCACAATACTGAATGATATCCTCTCACAATACTGAATGATATCCTCTCACAATACTGAATGATATCCTCTCACAATACTGAATGATATCCCCTCACTATATTGAATGATATCCCCTCACCATACTGAATGATATCCCCTCACAATACTGATTGATATCCCCTCACAATACTGAATGATATCCTCTCACAATACTGAATGATATCCTCTCACAATACTGAATGATATCCTCTCACAATACTGAATGATATCCCATCACAATACTGAATGATATCCTCTCACAATACTGAATGATATCCCCTCATAATACTGAATGATATCCCCTCACAATACTGAATGATATCCCCTCATAATACTGAAAGATATCCCATCACAATACTGAATGATATCCCCTAACAATACGGAATGATGTCCCCTCACAATACTGAATGATATCCCCTCACAATACTGAATGATATCCTCTCACAATACTGAATGATATCCCCTCACAATACTGAATGATATCCTCTCACAATACTGAATGATATTCTCTCACAATACTGAATGATATCCCCTCACAATACTGAATGATATCCCCTCACAATACTGAATGATATCCTCTCACAATACTGAATGATATCCTCTCACAATACTGAATGATATCCCCTCATAATACTGAATGATATCCCATCACAATACTGAATGATATCCCCTAACAATACGGAATGATGTCCCCTCACAATACTGAATGATATCCCCTCACAATACTGAATGATATCCCCTCACAATACTGAATGATATCCCCTCACAATACTGAATGATATCCTCTCACAATACTGAATGATATTCTCTCACAATACTGAATGATATCCCCTCACAATACTGAATGATATCCCCTCACAATACTGAATGATATCCCCTCACAATACTGAATGATATCCTCTCACAATACTGAATGATATCCTCTCACAATACTGAATGATATCCCCTCACAATACTGAATGATATCCCCTCACAATACTGAATGATATCCCCTCACAATACTGAATGATATCCCCTCATAATACTGAATGATATCCTCTCACAATACTGAATGATATCCTCTCACAATACTGAATGATATCCTCTCACAATACTGGATGATATCCTCTCACAATACTGAATGATATCCCCTCACTATATTGAATGATATCCCCTCACCATACTGAATGATATCCCCTCACAATACTGAATGATATCCCCTCACAATACTGAATGATATCCTCTCACAATACTGAATGATATCCTCTCACAATACTGAATGATATCCTCTCACAATACTGAATGATATCCCATCACAATACTGAATGATATCCTCTCACAATACTGAATGATATCCCCTCACAATACTGAATGATATCCCCTCACAATACTGAATGATATCCCCTCATAATACTGAATGATATCCCCTCACAATACTGAATGATATCCCCTCATAATACTGAATGATATCCCCTCACAATACTGAATGATATCCCCTCATAATACTGAATGATATCCCCTCACAATACTGAATGATATCCCCTCATAATACTGAATGATATCCCATCACAATACTGAATGATATCCCCTAACAATACTGAATGATATCCTCTCACAATACTGAATGATATCCCCTCATAATACTGAATGATATCCCCTCATAATACTGAATGATATCCCCTCACAATACTGAACACCATCCTCAGTTCTGCATAGACCCAGGGTGGAAATAACCTTGTTATTTGTATAACGTTGTGAATTAAACTTTTCAGTTTGCGATTCCAATGCGATGTATCTAGACCAGGATGACATGAACATTTACGATGTGGATGGAATTTACCTGACACAACCTTACGCCTGTGGTTCTGCTTTTACCGTTTCAGTTCTCGATTCGCTCGTCAGTGCGGTAAGCTATCACCCAAAACCTTTACTTAATCCATACCACGTTTCAAGAGTTTGATTTTGACAACTATTGACTTTAAACCTGTACCCAAGTTCCCCTCAATGTCATGGTATAATTTCCTTTCAAAATGTTGCTTGTTCAAATGCATGCTGCAAATGGTGGACCACATGCTCTTTCTTTTCAAGTCCAATGAAATTGCGTAATCTTAAAAAAACGGATATGTACAATATCATCTTCAACACTTACTAATATCTCACGAATCTTCTCATAACCTGAGAACATCTCATTTCGAAATGAGTAGACCCAATACGAACAAATATGGGTCTGATGCAATAAATTTCAATAAAGAGTGCTGAAAACGTATTCAGATTTAACAAAGGCATAAAAGCCTGGAACGGAAATAAATGTAGCTGTAATATATGTAAATAAGTAGATTTTTATTGTATTTTTCCCAATCTTTGTATGTAAATAGTTGGTATAAATTAGTTTGTACATAATTAATTGTGTACATTAGCTATCGTCTCACCAACTGTAAATAAAGAGATTATTATTATTATTATTATTCAAAGACAGCTCGAAATGGAACTCGGTTGCCGAGGATTTGAAGAGCTTTGATTCTGTGCAAGAAGGCTTTTAGCAAACCCTGACATAAACGGTAGATGGGTGAATCTTCCAATTGCACAGAATTTATACCCAACCTGGGCCATGTAATCGCAACTGATGCAAGAAAAAAAATACTTTAAGCTATGAGAAAAATATGAGGAAGAATACGCATAAAAATCGTCACTATTTGTAAAAACCAAGATGGTAACTTTGGCAAACGCAAAAGGGTCTTAGTGACTGCAAACATTTTTTTTGGCTGGCAAAGGGTCTTTAATCTTTGTGGATTAATAATGATGATGATTATGATGATATCTTAATTTTCGTTTCAATCCAATTCAATTCTCTCCATAGACGTACTTCAACAGTGACATTCTGACTCTGGTCCGGAATTTAGTAACCGGTGCAATAAGTCCGGAGTTGGACACTCAGATGGCTGAAGGAGTGCCGATTGTTGGAACACACGAGAAACCAGAGATTGCGGCTGCCAGAAACCGATGCAAAGTCGCATCCATATCTTTGCGTGATGGACCGCTGTCAGAATTTGGGGTATGTCATTTATTTTTCTATTTGTTGCTCTCTATACGGCTATTCTTAATGTGGGTGGTGTAGCCTAGTTGTTAATGCACTGTGTTTCTAATCCTTGAAGGGTAATTTTCATGGGTTCGAATCCACGAACTGTCGGAATCATGAGCTACAAGCTGTCAGCCAACTCAGCTGTCCATCCTTTCGAGGTCGATAAATGATTATGCCTTGGTAAATGAAAAACTCCATCGCGCAGAATACAAAACTCGATCGCAAAAAAAATAAAAACTCGACCTCTAGCGCAGAAACTAAAACCAATTAGATAAATCTCAAACTTTATATTCTCATTTCGATGGACATTTTTACAACTCGATTGATAAATTTGCAATTCAACGATAAAAATATTGTCGAATATCTTTTCACAGTAACGGTGCGCCATACAGAATATTCATTCTTGAATATCAATTCTGGAAGCAAAAGCTGCAGGTCCTCACCAACTTTAAAGTTGCCTTAACTCTGACCTGCGATAATAAATAGATATGCTTGCTTGCTTTTGTTGACACTATGGCTAACTATATTAGAGGAGATACAAATGTAATTTTTTTGTGTAAAGCGTGCGCAGTAAGGTGAAGAGTGGGTGGCGTTTTTCCAGCATTTCCACTCATATGCAAGCCAGGCTCCGCACTGCAAAGAACAAGCATTTTAAAATGCGATTTGTTTTTAGGAGTGTGGCCTGTTTGGCGATCTGTTCCTGTACGCCTTGCGAACATACAACATGATCTGCCTCGGTCTCTATCGTTTCCGTGACAACTCTCGCCACAGTACTGGAATCCCGTCAACAAAGCGTTACGTCATAACATTCCCAGAATTCAATTTCGTGCTGGCTCCCACAGACCTGGTTTTTGTACTGATGCAATTCGACCAATCACAGAAGCAGAAGAAACGGAAGGCCATTATAGTGAACTCGAAGTCATCAACTGCCACTGGACTCACCACGAGATCTGGACCAACGGGGGCGTCAACCTTTTTCTAAATCTTCTGTTGGTTTCATTGGAGCTTGCAATCAATCTGGAAAAGACGAGGAAAATCTCCAACTGCAGCTATTTTCGGACTGCCTCTTCTAAAATGCATTAACCAAATTAACCAACTGTTCTGTTCATGCCTGCTGTATTTGTTTTACTTACCTAACCCAAATCTTAAACTAACCTAGATCCTTAAACCCTGAAAACCCGGACCAAAGCGCTTACCCTGTCTGTCCTGACACCTGTTTATTGTTGTTGATTTGCATGACATGAAACGTGTGGGAAGAAAAACACACTATTCTCCCACGAGGTCGATAACTTAATTTGACATGGAGAACGAACCCCAATATGAGGAGGTCTATCCGTTGAACCATCAGAAGGTTATGTTAATTGTTGTTTTAGGGTTTTGGCCATCACTGTATCAAAGTTTCTCACAGATATCTACATCAAGAATGCAACTAGTGCATAAGCGGTCAAGACTGTCTTAAACAACACACAAGCTCACAAGGTCATCTGATGGGCCATTATGTTACCAAGTTAATATTTGACAATCAACTGGGATGGCTCTTTATGTTATTACTTTATGGGCCGTAATGTCACTACACAAATAGGCCTTTGTGTTACTGATTAAATGTTTGACAACCAGCTTGGATAGTTCTTTATGTTGATACTGATAGTTTTTTAAACTCCCTTGTTTGGTTCCTACATCATGGTCTATAGAATGGTCCTCTTCATTGACCATAGTTACAAGATAATTATAACAACAAACCTACACATTTCATCAGGTTGACCAAAAAGAGAATCTGTCTGAATGATTCGTTTTCGCCCAATATCTGATTACCTTAGGTATGATGACAGATTTAAAAGGCAATTTTACAGAACATACTATCATATAAAAATGGTTTGAAACAGGCCTAAAACCTAGTTTGTCATCCACCGACACACGCTGACCCTGTTGAAATGTTTGTATATAAAAAAACTAAAAGATTGATGTATAAAATGTGTTGTGTCTGTAAATAGTTAGTTTTCATGTAGGTAGTCGAGCAATTGTTTTTGCACAAAGCACTAGATGTAACTTATTTGATATTTATTATTATTTAAATAGAATGGATGTATGAATAAAAATGGTTTAAAACTAAGTGCGGTTTTTTGCTTTGCCATCAAACAAGAAAAGGGAAAATTTTCCTCTTTAAATAGAAAGAATGAATGACGCAAGAGCAAGAGGCTGTATAGAAGACTAATAAGCGGATAGATTTTAAGGAAAGCCAAAATTTTTGATTGCCAAATACACTTGCTATCTTCGTAAGGTATTGGTTTATACTCAACGCACTAAGGGCCCACTGAATAGGTAGACTAGTCTAGCAGTAGATTGTCTGTTGAAAAGCAAATACGCTTACTATCTTTGTAAGGGATTGGTTTATGTGCAAAGCACAAAGGACTCAATAAATAGTAGGACTAATTGAAGCAGTGCATTGATATAGTTGATGGGCCATTATACTTACTTTCTTCGAAAGGTATTGGTTTATGTGCAAAGCACAAAGAGCAGCACTAAATAGGTAGACTTATCGAGCAGTGCGACCCTGGTCCTTACTCTAAATGTGACCAGACCTCGTGATTCCTTTTGCCTTTTTACCTAGAACTAAAGAGAGCTGACAAAATCTCTCTTCACACTTTACATGCCAGATTTCGATGGTACCCGGTACCCTTTGAGAAGGGGTGGGTGATCTAAATTTTGACAACGTCCACTTTTTCCATTCTGATCTTTAAATGCAAGTGTTCTGAGACAATCAACACAACAAAAGTCACAAATCATCATCTCATTGTTAAAGATAAAAACATATCAAGACAAATAAACATACAGTGTATTATGAAAAGTAAAATTATAAATCGCAGTAAGATCTAATTTTGCCAAAATTCAACCCTTAGTTGTTTGCAGTGTGTACTCTTAACTATCAGATAAATGGGGAAGCTGAGAAAATTGGGGTTTGAAAATGGCTCAATATAGATACAACAGGGGCAAGGGTTGGAATTTTTTTGCTTCACTATCACCATGCTATGTGGTATGATATGTGACAGTAAAAAGAAGAGTTTAAAATAAAAATGAGGGGTCGGGAATTTTTTTTGAAAGATTAATAAGTGGGGGATAATATTGATAAGCACTGTAGGGCATATGACCTTTGTTCTTCTGTCGGTCTTCCAGCCGTCATAAATTCAGAATCAACCTGATAAAACAGTTTGTAATAAAATAAAGTCAATTAAAAGCTAAATAGCAAAATAGAATCTTTAAAAATCTATCATTCTTTGCCTACTATCTGCTACCATCCGCATACTGAAGGTTATAATCATTTCATTTCAAACGAAATCCCGTTCATCATAAAATATGTTCGTATGATTCCTGATGAATTAGAAGTTTCCTGAAAGTCTCATACGTTGCATTGATAATGCCCCAAGATACAAGGGCCCTTGAAAAATTAACGCCAACTCCAAAATAAATCCTTCCCAAAGACTGTCCTCTCAACGCGTAGATACTCTTGAATGTCCGCACCATTCCAAGATGTGGTCCACCCAGGTGTCGTTGCATGTTACTTTTTACTACATTCAATGGGTAGAACAGTGTGCTAAGTGTTGCGCCGAGGAGAGCACCGCTTATGAAGTCTTCAACAAAAGACAGCACTTCGATTTCTGTACTGGACAGTAAATTTTGTCCCGGCATGGAATCTTTGATTGGTCCACGTAAGGAGAAAAATAAGGCACTGCTCGGGCCGTTTCTCAAAATGATCACACTCAAACCTCTGTAGTATTCTTTGAAAGGGTAATGCTTCCATATTTTCCTAAATGCATGTACTGTGTTAGCAATCCGCGCATGGTGTTTGTGGTCTGATAATAATGTCTGCACCCGCTCAAACGGAGTGAGTACGGCCTCTAGTGTCCCTGCCATGAACCCTGAGCATACTTGCATTGCCACCTGGTTTTGCCCCGGGTAGTTGGACAACAGTATTTTCTGAAATTTATGATAGCACCCGAACATGATGGAGCACGATGCCCCCTTTTGCAGCAAGGGTGGGAGCACCCCGCGATACAAATTAGCCAGCCCCTCTGTCCTTAATTGCCTGAAGGCCTTGAAAGTTCTAACACCATCAACTTGCTGTCGAAGCATAAGTTTGAACATGGGGTACGTGAATAGAATGTTCACACAAGCTGCGCCTCCTCCGCAGACGAAATCTTGCCAGTCCTGGCTAAGTTTCTTGTTCAACACATTTGGTTTGGACGAATGGCCTAGCCCCTCCTCATCAGAAGAAGAACGAATAGGACTGTTCGTCATATCTTGAAAAATCATGTCATCTCCTACACATGCTTGATCAGTGAAACGAATATGGCAGTTTCTATGTTATCTGCTACTATGGGAGATCTTTTTGACGCCAGCTAGGCACGATTTCAGCTGTTTTCAAGCTTCATTCCGACACTTATTTCTGCCCTGATATTTCGCCATTATGAAAATCACACCAGCCTCGTTTTCATACGATTGTCTTGTTTCCATTCATCATCAAGGTTGATAAAAAGGAGCATGCTTCAGGCTCAGGTTTCAGTATATACAAATCTAATCATTTTCTCTGTTCTCTCACTAGGGGGTGGGCTTTGATTAGGACATACACTTTTTTTCCATTAGAACAATTTTATAAGAACACGAGCCTCAAATTTGGCCAAAACTTAAAAACAAGCTAAGAACAAACCGAGGCTGACCAATTTCGGCTCAATGTGAAAATTTTACGAAATACACGTTTTTTTTTAATAAGAAACCGGTTTATAAGAAACCTAGTACTAGAGCCCCAAAAATTTAAGAAACTTTTAGAACTACATCAATATCTTTAAGAAACTCCGAGAAATATAAGAGGACTTTCTGAGCCGGAAAGTAATATGTCAACAATACATTTTTGCTTGATTTAAGTTATCAACACGTTTTTATTTAGAGTAACACAGGATGTTGAGTCTAATTGTATTAGTTGGTGGGTTTCACTTTAATACAAGAAATATGCGAGGGAAAGTGCAAAATTTGATTTTAAGTGGGTATCTAAAAATAAGAAACTTTTAAGAAACTTTTAGTACTAGAAACTTGTAAAAAATTAAGAAACTTTTAGTACTAGGACCCAAGCTAGGTTTCTTATAGAAAAAAAAACGTGTAACCACAATTACTGAAATGATTAAAAAACAAGCTGATTGACAGCACACAAATAATGTCAGATGGTTAAGAGTAGAACTTTTAAACAACGAACACTTCTGATAGCAAAAAATGCTTCCTAATCATAGTAAAAGTAAGAAAAATTTAAGAACATTTCATGGCCAGGTATAAAACTAATCTTATCCAAGTGTTGCTGTTTCTTACTCGAAAACATGGAGGAGGGCTCATCGGAAACTCAGATTTAGGGCTCTCAAAAAACCTATGAAATCATAGGTTTTTGAGAAAATAATTTTTACTCCTTTAACCTTAAAAATATCAAAAGTTGATACACAGAACTTCAAAAAAGATGGGTAGGTAATCGTTGAAAATCGACGAATTAGAACATATTTTACCCCTGCTAGTAAAACTTGTACGAGACCAAATTTGAAAAATATGTAGTGGGGGTTACCCCTCACACACCCCTAATGTAATGTCTACTCTTATCTTCAATCCCTCCAGTGGCTCATCTCTATAGCTCCCTCTGTTCCCCCATAGCTACGCCCTACCTACGCCCCCTAATGAACAGGGGTTATAATGAAAACTCGAAGTTTACGTAATTCGTTTACAAAGCTGGCTTGTCCTGTTTGTCAAGCAGAGAGCATGCAATGCAAAGTGAGAACAAGTATTTAAAACAAGAAACAATTTGATGAATTCTCGATGAAAAGTTTCACACTGTGAGCTCTCGAAGAATGACAGCTATGCAGAAATCAACTCCATTTTGTGGTGAAGTTTTTGATTTCTGAAATTTGATATTCCAACCACGAGGAGACAGAATCGCTTGTTACGGGACCATGTGCCTTGTTGACCTCATCTGGAGAGGCCTAACTCTGTAATATCATTCAAAGTCAACAGAGAGAAGTTTATCAAGATGCAGGCGGAAAGCAGCGATGTTCTTTGGATTGTTATAGTTGGTTTCATCTTCGCTTTCGTCCTTGCCTTCGGAATTGGTGCCAACGATGTGGCCAACTCTTTCGGGACGTCGGTTGGAGCGAAGGTGTTGACGCTTCGGCAGGCCTGTGTTGTGGCGGGCATTTTTGAACTGGCTGGAGCTGTCCTCATTGGCGCGAAAGTTTCTGGTGAGCAGATATTTTTATTTACATTTTTATGAAGTTATGCTAGAGAATTGAGGGTTTTGAGATTGGATTTGTGTTATTTATTGCTGCTTATTGCTAGAAACCTAGAGTTGGCCTATTATAAGATTTAATGTTGGTCAATGTGATGACATGGCCTATGTAAACACTGGTGTCCTGTGTAAACTAAAGCACTCTCTCCATGCACTGCTTTGTTGTTTTTTGTTTTGCATAGGTAAATAAGAGATCTTTATGCAACTCAAGAATTCTGCAAAATTTAGAATTTAGAAATAAAGAGCTTTAAGTGCAACAATTCAACCCTAGTCATTCATTGCCCTGATTATTTATTACCTTGGTAATTTATTACCTTAGTATTGTATTACCAAAGCATTTTATTACCTTAGTAATTTATTGCCCTAGTAATTTATTTCTACGTAGACTACCTATAGATGATCACAGACTACCTAGATGATCACATGTCAATGAATGGATATAGAAAAATGTATGGAAATAAGTATTAAGCTACTTACAGGGGGGGGCAAATCCAGAATAAATCTTAAGGGGTATCAGGTAATTTATGGGGGCACAAATAAATGCTATTTTTTAACAGAAATACACGCTTTTAATTTTTAAGGAACATACCTCAAGGCCTAGTACTAAAAGTTCCTTAAATTTTCTATTGTTCTCTATTGTTACAGGAAACAATAGAACAAAATAATCCATTGAATTTTACAAGAAATCCTAGTTCTAGGTTCCTTATAAAAGGTTCTTTATAAAAAAAAGCGTGTATCAAGTATTCTAATGGGTGCCAACCTTCAGGATAGTGAGCAATGAGAGTTCTTTTCAACTTACCCCACCTCTCTAAATCCATCACTGGCTACATATTACACAAATCAACTAATGGGTATAGAGAAATGTATAGAAATAAGTAAATAAAGACACCTTATTTTTCATTTCAGATACAGTGCGGAAAGGCATTATCAATATCAACATGTTTGTTGGCAACGAACAGGGTGCTATGATCGGAGCGTTGAGTGCGCTTTGTGGGACAAGCATATGGCTCATAGTGGCTACATTCTTCAAACTTCCAGTTTCTGGCACACATAGTGTGGTAGGGGCCACCATTGGCTATGCCCTTGTTGCAAGTGGTCCTGATGGAATCAAGTGGTCCAAATTTGGAATGATTGGTAAGATGACCGCATTTTGATAACCTCTCATTTGCGAGTTTTGTGAATATTATGTAATATTCAACTATTGAGGAAAGCCAAATTACCCCCTAACACAGCTCCATATGCAAGGGAGAATGTGGAGGGTATGGACCCTTGAGATCACCCTAGTCATTTTTCCAAAAATTGATAAAACTTTACCCAAGGCTGGTTGAGGGGTGCTGCCCTTCAAAATTTCCTTGGGAAACAGAGATGACCACCCCACTTTTTGGAGCCTACTTATGCCACTGATCTAACATATACTGCATGATTAATCTTTTGATGAATGAATGAATAGCATTATCTGCCCATGGATTTTCCTACATGCATGTCAATATTTGATGCTGTGGTTGTTGGGTTTTAGGGTATGATCATACATCGCGTGGAACTAGATCCAACATCTCTTGTGTAATCGTCTATACAGATTCTGCTTTTCAAAGCAGGCTTTCTTCCTTTATGACTAGAGACCTCAGAAAAGTAACCCACTTGAACTCCTAATTGAAATCCACAAGGCTGTGCTTCTTGTATACTTAAACAACCTCAACATTGAAAATAATCATGAATACACTTGGTGACCTTACTCTAGCCTTTGATTGAAGATAGTCTAACTTTCTTGGGATATCTTAGGGATAATTTCTATGGGCAAGTCAAAGTTGCTGTTTTGTCGTTTCAAATTCATTTTGAGATATTTGATTACTATAGCTAAGCCACTCACCCATCTAAGGGTAGGGTATGAAATGATGACTTAACAGTGTCGTTCAAGAATGAATAAAAACTTTTTGGAAAGGCATCATGCAGAAATTTATTTATCTCCTTGATTTTCTTAGTGAGAACAGCACCTGGATGGGGGACCTTTTGAGATGTTGTCATAGGTACTCACTTCACTGTCTCTCAGAAGGGGGTAAAACAAGGGGTTCTGCTGTTCTCCTACTGGAAATAAAGCCCCTGGCCCTTCCCAGGCTAGTAAATCCAATGCTTACTTGCTTACAAAAAATCTCCTATTCCCATCTCACTTAAAATCCAGTTTTATCAGAATCACAGAAAAGCAATATCTACCTTTCTATGTAAGGCAATTAATCATTTTGCTCTGTCTTAGTTATATTGAGGCTCAAAGTAAAATACAACTCCCAGAGCTCTGAGTTTCTCTGGTGATCACTGACTCATCATGCAGCTTATCATGTCTGACTCTCACATATTTTTATTTCAGCTGCATCATGGGTGATTTCTCCTCTTCTTTCTGGAGCAATTTCAAGTGTTTTATTTATATTCATCAGAAGATTCATTCTTCAAAAGGTTTGTCTTACTTTTGTATAACTCTTCTTTACAGCTCTTGAAAATTTGCAATTTAAAATTTTAAAAAGCAACATTTGAAGAAAATAGTTAATGTGAGTTGTCAGTCGACAATTAGCATAAATAACGTCATAAGATAATTATGTTATTTTTTGACATTTATAAGCTGTTGGGTAGAAATGCATTGCACTGTATAATGATGCTAGATAACAAAATTTATTTCTGATTTATTTTGTTTTCTTTATTTCAGAGAAATCCGTTTAAGCATGGACTGCGAGCTATTCCATTATTTTATGGCTTCACAACTGCAATCAATTTGTTTTCTATATTTTTTGATTCAGGTGGAAGTAAGTAAACTGCTAAAGATTTGCTTTTAACTGTTGCGTCTTGTTATCCCAAGGCTGTCTAAAATATCACCTCTGTTGATTATGCTCTCCAGCGCTGGCAGAAAATCCACTGTCTGAAATATAGAATAAAAAGTCCTAATTAGTAAGTAGCTTATTAAGCAAGTTTGTCAACTGCAGTCAGGGGCAACACAAAACCTTTTTCATTTGGTATATCCTACAGGTAGGGTGTCCAACGACTCCTTTCCCTGAGCAGAGAACCAAGTCTTTAATGTGACTCAGTCAGAGTTTGAACCCACAACCTTCGACACAGTGGTGAGCACTCCACCCCTAGAACACCTCAGGACAAAAGTAGTCCCTTAGGTGTCACCATAAGAGCCAAGTTCCGTAGGAGAAAAAATGGTTAAAAATTCCAGTGCCTTTATCACACCATACCTCTAAAAGTATTGATAAGGTTTAAATGATGTTACTTATGGTAGATAGCAAAATTATGTCCTACCCCAGGCTACTCATATTACCCCTGTTGACCCTATGTTTTTAAATAGTTTGCATTAATCAGCGTTAATAATCATGTTTTTGTCAATATGATTTCTTCTTAAATTTCCCCTTTTTATCTTCAGGTCTTGGTCTAGGCCACCTAACATTATACATGGTGGTTGGCATCAGTGTTGGTTTTGGCTTCATTGTTTTTCTATTCGTTCATTTCCTGGTTGCCCCTTGGCTGAAGAAAAGAATCGACAGGGACCCGTCACTTCAAGTAAATGAAAGGGGTAATGATACCCAACATGGTGATCAGAGACATGATTTCACTAGATTTGAAAACGAGGAAGAAGCCCAAATGACGCAAACTACAACTTTTTCACTGCCTGAAGTATCTGTGCAGCAACCGGCAGGTACAATTTTGTTAGCAATTTTGACTGGTCAATTGTATATTATCCTGTTTGCAGCAAATTTCGTAATGTTTGCCCTTGAACACACAGACGTCTAGAGCCATAAAAATTTTTTTTATATGCAAATATACTTACTATTTTCAAAATTTATATGTCTAATTTCCAAAGCATATAATAGGTAAATAAATAAACTACTCAAGTCGGGCATTGATAGTTGTTGATAGGCAAATATGCTTACTATCATCGTTAGGTATTGTTCTGCAAAGGGCCCACTGAATAGGTAGACTAATCAAAGCAGTGATTCGATATTTGATAGGTAAATAAGCTTACTATCTTGGTAAGGGTTTGGTTTATATGGAAAGCACATAGGGCCCACTGAATAGGTTGAATAATCAAGCATTGCAACCCTAGTCCTCGTTTTGCCTTTTGCCTGGGATTACAGAGAAGTGTTAAATTCTCCCCCCCCCCCACTTTTTGTGAAAGGTCTGAAGGTGGTTTTGAACTGGGGAAGCTTTGAACAAGGGTCCAGTGATCTAATAACTCTGCCATCCCCGCCACGTATTTCTCTTAGCTATAGTAAAATATCGGTTGATTGGAACAATAACAACAGAACTTATTATAAATTACCTCAATCACTTACTCATCATTTCACTTTCCAGAAGCAAACGGAAGCTGTCCCCCTGAAATGAAATCACTACCTAATGGTGAATCAGTAGGATTTGAAGAGACGCTACGGAGGCTTGGTGTTGATGACATAACCCCAGCATCGACTGCTCCAACTACCCCCGTCGCAGGAAGAAGAACTGATGAGATTCAACTTGTGTCATCAGCAAGAAACTCTTTAAAAGAGGAGAAATCAGAAGCACAATTAAAAAAGAAACAGGAAAAAGAGCAGGATAGACTTTCAGCAAGAAATAAAATTTCGGATGATCCGAAAATAGCAAAGTTATTCAAGTTTCTACAAATAATGACGGCCTCGTTTGGGTCCTTTGCACATGGTGGCAATGATGTCAGGTAAATTGTTTATTTTCTCTATGTAAGATTTATAATCTCTTCAGTGCAGGTATTTCGCTATTGCGGCCAGTCTTTTTGGTCTGTAACACACAAAATCTTATGATAAAGACTCTTTCAGTGCAGCAACACTGGAACCTCCATAAACGGCCACCTCTATACAATCAACACCTCCTTACGACAGACTCCTCCATACAACAGACAGATACTTGAGTCCCGAAATTCACATAGTCATTCAAAACAACCTCTTCAAAGCGGACACCTCTGTTTAATGGACAATAAGATTAGTCTCAATGGTGTCCGTTGTATGAAAGTTCCACTGTACTCTGTTTTCTGGACTATTGTTTCTGGGCCATTGGTGATGGCTTTGTTAGGGTTCCACAATACTTTCATTTCCCTGCCTAGATTAATTGCCTGATTTTATGTATCAACCATCGTGTATTTGCTATCCAACACACTGATTTCAATCAGTTTTAACCTATGCATTCTCTATTCTAGTAACGCCATCGGTCCTGTGATATCGATATGGATTATATACAGAACTGGCATCGTTCAAAGTAAAGCTGCCACGCCAATTTGGATTCTGCTTTATGGAGGTGCTGGTATAGTTTTAGGATTATGTGTTTGGGGAAGAAGAGTGATCGAGACAATTGGAGAAAACCTCACGCCTGTCACTCCTACCAGGTATTTCTGCTTTCCTTGTAGCTTAGGTGATGTAGCTAAGAAGATGAAGCTAAAACGATTTAGCTAAGAAGATGTACTAAGGTAATGTAGCAAGTGTGATGCAGCTAAGAAGATGTAGTTAAAAAGATGTAGCTAATGTGATGAAGCTAAGGAGGTGTAGCTAAGAAGATGTAGCTAAGAAGATGAAGCTAGCCAAGATGATTTAGCTGAGGTGAATGGACAATTCTCTGAATGGCACAGAACTTCAAATTAGCTCGAATAATTGGAAACATAGCGGAGTAGAACATCCATTATTTAAGCTTAAGCTAAGGAGAATAGGGGATATAGCTGGTGTTGGTGGATTAAAGGAATTGTCCAGTAGGTCAGTTTAGTAGAGCGTATGAGGGACTAACCCAGAAGCCGTGGGTTCGAACCCTACTCCGGTCATTTCCATTCACCCAAATGGTCTTATTTAAGCTAGAAATTGTTTATCTTAGATTTGTAGTTTTAGTCATTTAAAAGTTCATATTGATTAGACATCCTATCTTGGTTCTACATTTGATTGCAGCTGTTACCTAAGAAAGTAAATACTTATATGCCAAATTTAGAATACTTCATATTTATCAGCTTATTGTAAAGTGACATTTTCATCGATTAAGTTCTTCAATCGTCGTTTGGATATTACCGTACGACTGCTAGTTTTTTTACTTTATTCCCAATTTGAGCAATTCAATAAATTCATTCACTCCAAACCAAAAAGAAACCACCACTTAGAGATTGCTCAAACTGAGCTCCTGAAAATTTAACAATAGGGATAATCTCTGGTTCATATAGCTAATTAGTCAATATTACTGCTAGAAACAATGTCCACTATTGCTGGAAAGCTTAGAATTAAGAACTTAGACTTGTTATTTTGAATAATGCTATTAGCTAATTACAACTTTTTTATTTCTAGTGGGTTCTGTATCGAAATTGGATCTGCATTGACAGTGCTGATAGCCTCAAATTTAGGAATTCCTGTTTCAACAACTCACTGCAAAGTGGGTTCCGTCGTTTTTACTGGTCGTGTTAGATCACGTGATGTGGTAGACTGGTCGCTATTCGTCAATATTGTTATCTCATGGGTTGTTACCATGCCAATCACAGGTGAGTTAAATTCGAAGTCAACAAATAAAATCATCTGTTTTATCTTACCATGTGTTATTGACCCTCCAAATGTTCATAACTTTAGGCCTATACAGGATTATTACCCTAGGTAATATACTGTGAAGGGACATCTCGCAGTAATAGGCGTACTTGGACAGAAGAAGGCCTTGGGAAAATTAGGTTTAGGTCCATCGACAGTACTAACCCACCACTAAGAAACTGAATGTTGCAGAACCAGGCTACTGGCTGCCTGGTTTCCTATAGGTTGAGAAGAAATAGGTGAAGAATTTCAAATATATTCAGCAGGACAGCCATTGAATTCGCAGGAAATGCCAAATCTTTTCAATCAAAAGTATTTTCTGGAGCAATGTAAATGTTCAAGCTGAAAACCATTCTCTACTATCTGGCTGGCTAAAGTTATAAGTCAGTTTCTCGGTTAGTCTTGTTTTGGCCTGGAAAAGCTGGTGTAACAAACAGTCTCATCATTCACCAGCCCAGCACAGCACAGCTGGAGGTACTCACTAAAAGCAGTCGAAATTACAATCATCCAAAACTTGCGGCCTGGAACGTGAGAACATAATCCAGGAAACTTCCGACCTGAGCGATGTACTGCTCTTGTAGCGTTTGAACTACACCGCTACAACATCGATTTCGCTGCTCTTAGTGAAACAAGATTCAGGGTCCCTCACTGAGACAGCTGGTTAATTCAACTTTTATTGGAAAGGCAAACCATCTTCAGAAAACATGAGTCAGGCGTGGATTTTCCCATCAACTCATCTACCCGGCTATCAGAACTACCCTTCGATCACTCAGGCCTTTTCATTTCACTCCGCTTGCCATTGCACAAGAAACGCACTCTCCATCTCATAAATGTTTATCATTCCATTATACAGCATACAGATGTAATAAAACATGCATTATATGAAGATCTATCAGCTATTATTCGGCTATACCAGTTCGTGATGAATGTATTGTCCTTGGTGACTCCAATTCCAGAGTCGACTGTGACTACCATAATTGGCCTTCAGTACTTGGTCATCATGACATCGGCAAAGCAAACAGCAACGGTCACCTTCTCCTTGCAATGTGTGGTGAAAACAATCTTACCATCACCAATACGCACTTTCAGCTACCAAACAAGCTTAAGTCCACATGGAAGCAGCCTCGCTCTTGCCATTGGCATCTAATTGACTGCATTATCACAAAGTCCTCTGACATCGCAGACCTCCATGTGATAAGGGTCATGAGAGGTGCTGACTGCTGGCAGATCACCGACTTTTAACCTCAAAAGTATTTCTCAAGACTACCAAACCATCCCTAGGAAAAGCTCAACGAATTCCGAAAAAAGTTCTGTATATCGAAACTCGAATCAGAAGAATTAGTGGTAGCACTCAAAATCTCATCTAAAAGAACTAGCTGACACCATTCTTGGGCATCAAAACATACTCCAGAGGCGGATCTAGTGCTAAAAGCTGACAGACTTCCGTAAGTCTTGTAAGTCGGTCTTGATCCGCATCTTGACTGGTTTTACGAGAACGACACTGAAATCGCTGAGCTATTGAAATCAAGGGGTAATGAAACTGGTGGAAGGTTAAAGGCAGTAAAACTAACCATGGCAAGCAAAATTCGAGCTATGAAGGACAAATTGTGATAAGAACGTGCAGAGGAGATACAGCGAGATGCTGACAATGGAAACTTAAAAGAGCTGTTTCAATCGCTAACTGCTGTCAATGGACCCAAGAAAAGGTCCACTGTCCCACTCCTAAACTCCGACGGTTGCAGGCTCCTTACTTCATCCGAGGACATTCGTGAAAGGTGGACAGAACACTTCACACAGCTTCTAAGCGAGACCAGCAACTACGGTGAGAATGTAGTCCACAAACATCCCTTAACGGCCAGTAATTGACACTCTAACCAATGTTCCCACTGTTAATGAATGAAGAGAAGGTCATCAGACATTTAAAATGCTATAAAAGTGCGGATGTTGATGGAATTCCACCAGAACTGTTTGTGCATGAAGAAGCCATGCTTGCAGAACATCTGCACAAAATGATTTTGAGGATCTGGTGTGACGAGACCACGCCTGCTGAGCTCCCTGATGCAATCATCACCATCTTCAAGAAGAACGATCGCCACAACACCAGCAACTATCGTGGCATTAGTTTGCTAGCCGTAGCCGGGAAAGTCTTTGCTCTATTGCTGCTGAATAGAATGCGTGATCCTGTTACAGAATCCGTGCTACATGAAACCCTGTGGATTTCGCCGAAATCGCGGAACTAATGACATGATTTTTGCCCTCTCTCGGCTCATGGAGAAATCACGGGAACAAAACCAACACCTACCTTATTGGCCCTTTTTACGCCGGCCCTAAATGACGTTAATTTTCGTCCTGCGGCGGAATAAGGGCCGGCGTTAAAAGGGCCAAAATTTTACAAATTTTCTCAAAGAGCGGTGTTAATTTCTTATTATATTTTTTGCTGACATGCACCTTATTTTAGGCTTTATTTGGATATAGTAATGTATATTTAACCAAAATTAGAAGAGAAACAGCAACAAAACAGAAAGTAAACTACTATAGATTAGCAAAGTTAGTGTTAAGAGTTACTAAATCATATGTCTATGTCCTGAAATGGGTTTTCACACAAATGGGATAGGTTTGAGGCTTGGGTGACTACCTCAGTAATGTGTGCCTTTCTAAAGCCGGAAAGAATGAGCTCTTTAGATTCCTTTAACCCTATTATGGCCGGGGGGGGGCACAAAGTGCCCGCGGCAAATTAAAAATGCTGTATCTCTCAAAAAACACGTAATATTCTACTGGCACCTGTTCGACTTTTCCTCAAATTTATCAGAGAACCTAATAAAATTATTTTTGTTACTATCACACCTTTGCTGATCACGTGACAGCTCTTTTGTCAACAAGCGGTCAGGTGTTAAAATGTTTCAGGGCCTATATTTCTGCAACTATAATACATAGAGACTTGCTGGAAGCATCATTGGCTTTGTTTTGACAAGGGCTTTTGAATGATATATAATTTATTAGTATTTGCTGACGTAAGCAAAATTAAAAATCTATGACGTCATCAATGTTTATGACGTCATATCTATAAAAGACAATTTTTTTTTTCATTTGAAATTCCCTTTTTGGCGTTCCTAAATAGAGATAAACTAGAAAAAATTCCATTTTTCAATCTGAATAGCTATTTTATCTTATTTTTCTTCATTGTAAAATTCATCGACTTGAACATTTATGAAAAAAAGGGTAAAAATATAAAAGAATATGAAATAATGTCGAAAAAATTCATAGATTATGATTTGAAAATGCTTTTTGTTCATAAATAGACCATTTCAGAGGCAAAAATACAATAAGGATAGCTTCAATAACAAGCTAAATGCCTATAAGTAGTTATCATGGTTTTTCAGACTTATGACGTCACTGTGACGTCATTGGTAGCCATTATGGTTTTGAAAACACCATCAATCGATAGAGCAAGTAAAGTTCTATAGTTCTACCAAGTTTCAAGCTTTTATCGCGTTCCTAACAAGAATTATAGGGGGCGGGCACAATAAGCCCCCCCCCGGTAGTACAAGGGTCCAAAAAGCCCGGTAGTAATAGGGTTAAGTGTTCATACATTTCAATGATTTGAGAGATGAGACTAGGGAGGAGCAATGTGAATATGAGGTGGAAGAAGACGCCATCGAAGTGCAGTCGGACGATAGATACAGAATGCACCGAGAAAGAGACGATCGTAATTGACTAATTTTTTCATGATAGTAGCTACTTTTTTTATCTTTTTCAAAGGATAAAACACGTCTGTAAAACATAGTTTTAAATTTTTTCTTTCCTTGGTCTTTGTCCGGCGTAAAACGCGGCCCTAAATGGCGTTAAAGCAGATTCTTGGGGTGGCGGAATTAGGGCGGGCGTAAAAAGGGCCGGCGTTAAATTAGGGCCGGCGTAAAAAGGGCCGACAAGGTATACATGACATATGTTGACTTCACAAAAGCATTTGATCTTATAAACCGCGAGGTATTGTGGGTAATTGTTAGAGAGAGGGGATGTGCTACGAAATTTGTCAACATTTTAAAGCTTCTGCATACCAACATGTGTGTTAAGATCTCGGTAGATGGTGCCTTAACTCGAGACATACAGTACAACAATTGTGTAAGACAAGGATGCATACTTGCTCCTACACTTTTCTCACTCTTTGCTGCAGCTCTCTTTAGATGTGCCTTTTTAGACACACCTGATGATGGCATCTACCTCCACTTCAGAATGGACGGCTCACTGTACAACCTTCGCCGTCTCCAATCCAGCAACAAATGCCTCGTGAGAGAGTTCCAATACGTTGATGACTGCGCTTTCGTTGCCAATTCAGAGCAGTGCCGTGGGAATAGAGGAACCCACACAAGAGCAGTTTTTAGGGGCCCACTTAGAATTTTCCTGGCATTTCAGGGGGCAGCAAAAACCCCTGTGCAATAATGTGGAGGATGTATAGTATTTCTGTATTTTACTTTTAAGGCGTAGATCTTCTTTTTTGTTCACTATTGACTGTTTTAATTAGCTTTTTCGTTAGAAGAAACCACGAAAGAAAGGTCTTAATACAAATCTGTAATTTTTCATCCTTGCTATTGTCTCTTTCCATGTCAATATATTTTACTGTCTTCACTGTCAATAAACTTTTCAATTGAAAGCAACAGGTCCATACGCAACAACGTTTTTCAGCAAAAAGTCATTTAATGGAGGCTGTAATTATCTGTGATTGCATCACTAGCTCCCTGTTGCCAGATCGTGCAAATAAACGGGTTCTGGAATAGAGGATGGTACCTAACCTGATACTCAAAGTAGAATATTGAACAACATCATTGAGGAGATAAACCTGATTCCAGTTGGAATAGTACATATGACATGTTAGGATTTCTGTGGATTATCTCATTTCGACTTTTGTGAGGTGGTAAACATAAACTAGCTCACTGAACCTGTTGCATACTTTCTTCTAGTGAGACATTCCATTTTTTTCCAGGTGCAATATCAGCTGGTGTTTATGCGGCCATAACTCACGCCTTGTAGAAGTATTCACCAACTCGAAGGGACGAGGTTTGACATAAAATCAACTATTTTGATATTTAAGAGTATTTTATTAATGCCCACTTAGGCCATGCTTATAAAAACCATTCATCAAATGGATGTGGTTATAAATATAGAACATCCTCAGTTATGAAAATTACGATAAAAGTATTTGCTGCATGTGGTACTTTGAAGATAGATGATAGAACGATGAATGAAAACAGTATCGTACCGAAATAATATCAATCGAGATAATTTGTGAGAATGAAAATGACCCGAGTAGGGCTCGAACCCACGACCTCTAGATTCGTACTCAAGAAATCGATATATGCTATTTTGGGCATGATACTGTTATGATTTATCGTTTTATCATTTAAGAATTGTATCTGAGAGAGAGTCGATATCATTTTCATAATCTTTGTAAGATAGACAGAAGATGCAAATCACTCTCTTGCATAGGTTTTTGAACCTGGGGAGGTCGAACATCCAAAATAGATTAATAGAAGACGTTCATTCTACATTTGAAAAAGTAATTGTTTACACTCATTTTTTATAAGAAACCATAAGGCAAGATTTTCAAAAATTAGGATACTTTCATGGGAGATATTGTTTGAAATAAAGAAAAACTTTGTATGTTCTCTTTAAAAAAAAGAAGTTTAAAAGCTCTCAACGACCTTCATTGGCACAAGATCGTAACGTATTTCATCTCATAAGGTATTTTTTCTGGAATGAATTTTATGGGGTAAGATTTTATAGGGTCAAGTTCAATTGTTGATAACCTCAAGTTCTTCATATCAAGATTTACTCAAAAAATATAGGATTTAGGGTTAAGAAACTTGTTAAGAAACCTTTCGTACCAAATTTGGGATGAAAGTTAAACTATGGTACCAAGATTTAGTATTCAGTGAAAACCCGCAACTATTAACCTAAAAAATTAGAACCTTTTAGCCTAAGATTTTAACATTTTGATCGTTTATTCGGGGCAAAAATTACAAATTTTAGGTTATAAGGTTGGTAATTTTACCAACAATGATAATGGTATTTAAGGAGTGTCGAAACACGTACAAACAACCATTAACCATCATTATTACTGCTTTTAAATACAATTTATCAGGGTAACTCCTAAAAATGTTGGTTCTTAGTTGAGGGTTTGTGCTGTAGTTTCTTATAAAAAAATGATTGGATCAGCAGTTTTGATGCGATGGTCTTTAAAGAATCTTGTCGTTTAAAGTAACTGACGTATATACCAATAAAAATGAATGCAATGCCTAGATTGTTGGTGCCATATCTAATGGTTCTTATGCCTATAAATCAATGGCACCAATCCACGGTTAAGTTTACACTATATTCTATTAAAATGAAATTTAAACTGAAACTGAGTATATTTAAACATGTCATACCTCCATATCTCGTTGCTGGGAAGTATTCGAAGTTTTACTAACAAAGTCAAAATTTATTTTATAAAAGATTGATTAGTATAGTCTGATTGCAAATGTAAAATTCAAATATGTATTTTGTGTTCCTAATTCCGGTCGTTGATTTGTAAAGTGGATGAATTTTCAATGAAAACATTATCTTAAGATTGTCAGTCTTTCTGATTCGAATGCAGCAATTTGCAGGATCTTACTTGAGTCAGACCACAGGGGGTTACTTTTGGGCCATGCTCTGGTTTTGGGTCTCGTCAGATCTCATCCAAACGCAAAATGAAAAAAACTTACTGCCAGTGGTAATAATTCCTGATAAGATGAGTGAATTTGTCATCGATTGCTGTTTTGGCTGTTCACAATGCGCGAGTCACTGTTTAGGGTATAGTTGCATTAATAGCTGGTATCCTTGTATGCATAGAGAAATAATACTGGCTCAAGTCAAGAGCCTTGTGGAACTCAACATTTATTTCTTCCACATTGGAGCTCACCCCATTCCCTCTAAAATCAATTCGTACGAGTGAACATTGTCCCATGAATTTTCAAAGGACAATGCTCTAGGTTTAGGACCAATTTAGGATCCCATGGTTTATTTGAAATCGCATTGTCCCCTTAATACAGGGATCTTACTCTACAATGGCAACACCCGAAAAGGGTCTGGGACCGAAGTCGGATGTTTTCATGCAGTGAATTCCCTGTGAATTTGAGCTGGTTGTTTTATTGGTATTACCTTATATGATACATTTTAACCTTTTATATCACTTTATTACCTTTTCTACTGTCACCTTATAACTTAATTGTATGTCAACTACATTAGATAAAAGGTAGCTAGGTTTCGGTATCACTACACCAAGTATCTCTCTGGCAATACGGGATTTCAATCGAATACCCTGGGGGCCTGGGATCAAGCAACTAACTGTAAGACTCCAGTGCATAAATGCATTGAAATTAATCATTAAAAATTCCCCATGATGCATTGCGTGAAAAGAGATTTGGAATCTCCGAATTGTTAGCTTTTAACTCGATCGAATCTACCCAAAATAGAAATAAACAAAACAAACAACTAGAATATCAATCTTTCAATCTTCATTTATTCGCAAACGGCACCACACCGTTGATTATGTAACTTTTAAAAAACGAATCGATTTTGCCGTTCAGCTATTTAATAATTCATTTTCGATGAAAACTTTGTCTTTTTGGTATCTATAGTTGTATTCAATGTGAGGATTATTTCGGAATATGGCTTTGTTATGGGTTAATTTTTCTGTTCATCTTTCTCGATTTTGCTACCTGACCTTCAAAATTATCCCAGGCACCAGAGGCATAGGGTTGGTGGCATTACAATTTTAATTTTTTTTCAATTTACATAAACATAACTTGCTACACTTTTACAAGGAGCGTCGTTATCAATGCCAACAGTAAAAAGGAAGAGATAAAACTAAACTACGATATACTAAATAGCATGAACGAAATTACACATTAGAGAATTTCCTTACGGTTGCTTAGGACGATAGAGAGCGGTTGTATCGTGGTATGGTATTAATTGTTTATGTATTGTAACTTATTACATTGGAGTATAAAAAAAAGAAAAGAGAACGGTTGAACTCAGCCCCAGTTAGGTAAAGATGATCCCTTCATAACTTTTCAAACTCTCTCATAAGAATCAAAGGGCCTATCTGTATGGACGAAGTCATCCCCCCTAAAAGCTTACAGGTAGTATGAAAACGCACAAGTTTATAAATGGAATCTCGTCCCACCTTGACAAGCAGAGTGTCTGTTCACGTGGACGAAACCTTCCCACCTTCCATGCTAACAACTGGGAGGTGGGATGATAACAGTACAACTAGGAGAGAGAAAGGGAACTCACAGCGTAGCTTTGTACGCCTTCGATAACTTTCCATACTAATTAAAACTGCATTGAAAGAAAAATTGACTAAAATGCTTCTAGTCCTATTACTTAAGTAACTATTGAATTCTTGAAACTATCTGAGTGTCTAAAATGCCAGCTTCATTCAATTTTAGCCGTAGGTGCTGGATTTATAGAGGAAGTTTCCCCTTTCTGGCATAAATTGCTTATGATGCTCCTTTCCCAGGTTGTAGTTAACCCTTGGAGTAACATATTTGATGTTTCAGGTGAAGAGGAGCATGATACTATGAAGAAGTAGAAGTATTGTACTCCCCTTAACGAACCATCCCTCATGAGAATTTTCCTAGATCTACCCCTTTTCCTGACCCCACAGTCCCAAATTAACTGTAGTTAATCTAGTTCTGTTATTCTCCTCTAAAAGTAGACTACTAGTACCTAGGGCTGAGATCTCAAGACTTTTCAAACTTGGTTCTGTGATGTTCAGTTTCGATGACCTCGTCAAACGCCAGGTTCCTCTTTCCATTTCACCTTGGCGACCCCTCCCACTCGTTGCCGAGGCAAGCTGACGAAGAGGGCGCTCCACTGCCTGTCCAGTATCTTAGTTACTTGTACTCACTCTACGCATGCGCATATGTTTAACAAAAGGAAATCATTTCGCTCGATGTTGTTTCCAATTTGGCAGCCATATTTACGAGAAGATGTTTTGAGTTCCAGTTAAAGCCCTCTAAACGAAATCAACTCTTCAACTTACAACTGTAAACATCCTCACTCGTACAGGCAGAAAACTGACGAATATGGCGACGCAGGAAGGGAAGCTGCCCACGAAAGAGCGAATCTTGAAACGTTAGTATAACTCTTCGCTTTGCTGCATACTAAACTGTAATAATAGCCCGTTGTACTCGTGTAAGCGTGGGGAGAAATTAGTTAGATAACTTCTATCCTATTCTAAATCGTGTTTTCTTTTCTCAAGATGTTCCAATGCCTCCGACACACCGACTAACGACTAAGGAAATAATAGATACAAATGGAAAGCCGAGAGTGGACGTGATAAAGGCCCATTTTATTCTGGAGGGAAGACTGGAGGACGAGGCAGCCCTGCACATCATAAACGAAGGGGCGAGCATTCTGAGGCAGGAAAAAACCATGCTAGACGTTGATGCACCCATCACTGGTATGATCATTTCGCTTCGACATTTATTCCAGCATTCGCCTTATCATGATTTATTATTGCTAATCGCGAATGATTTTCATTATTGTGGGCAGGGCTGGCGAGACGGCTTCCTAGGCCCGATGATTTTTTCGTTGCTTGTTGCTTGGAATATCGCTTCAAAGCAACTCGATCCTCTGTGGGGATCGGCGTTGGAGGTTGCGAAACACAGGCTAAGCAGATAAAAACCTCTAATTACGTTGTGTAGACTTAAATGCATCTTCAGCGCTAATTGTTCAGCTGAGTGCTACACTAGGCATTTGCCGATATGCAAATTGACGGAATTCCCACTAGACGCAGAGCTCATCCTGCCAGAACAAGCTAAGCTCTTGCAGTGCAGGCTCTCCGAACTCCGACCTTATATAATTTGCTGCAAACCCAGCGAATTCGTTTTCTTTCATATTTTACAAGCTTAGGCCTAAGACAAATGCACACAGAGATGACACTCGTATTCTGGATTTCTGAATCATTTTACTTTGTTTGTCTGTGAGTGGTGGAGGTACCTGCCAGCTCCTGCAAACTGTTCATGTGGTTAATTGTGTTGTGTTGTATTGATGCTTTGTGCTTCCAATTTGGTGGAATTCTTTGCTCTATCAAGCTCGTCCTCTAATTTCATCTAAGTATTGTCAGACCTGCACAAGTTTGCAGACAAAGGGGGTAGTTGGAGTCTCTCCAACAACTTCATTAAATAAGAAATATAACCTATCATGAACCATATTAGAATTAAAGGTTTTATGGAAACTTTATTGAAGGAGAGAGTTAAATTTTCTTTTATAAGAAAATATGCTAAGTCTTTGCTCAAGAGTTTCTTAGTTTTTTCCCTTATTGATGTGCAAAATAATTGTAAAGCAAGTTCCCAAATAAAACTTCATTAAATAAGAAATATAACCTATCATGAACCATATTAGGATTAAAGGTTTTATGGAAACTTTATAGAAGGAGAGTGTAGAAATTCTTTTTGCATAAGAAACTATGCTAAATATTTGCATAAAAGTTTCTTACCTTCTTTTCCTTGTTGATTTACAAAAATACCTTATTGAGAAAGTTCACAAATAAAACTTTTTTTTAACTCTTTTTCTTGACGTTAAATCTCCTCATAAAGTTTTGTCTGGCTCCATCACAGTTCTTTTTAAAAATGAGTGTCTGGAAAGTGAAAGGAAAAGGAAAAAATTGGTCAAAGTGTATTGATTGCAGACTATCAACCTCAACCTTTATTTTGATTTCTTATATTTCAACTGACGCCAAGGGGCGGACTGGGAGGTCAACTGGTCACCAGGAAATGAATGCTTGGGGGCCTAAAACAGCTAGGGTTGGTAGGGTATGGTAAGCTAGTGGGTTCCGGGTGCAGGAGACGAGGCCCCTGGAAGCTCAGGCTCCTCATAAATAGCTTTTCTTTTCCAAAACTACCGCAGCTTTATAAAAAAATGAATAAAACTACATGTTGAAAATTTTCCCCTAGGAAATGTTCTGCTATCCTGGTGGGCAGTTTGCCCCTTAATGCAAGCACAGGCTTAGCAACTTAATGACTTTTCTTACAGCATTGTGAATTAATGAAAAATCATATTGGGTTCTGCTTTATGACCTGAAAATTACCAAATTTGGAAGACAATGACAATGTAAAATTAGTAGAGTTAGGCTGATGAGCAGGACTGCCAAGAAGGGGGGTAGCCGGGGCAACTGCCCCAGGGCCCGGGACCTGCAAGGGGCCAGGAAAATGAAGCTTTGAGTTTTTCATTAAATTTCGTTTTGATATCAAAGAGCTGGGCCGGTTAAAGAGAACATGTCTCATTATTGAGGGTAGTTTCTGCTGTAGAAATTATTAGGTGTTTTCAAATTCGATTTCGAAACAACTTTTTGGATTGAAAATATCCCTCTCAGGTGAAATTTGTTGAACTCATTGATGTAAGCTCTTTCTTTTAAGAACACATTCAAAAAGAACACGGAGCCTATATTTGGTCAATGAAAATGGAGAAAAACAATAGTGAAAATAGATTCACATGAGCCTCTGCCAAAAGCATCTTAATTCTTACTAAAAAGGACTGCATAAATATTTGATTTTCGATGCTTGCCTCCTTTTCATAGTTGTGATGTCTTGAATGTTGAACATGCCATATATTATATAACAAATAGGTAATCTCTTTTAATGAATATTAGTGAAACCATTCCATGCAGCCTTTTTATCATGCTGCATATCCAATTGAAGCATTTTACTTCCTCATAGAACTGTATTTTTGAATTTTCATGGCCTTGCAGTACTTTTCTTTAAAAAGAATTCCGTTGGTATATGTTGTTGTATCATTAGGACAAGACCAGTTTGACAAACAATAGAGTCAGTGATTAAAAATCCTGCAAAAGAGTTGATGAATATGTGAATGATTGATGGGCCTTGTTCATAAAATTTAAAGAAGTTTGTGATCTCGAGACCTAAGGTGCCTTCCTGTAAGTAAAATAGTATGTGATCCCTACACTGGCTGTGCAGCAACAACTAAAGTTGCAGCAACGCCTAAACTTTTGCATACTATGTATGGTTTCATGTTATTGGTAAATAAATGAGTGCAACTGCTTTTCATTAAAGTGTGATTAAGTTTCAATTCAAGTGTTTAGTTTGAGTTTCTGGATGATGTAGAATGTTCTTTATTAGTTGGCAAAGGAGCGGCAGGATTTTTCTCACCATTTGAAACAATGTACAGAACTTGTGTGCTTACAGGATTTAGTCAGATTGAAAAGGTAATCTTTTAGAGATTGATGAAGCATTCAGGAGATTTGGATTTCCTTGGATTTGGATCTGTTGGCACAAAGGGAGTTAAACACTCATTCATTGCAGGGTTATTTAGATTTTTGAATCGCTGTGTAAAGTTCACTTTCTGGAATTCATGTAGGTTTATTGGGGCTCCTATGGGTTAAATGGTGCGTACCAGAGATATGGGAACCCTTTCCCCTCCAGAAATTTTGCATTAAAAAGTGTTCAGGGATTTGAATGCCCAAGATGATATGTGAACAGCAACGTGGAGGGATATCTTGCAGTAAGGTAGATGATGTTTAGTTGTGTGGAGGGATATCATCAGTAAGGTGGAGGGTGTGCTGTTATATTATGGGATATCTTGCTGTAATGTAGAGGGATATCATCAGTAATTTAGAGGGTGTGCTGTAATGTGGAGGCTGTATCAATGACATTGGGGGATATCCTGCACAATGAGGAGAGTATTCAGTAATATCAGGAAAAATCTTCAGTAATGTGGAGGGATATTTTGCAGTATTGTGAAGGATATTCAGTAATATGGAGATATATTTTGCAGTATTGTGGAGGATATTTAGTAATATGGAGGGATATCACCAGTAATGTGGAGGGTGTGCTGTTATGTTGAGGGATATCTTGCTGTAATGTAGAGGGATATCATCACTAATTTAGAGGGTGTGCTGTAATGTGGAGGCTGTATCAGTAACATTGGGGGTATATCCTGCATAATGGGGAGAGTATTCAGTAAAATCAGGAAAAATCTTGTGTAATTTGGAGGGATATTTTGCAGTATTGTGAATGATATTCAGTAATGTGGAGGGATATCACCAGTAACGTTCAGGAATATTATCAATAAGGTGGAGGAATTTTTATCCCAACAATCCCATGATGTAAGTATAATTAGCCCGGCTAGAGTTACCAGCATCTATTTTTAATATTTAATGGTTGGAAAACAGCCAGATATCTCGGCTATGTATCGTACAGTTATCAATAAACAAAAGTCGGGAACAACCCAGCACAGCAGGAGGAGCAAAAGACGACAAACGTACAATGAATATATTACCAGTTTATTTGCAGCTTCGGGTGAAATTACTGTGCATCAGCTGGGGGTTCCTTTCACTGCCTTACGAAACCAGGATCAGATGGATTAGGCTTTAGATTAGACTTTAGATTTGCACAGATTTAGCTGAGGTTTTCAGAAGAATGCGCGAGATTTCAGTAATTCTTATCTTGGATAGAATCACCCAAGGCATTTTTATCAACTGTGATATAAGTAAACGCTATCGACCGCCCTAATGTTATTCATAAAGCAAGCTGTGAAAAGATTTTTATCTGTGGAGATTTTCTACGGCTAACACTTCTGCACATTGTGGGTTGTTGTCTATCTCTAGCAATCCCTAATCCTAATTCTCTCGAATCACAGTCTTTCATCAGATGTTCTGTTGTATTCGAAGCAGGCACAGGTCCAGCTTTAAAGTTCCGGTTCATTTTGTCAGTGTGTACTTTCGTTTTCATCTACTAGCAAATCAGTTATACTTCGTGTATACGCATTTTTTCATAAGCAATTTCAGCCCCGGCTCAAAACTGAAAATTGCTTAGCTAAATGGCCCATTTGAGTACTCAAAATTGCTTAGCAATTGCCTAGCTTTTTTGCTTAAAAATTGGTTTCTTAGGATACTATCTCAAAAGTTGTTGTACAATGAATGTCATTGGTATCTTGCATACAAAAGTGTGTCCGGGTTACTAATATCCACTATAACCTACCTCCCTATAGCTGCTTCACGATTTTCATTGCCAGTAGGATCAGAACTAAAAAAAATTTAAGTTGCTTAGCATTCTTCTATCCAGTACTGGAATTGCTTAACTTTTTGTCTTATCGAGCACTGACTTGCTTATAAAGAAATTGCTTATAAAAAATGCGTGTAATTTTCAATGTATTTATTTTGTCAGTGTACTTTCGTTCTCCTCTACTAGAAAATTAGTTACATGACGTCATGAAAGATCGTGTGCGTATGGACTGCCGTGGCATTTCGACGACCTGGTTGTTACTGACGATGGCATCCGATCTCTTGTGAAGCGAATCTAGTTTGTTTGGTTGAGTTCTGGTTTTCTGGTCTTTCTACGGTTTGACCTGTTAAATAATTCAGACCACTTCCCAACCAAACACCCAGGCGAATCCCGAATGCTTTCAACTGTTAATGACAGCAGCATCAACAACACTCAACTCTGAATACTGACTCTTTCACAGACGTGATAAGGCCTTAATTCATGACATGATTAATAATTCGGAAGATCCTGAGATATCTCACGTGTGCGTTGTTAGAACCTTTTACGTCTAATCTCTTAGCTGATTAGTTTAATTTGGAATGCAGCAGTCGCACAACTTGGTTTCAGACTATTCAACTCTGGAAATTAGTTGGACATAACCTTCGGAAATTAAATGGCCTGGATATCTTCCATACTCTTTTTTATAAGGTTTGATGAGGTCTTTCCGTGGAGTTAAATCTTTTACCCATCTTCTCTCTGCTTTTAAGAAGGCTCTGGTGCAATATGCTACTTTAACCATAGTAATAGAACAAATGACGTCAATCTTTGGTTAATTAACTCTTATGTTAAAACTGATTAATCCGTGGAACGTTCGCAGCTACAGTTGATTAATGTTAACTACAGTTAATGGGATTCAACGTGGCATATCGTTCCAATTATTACACCAGAGTAATAGCAACTTCTTTCCGGATACTCTAGTTTGACTGTGGGGTATGTAGATTATCGCAAACACTTGATTGAATTGAATTGCTTGCTGAATTGTTGTTGCTGTTGTTTGCTGCTTGCTCAAACACGGTATTAGTTCTATTGTTACCTTTCTCAAATGTCGTGATCGAAAAGCAACCATTTCGAAATTAAAACGTCGAATCGGATTCAAACGAGGAACGAATTCGCTTCAGCTGTGCAAATATAAGGGGAATGAATGGGAAATGTGCTGACTTGTTTTTATAAATTAATCATAGCTTGGAATCACTCCGAACCATTCTCGTTTTCTCGTGCTTTCCTCGCTCTTTGAACAGGTGAACAAATCCACGATTTCAGTATTACTTCATGTAAGCAGACACCTCACTTAGCCTCCCTTGAATCTCAGTTGAATTTGAAGGTATCCAAACGAGGCCAAGTCCGCAAGCTTTTGCTTTGTTCAGTTGTGGCTGCTGTGTGAAGACTTGCTCCACGAGTCCTTGTTTCCCTGTTTTCAGATATGCTGACGTCACTCCGGCAATAAGATTCACCGGAAGAGGCACAGGGAGACAAGGAATCGCGGAGAAAGTCTAGCCTATGCACGTAAACATTTGCCTTTTTGAGACGAAGCAGGATTTGGAAAACCAATAGAGATTTCATGCGAGAAGGAAAATAAATCAAAATAGCCAGAAATACCGGAAACATAGCGAAATGAACATAAAGAAACTTAAACTTTCTGCCTGACACTCAACAAAGTAATACGTTAGAAAGAGAACGAAACAGAAACTTAACAGATTCGTACACCCTGATGTGGATCGAAATAGGCCAATCAGAAAAGAGGTGAATGATTAGTATGGTGTGGGAAAACCAATCAACACCCACGATACAGTCAGCTGACCAATGATTACTTAAAGAGTCCTAAGGCGAAAACGAACTCTTTCTGTCTACAAAATAGGCGATCCCTGGTTTTTAAGTAGACTGGTTCCAAAATTTGAGGCTCATGTAAAAAGATAAGTGTATTTCGAAAATAGAGCCAATTCTAAGGTAATTTGTAGTTGTTCCATTCGGAATGCACCATTCCACTTCCAAGCACTATGCAAGGTACGGTATTGAGTGAATACAGAACTTGTTTACGCTCTGATTTCGTTCAGCTCGTGTTGTTTCGTAAACATCAACTGTAATTGTACCCACGGTGTCTCTGGCAACCATTTGCCAGTGGAAATAATCTTGTTTATTTGCACAGCCATCAAGCGTGATGTTGTTTTCAATGTCGGCTTGCTACACCTGCGTATCCGTTTCTTCTGACAGATGTTTTTCTTGGGTGGCCAATCCACCATCCTTCGCATCTTACTTGACTTGTTTTCCTTCGCAGCATTTTAAAACCCAACTTCAGACCTGTCCCATAAATTGTGGAGATAGAATGTGCCAGCTCTCTGTGATTCCAGGCAAAAAGGCAAAAGGAATCACAAGGTGTGGTCACATCGAGAGGAAGGACCAGGATTGCACTGCTCGATTAGTCTACCTATTCAACCAAACCAATACCTTTCGAAGATAATTAGCGTATTTGCCTATCAACAATTAATGCACTGCTTTGATTACTCTACCTATTCAGTGTGGTCCTTTGTGCTTTGCACATAAACCACTAAGCGAAGAAATATAATTAAGCGTTCCCGTACATCAACAGTAATGTGAAGGGACTTGGTAGAAATTTCGAGGATGTTAAATAACTCTGAGGGCTATCTTGAAGTTATATGGAGGAATGTTGTAGAAATGTTAAGGATATGTATGTAAACGAATATTCTAAAGTAGCCCCATGCCCCACTTTGCAAGCATAAACAGAACTTTTGTTTAGTCGAAAAGAAAACAAGTGGAAAAATCAATTGTTGATGAACAAGGCACTGTTTGCGCCATCATTCGATTTCTTACGCCACCATTTGTTTGCTGACGATATAATTTGTTTGCTGACGCCATCATTCGTTTGCTGACGCCACCATTTGTTTGCTGACGCCATCATTCCTTTGCTGACGCCACCATTTGTTTGCTGACGCCACAATTTGTTTGCTGACGCCACCATTCGTTTGCTGACGCCATCATTCGTTTTCTGACGCCATCATTTGTTTGCTGACGCCACCATTTGTTTGCTGACGCCACCATTTGTTTGCTGACGCCACCATTCGTTTTCTGACGCCAGCCAACTATCAATGTACTACTTTCATTAGTTTAGGTATTCAGTAGGTCCTTCTTGAATTGCGATTAGTTTACTAGCCAATACCTTGCTAAGATAGTCAGCGTATTTGCCTATAAACAATCATCTATCAATTCACTGTTCCATTGTAAACCTATTCGTGGGGGCTCTTGCATTGTTACTCGATCTGAACGTAACAAAATTAAGCTTACTCGCTTTCCAAGAAAAGAAGGAAATATTTGTTGCTTGCCTCTTGCTCATACAATTTTAAAACAGATTTTGCAGTGGCCTCTGGTCGGTTAAGGCCCTTTAATACCATTGTTAAATATTTCGTAAATTTTCTTAAATTTCCACGGCTTTTCATTCAATAACTAAACAAATACTAATTTAAGAATACTTAATATGTTTAAGCAGCTTTGCCAGAATTGATTGTTTTCGTCTACCGAATCAGGCAAACAGACGGGGAATCAGGCTCTCCACACCGACGCTAATTTCGACCGATTCCAATTACGCTGGAAATAGAAAACGTGACTTAGGCCGTCTTAAGTGAGTTTAATGCTTCTCGTTTGAGTTGCACAGAAACTCGCGGTTTTCAGGCCTCGATATTCGGGTTTTGCGTTTGTTTGGATTTTCCAATCAAAGATTGAATGAAATAACGAGGTTGGCTCGAACTCAGTCAGGAATCCAACCTCTATTCTGTGCGTAAATGGAGATTCTCCCGAGTGTTGTTGTAGTTGTTTAGGTCCGGAAATTTGTGTTTTTTGTATTGCTTGGATATTCTAATAAAGGTATTGATTGGAATGATACAAGTTTTTTATAAAAAAATACGCGTAGGTAGAATATGGAGGCCTTTCAACGGGTAAAAATTGCAGTAACTTAGTTTTTTCCTCATTTAGGTCAGGTTATATACTAGACAGGTTAAGTTTTTATTTGCTGCAGAGGCAGAAATGACTCATTTTCACCATTAGGCCAGAATAACCTTCCAAGAAGATTGTAAGAAAGTTCCTAATAAAGCTAGAATTCACCACTTTGAAATAATGTAATAACTATAAATTTCCTGTCATTCGAATATTTAGAAAGCCTACCCTCGTTTTATGAATATTCCAAACCTTTTCTGGTCGATCAATCTACGACCGCAATCTCTTTTCCTGGCTCTGGTATTGTATTCAACTTAATCCAGCACATGCGTTTTACAAATGAAAGCGTTGTCTTACGAGACCTTTCAGTGGAGGTAAATCTTTCACCCATCTCTTATCCCTGCTTTCGAGACGGCTCTGACGCAATGAGGTCTATTTATGCTATTGTAATAGAACGAGTGACGTCAATCTTGGGTTAATCAACTATTATATGAACTCGGATTAATCTGTTGAACGTCGAGAAGATTTCGAAGCCATTTTCTGAGCAAACGTGGGTTTTGCAGCTGCGCGAACTTTTTGCTCAAATACGGAAAATTAGTAGACCAGAATTGAATTTTTGCCAAATATAATTGCTTATTTGCTGCCATTTAGTCAATCAATATTTGCTACTTACAAACTAGTAATTCCCCTTTTTATTTACTGCTACCTTACTTTTCGTTCTTCAATTTGCATGCATTTTAAGTGGCATAATGAACCGCTCAAACATTGTGGCCAAAAGGAAGAAAGGCAGACAACTTTTTACTATGATAGATTAAGACCATGCTTTGTCAAATAATCCGTCTTTCAGCCCATGCAGGACCAAAAGTTTAGAATGAGTCTTGAATGTATTCCTACACTCTTTTTTTTTTATAAGAATATCTAATTTTTTTCTGAGCCTCAATATTCTTAATTTTTTGCCATTTTGAGCCTCGGAATATTCTTAAATTATTCTTATGGCAGAAAACACGGATATAGCAATAAATTGTTATTATTGTCGTAAATGCCAAAAAAGCACACCTACAGTATTACAAATATGGTGGATAACAGAACAATATCCTTATTGCCTGTAAAACAGAGCTCATCGACACTTGCATCAAAATCTAGGTGAGTGTATTTAAACCATTCCCGGTAAAAGCACACCAATTCAGAAGTAAAGAAACACTCGCTAAAAATTTTTTCCATGGTATCTGAGCCTCGAAATATTCTTAAAATATTCTTAGATTTCACCGATTTTGAGGCTCATTATTCTTATAAAATTTATTCTTATAAAAAAAAAAGAGTGTAATTGATTACAAAAGCATCCGGATGCTAATGCATGCCAGCAATTCGCTCAGGCATTGGATTGATATATTTATACTGTTTCTCTTTTTGTAGTTTGCGGAGACATTCATGGACAGTTCTATGACCTTGTAAAACTATTTGAAGTTGGAGGGAATCCGGCAACCACACGATACCTATTTCTTGGGGATTATGTTGACAGAGGATACTTTTCAATAGAGGTAAATGCAAAATACTTTGTTGCTGTCATTGCATACTGGGTAGCCGGATAATTATCATCTGTGTTTGGACTGCTGTTTAAGGTCTGTGGCTCAAAAGTGATCCAGATTTTGGCAAGCACGTTCCTTATTTCAAGAAGAGGAAAAAACCTGGTTATTGAAATGTCATTTTTCGTTACCCATCTTGGCATCCCATGCAATCTTCCGGACAGTTAGCAACCAACATGAATGAGCCTAATCATTAAAAGCATTTCTTATATTTAATGATTTGTGTGTCGATCTTGTTTCCATTTGAAGTGCCCATCTGGGAATACCTTTGCCAGTTGTATACATCTCCTGTATAGAATTATTTAAGTTTCTGTCTTAAGTGGTATGAGCATTAGGGGATACCATCTCTGGTGCAAAAAAAACCAAGATTAAGTTGTTGAAATACCAATCTTGATAAACCAGGGTTGAAACCTTAAGTTTAGTTTTCAAAAATGATTTAGACTGATAGGGGATGTCCAAAAAACTTGAAAGGTCTCTGATTTCCAAGCAGCTTTGGAAATGTGCAACCAGACCATGACTTTCTAGTTTGAAAGAACTTTATAACCTTGAGGAACATATTTGCAGACACTGTGGGCGTTGTTCGGTACAGTGGAGGATGTTCAGTACTGGTGGGTGGTGTGTTCAGCACTGGAGGGGGCTCAGTTGTTCAAGGTTGTTTATTGATAACAGCAATATCGCAATTGTTGAAGTTTTTATCCTGTTAAATAATCCGATATTATTATTATTATTATTATTATTATTATTATTATTATTAGTTCAGTACTAGAGGGGGCTCAGTGCTGTTGATGTTCAGTACTGTGGGGGATATTACCAGGAGGATTCATTAAGCTTTTTCTAAATTACTTTCCTTTTTCTTGCAGTGTGTTTTATATTTATGGGCGTTGAAAATCTCATATCCAAAGACCCTTTTCTTACTTCGCGGAAATCATGAATGTAGGCATCTCACAGAATATTTCACCTTCAAGACGGAATGTAAGTAATTTTCCCATTTTAAACTCCTACATTGATTCTGAGCAGGTCCTTTTATCAGTATAATGCTCATTATGATTTCAAGAAATGGTCATAATGATAGGTGATTTGAGATGATGATCTATTATCAACCATTTGAACAAATAATCCCATCGTCTTACTTCATTAACTTCCTGTGAACAAAAATTTTCAAAATATTTCATCGTGATCAGGCTGTGATTGTTTACAAATCTTGACTGAAGCTTCCCCCCAGAGGCTCATGGGATATACTTCATCAAAAGATGCAATCTCTCGAGCAACGGAACAAGGAATTAGAGATTTTCATATCCGAAAATAAATCTGGGAAACAAAATGAAAGGCTTTCAGTACTCTGTTATAAGAATAAAGCTTTTTCACTCTAGTTTATTAGAAGCCTTTCTTTTTGTTACCCAGATTTATCTTCTATTTCCTAGTTCCATTGCTTGAGAGATTGCACCTTTGCCTAAGTATATCCCATTTTTGATATCTATATTTTACCTAATGACTTAAGCTATCAATTATGTTGTTATTGTCACACAAATACATACAAACATAACTTAGAATTGAAACAAGAAAGGAGACTGGCTCTCTGTTACTTAAAGTTTCATGCTCACGTAATCATCAGACAGACTATTATCTGTCTGTCTGATGATTACGTGAGCATGAAACTTTAAGTAACAGAGAGCCAGTCTCCTTTCTTGTTTCAATTCTATATTGCTCTGTACGTTCGTGCATCGAGCACTGTGATGCGGCGTTAACAACGCATTCGCTATAGAGATACAAACATAACTTATATTTATTTTCTGCTAGCAGGGGTTAGTTGGTCTATGGATTTATCTAGGCATTTTGGTTGTAGAGCAGAGTTTTATGGCTGGATACCCTTCCTGATGCCAACCCTTTTAGTCACCTTTTATGAATACAAGGGATTCGAAGGATGAATTCTGTCTCCAACCACAGGGGAGAATAATGCTATTATCAAATAACTTAGATTGAATATTTGGGTGAAATTATTTTTTTGGATTTAAAGAATAGCGACCAATGTGTCTTCTTCTTCCGTTTAATTGGTCAACTTCAACAGGTTGAAGGCTTAGCCGATGTGCTGTTGCGGGGGTTCAAGGATCAATTAAAAGTTAAAAATAAATAAGTAAATAAAGAAAAAAAAATAAAAGAAGCCGAGCGATCAATTAATTCAAAGGTTAAAAAATGCGATGCAATCAGTTGATAAAAGGCTAAAAAGTATTTTTTATCAATGTTGTTGATGATTTGAATTGCAGGTAAAATAAAGTACTCAGAAGCAGTTTACGACGCGTGCATGGAATCCTTCGACTGCTTGCCTCTAGCTGCTCTCTTGAATCAACAATTCATTTGTCTTCATGGCGGACTCTCTCCTGAAATTTTCTCACTTGATGACATTAAACAGGTACGTCTAAAGCCTACTCTGGGAGGTTTCCATGGTATCTTATTTGGTAATTTAGCAAAACCTAGAAAGGAAACAGGTTTCTTGTACCTTCTCCCTTTATTTGACTCCAAAGAGGCCTTGCAAAGGATCGTATTTTAAGGCCCTGTCAAGCTTGTTAAATTTCTTTTTGATTGTTCCTTGACGTTTGTAGAGAAATATGTTGGAGCCAATTAATTTGCATCTTTGGCCCTTTTTACCCCAACCCTAATTCTGCAATTCTTTTTGGGAAAATGTTGTAGAATTTTGGACCTTTTGATTACCCTTTCAACAACACTGCCAACCAAAATTTAAGATCAGTGTAAAAATGGCAGGTAAGGTGTTTAAAATTCTATTACCAGAAATCAAAATTTGGATGCCCTAGCACATGCAAAATCTAAGCTTGCAAAGTACAGCTCATGCACTGTTTTTATGGTCATAGACTGACTATAACAAGAGTTGACTTTAAGATGTTTCAGTTGAAGTTTCATTTGAATTGATGTTTCTTCAATGTTCTTACTTCAGATTGATAGATTCAAGGAGCCGCCTGCATTCGGGCCTATGTGTGACATTCTGTGGTCAGATCCATTGGAAGACTACGGCAGTGAAAAGGCCACCACCGAGACTTTCACACACAACAGTGTTAGAGGATGTTCATATTTCTACAGGTTTGTGCCCAAATATTTGTTTCATAAGCTTACAGCAGAATTTTAAGAAATTAATTGTTAATACTGTCATACTGATACATGATAACAATCCTCAAGAGTACTGATGGTATCCCTCCACAAAACTGACCATCCTCCAATGTACTTGATGGTATCCCTCCACAGAAATGGATGGTATCCCCCCAAAGTACTGATGGTATCCACCCATAGAACTGATAATGTCCTCCATTACTGAACACCCTCCACAGTATTGCACAAATGTTCCAAAGACTTATAAGTCAAACTTTAATGGAGACTGAAAATGTCTCAGAGTAGGACGCACCACTTATAGATTAGTAGCTACTCGAGTACGCCTCTGCTGAGCAATTGGAACTCTCTAGAGCAACTCGAGCCAATCAATCACAAAATCTTAAACCAAACTTTGTCCGAAATACTCTGAAAGTATTTTGACCTACAAACAATTTACCTTTGAGTTGTTTTCATTTCAGTTACCTCGCATGTTGCGAATTCCTGCAAAGAAATAACTTACTTTCAATTATTCGTGCACACGAGGCTCAAGATGCTGGGTAAGTCATTCCTGTTAGAGGCCGTCTGACTTGATTTGTTGATAATTGTTTCTGGTTGTCAAATGTGACATTGCAAATTGGTTCAACATTAGGTTGTGCAAGAAAACTATAATTTGTTAACACTGTGACTTTGCATGAATATAACCCTTTGCAGCACAGATTTGACGAAAATATAGACTTCTATGAAATTCTTTGATGACATGTAACCCTTCTTGTGGAAAATTTCCAGATTTTGATTCTGATTTTGTCATTTCAGATATCGAATGTACAGAAAGAGTCAGTCAACTGGATTCCCTTCACTTATCACTATTTTCTCAGCGCCTAATTATCTGGATGTCTATAACAACAAAGGTTAGAATATTCTTTGCATACTACAGATAATTCATTTATATCAAGGGACCTCATATATAAGTCAACTATTTTCCTTTCACTCATTTACTTAGAATTCTTTATTCCATGATTATCTGGATGTCTATAACAACAAATGCAAGAATGATACTTCATTAATAGATTGATGAAGAGTACATTTGTAAGCCATCTTTTCTCTTAAGGCACCTTTTATCCAGAAGGATTTTGATTTTTGTTCTTTTAATAGCGCTGGTTGAGAATAGTAGGTTTATATTTCAAACCTTTCTGCTCCAAGAGCTGGCAGACATCCCCCAAACAGAAAAGTGTTTGTTTACAAACAGTGAATGAGTTGAAATTAGAATTTTCCAATCAATTTTTCAACAATTACCCACCAACCAATTCCACTATGTGTGCATGCTTTATGGATACACAATTTCCATGGATTTGTGATTTGCTCATGATGATACTCATTATATTCAGCTGCTGTTCTGAAGTACGAAAACAACGTGATGAACATTCGACAGTTCAACTGCTCTCCCCACCCTTACTGGCTTCCCAATTTCATGGATGTGTTCACCTGGTCTATCCCTTTTGTAGGAGAAAAAGGTAAGTCGTTTCACAGAGAAGCTTGCTCTTATTCAATACGTTTTCTTGTCTTATACTGGTAACAAGGTAATAGGAGTTTCTTTTATGTAAATGCGATGATGACACAGTGATCTATGTTGCTGATAAAGATTTGAAAGTCATCAAAACCAAGCTCTCAAATGGTTTGCAGTCAATTGGTTTGATGAAAATGGATTCATAATATATTTGAAAAAGGCAAGACGGAATCTCTTCTTTCTCAGAACTTTGCGAAGGGTTGCAAAACAGAGCGAGACACTTGATGTAATGTACTGAGGTTCTAAAATATTAAACACCAAACAATACAAGTATCTTGGTATTGTAATAGACAGTACCCTAAATCTGAATACCCACTTTGAAAAGTGCTTCGAACGAGCATCACCTACCTATGGATTACAGGCAAAGATAAGATATTCCATTGATCTGACCTCTGCAAAGGCCGTCTATGACTCACTGATACGTTGTTCTAGTTTTATATTGGTAACTGAGAACCCCACAAGCTGCATCCTTTCCAAAACGTTTTCTGATTCTTTCAGTGACTGAAATGCTGGTGAACGTGTTGAATATTTGCACTGATGAAGAACTCACTTCAGACGAGGAAGACATTGATGAGCAAGCCTCGGCCAAACGCAAGGAAATCATCAGGAATAAGATTCGTGCCATCGGCAAAATGGCTAGAGTTTTTACTGTACTAAGGTGAGTCATTAAACATATCATCATTCTAAGGGTAAGGTGGTGGTTTATGTCAATTGCAGTAGCCTGCTCCGGTATAATTTAATCATCCTAAGGGTTCACACCCTTTTTAAACAAGGAAAAAGTCTATAAGAAACCTAGAACTAGGATCTCACGCAAAATGTATTGCATTCTTTTGTTTTATTGTCTCCTTCAATGATAGAAAATTTAAGGAACTTTTATTACTAGGACTTGAGGTAGGTTATTTCTGAAATAAAGCGTGTATTAATTTTTTTTCTGATTTCTTCCCATCCCTTCCTCCTCATAAATGACCCCTAGGAAAAAAATATTTCCTTCATCTTGTGACTGGCGTAACATTTTGTACAGTTGTCCTGCAAAATAGATGATTGATTGAAATTTCTAGCAAAGGTAAAGGAAAGGTTCAAGCTTTCAATATCATTTATTTGGAAAATATTCTGTAGCCAGTACTGAATAGAGCATATCGATCAGAAATTTTACACAAGAAAATATTTTTTAATTGTAGAGAAGAAAGCGAGAGTATTCTACAACTGAAAGGACTTACTCCATCTGGAGCCTTGCCTGTTGGACTTCTGTCTGGTGGAAAAGATTCTCTTCACTCAGGTATTTTCTTCTCAATGTTTTTTATTTCTTCTCAAAGTTTTTTTTTCTGTTTCTCGAGATGCTGTAAATTCTGTTTCAAGCTCCCCTTCTCAATGAAGCCTCCCCTGGAAAGTTTAATTTTACAAAATTACAAGAAGATGGGGGCTAATAACTGCTGATAACTCCTTTTTACATTAGTTGTACCACACTTTCTCTTATAAGACCCCCTTGAATTTATTGGTTTCATTCCTTGGGGGCTTGATATATAATTCATTGTATTTATCCAGCAAGGTCAATGAGATGCAAACGTTTTTGGCCTGAAAGTTGAATGAATTTTTTCTTGATTGGTCTTTACTAAAACACAGAGGTTTTTCTCACGCAATATCCCTTATTGATTATTTTTTTGTAAAATTTTCTCAGAATGCAAATAGCTCTATAAAAACCTCGACTTGACCCTGAGAAACAAAAGTTTTAGAGTCATTATCACTTTGAGGTCGCATCCTGTGAAACACTGTTAGTGACCAGATACAAACACTACCTTCCGTTGGTACTTTCAAAGGAGCAATCTAGCCCCGGTCTTTTTCTAAAATTTGCTTCACCATCATGTTTAAATATACGAATCAAAGAGATATCACACGTTATTCCTTTGATGCACTACATGAAAATTATTTAACAAATTATCTTAAAGATTAGGCCCTATCAAACCCATTCGTGATCATGGATAGGGCCTGATAGGACAGAATCTTGAAGATCGTTTATTAACTGATTTATATGTAATGCGTCAAAGGAATAACATGTGATATCTCTATGATTCGTATATTTGAACATTAAGTTTATAAATTCTTTTATGACCTCGTCGAGAAATCAAAGTAACAAGAGTGCTTCACCATTCTAAGAATGCATTTGTTCACGCATGATCTGGTACTTACTTATTGCTTCTCTTGTTTCCAGCACTGTCTGAACTGGCACCGAACCACAAAATTGCTGGGTTCAACGAAGCGAAATCTCTGGACCGTGCAAACGAGCGCATGCCACCGAGAAAACAATCCCTGGAGCGAAACACCGCCCCCCTGAAGAACAAAATCGGAAAAGCTTAAGAAGACAACTTGGAAAATGGCCTAAAACATTATATTCTAGTCGACTATCACAGATATGTGGTGGCGCCTATATTGATCGAGCGAAGACTTTTGGTTGGTAAGTGTTCCAAGCTGATTGACAGCAGCGATTGGAGACGTTTATTGACATGACAGTAAGCATAGCATAGCCTGTCTGTTGATTGGTTGGTTGGTAGTGCCGCCTATTTATTACCCATGCATTCTATTTCACGTATACCATTTGCAGACGTTAGAGCCACGGTTTTATCGCTTGTTCATTCGCTTTTTGAAGCGCGACGGTTGGTTTTGTGATGGTTACTTTGAAACGGCTGGCCTTGATGTGTTTTACGTGATTCGAGACAAGTTCAAATCTGCACCTTTTAAGATAAGCTATTAGATCCATTGACCATGCTTGTGTAATGATGCATTGCTACCTACAGCATCATAATACGTGATGGTTGTCTGATATTTACCAAGCTCTTAACCTTGAATTCAAGAACATTAAACAAGCAGGGTAAGAACGTTGCATATCTATGATACGCTTAGGCCAGATGTTTTACGTTCTTGGTTTCAAGTTCACAGTAGTGTTGAATTGGGATCAGAGAACCTGTATCGAGCAATGCATCAAGGGATACCAAGGGGGCAAATTTGTATTAATTGAATAGGGAAGCCTTGGCAGGGGAAGGATCGATTGAAATTCACCTCACAAGAGCGAGCTTCTGTCACTTGTAGCTCCGATGGTTCTTCCATATTTGACGCTCGGGTTAATGAAATAGCTTAAGTTTGCCTGCATGTGAGAAGCCATATGATTTAGCGTGAGGTAGAAGCAATAGAAATAGCGAGATGGTTGTGTCTAAAATATCTATTCTTAACTATAACACTGTTGTTGAAGAAAATTTCAAAAATTAACCATAGCTGAGTTGACCCATTTAGCTCATTTGGCATCGATTAAAACTGAATCTGAAGGTTGTTGCGATATACTTCACGGATGACGATGTTGTCAGTTTACTGCAAGGCCTAATTACAAATGTTATTGAGTTATTTTCCAACTGCACGATTCTAAGAAATACAGCCAGAGTTTCCCAATACTTGAAGTTTTGCAGCAATTTTCCTATGTCAGTGTAAAAATCTGATGTATTTGAGGCTCTTCAAAAATCATCATTAAATCGACTCTTACACGGAAGAACTGCAATATGTTTATTAAATTTCTGGTCATTCAAGAGTCTGGGTTTCTTATAAAAGGAAATACGTATACTGGCGTCTGAGAAAAAAGCTACAAGTTCGGTTTGATCCAGCGGTGAAAATCTTCTCCAAAGCAATAAATTTTCAGTGATATTTGTCTTGAGGAGTGAAAACTTTAATGTCATTACTTACAATTCCTGAAATCAATCATTTACTTAATAAGATCCAATTTTTCTTATACCAACCAGAGCTTTGAACAACAAATCAAGTTTGTAGCTTTTTCCCCGGGACACCCAGTGTATATTCGGAACGTAGGATTGACAGATTGTTAGCTATGACTAACAACTAACCTCTTTGAACTGATTAAGATAGAAGGCTCACTCGTTAGGTGGTTCGAATAAATAGTTTTGAATGCTAGGATGCTTTGCCTTTTAATTTTAAGTAATTCTTTGATGCTTTTTAACTTATTCACACTTGTGTATTTATGATTATGAGCAAGTTGAGATTAATCATTAATTGTCTTGTTTATCCTCCCACTGTGTACCGTGTTTTACCTGGTTTGACCTTCCGTGTTAACCAGTGTTCTACCTAGTTTACCCTTCCGCGTTAACCAGTGTTTAACCTGGTTTACCCTTCCGTGTTAACCAGTGTTAAACGTGGTTTACCCTTCCGTGTTAACCAGTGTTTTACCTGGTTTACCCTTCCCTGTTAACCGGTGTTTAACCTGGTTTACCCTTCCGTGTTAACCGGTGTTTAACCTGGTTTATCCGTCCGTGTTAACCAGTGTTTAACCTGGTTTCCCTTACCGGTTAACAGGGAAGGGTAAACCACGTTTAACACTGGTTAACACGGAAGGGTAAACCAGGTTAAACACTGGTTAACGCAGAAGGGTAAACTAGGTAGAACACTGGTTTACCCTTCCGTGTTAACCAGTGTTTAAACTGGTTTACCCTGCCGTGTTAACCAGTGTTTAACCTGGTTTACCCTTCCGTGTTAACCAGTGTTTAACCTGGTTTACCCTTCTGTGTTAACCAGTGTTAAACCTGGTTTACCCTTCCGTGTTAGCCAGTGTTTAACCTGGTTTACCCTTCCGTGTTAACCAGTGTTTAACCTGGTTTACCCTTCCGTGTTAACCAGTGTTTAACGTGGATTACCCTTCCTTCGTTTACCGTGTTTTCCATGGAACTAGTTTAGTGGGTGTAATACAACATTCCGGTTTATCATACATCAAAACGAAACAGTGAAAAATGAACGAAAGGTAAAAGTTACAACAAACTACACGGTTAAATGAACATTTACCAAGTCCTATATCAAGATTTTAGGCCCCCTCATTCCACGGTCTGCGAAATAGCCTAAATCAAAGTGCAATGAGAACAAGGATTTCAAGATGGCTTCCCTCGAAAGTCTGATTCTCTAGGAGTCTCTTTGTTTTTATCATATCTAGGGCAATACATCATCAGCTTAGACTTTCTAATTGTTTCTGAAAATATATTCCTTATTGATAGTGGGAAAAAGGTTAAGCTAACTTTGTACAGCAATGCAATGTGTACAGCATACAATTTGTTTCAAAAAGGTGGCCTTTCTATCCAGCGGTGGATTTAGGGGGCGTTTCCAGGCTCCGGAAACTCCTCCCCTTGGCCATGATAATATATTTTCGTATTGAATATGTATAGGGAATACACGTCTTTTTTCTTATAAGAAACTTAGCTCAGGTCCTAGTACTAAAAGTTTCTTAAGTTTTCACCAGTTTCTAGAAATAAAAGTTTCTTAAAAGTTTCTTATTTTTATATAAGCAAATATTAATTAACTATTGTCAGATGATGATGCATGCCAAAATGGTTATTGTGGCATGCATCTTATGGTACTTGTGGCATACATTTATTCACTGTAAAAATCTTCGAACACGGGAACTGATGAGTTAACTGTGTTAGCAAGTTCAAATCAGGCAAAAATGTGCTTTTGGTGTACTATTTTCAAGCAGTAATGGTTCAAAATTTGAAGTTTCTTAAAAATATTGGTTTAGTTCTAAAAGTTTCTTAACTTTTTTGGCGTTCAAGTACTAGGTTTCTTAAAAAAAGGGTTTCTTATAAGAAAAAAACGTGTATGTCACTGTCTCAATTTCTACATGATTTGTATAACATAATTCAGGATCCTAAGCCATTTTTAAGGCCTCCAACACATACTGTACATTGAAAAGAAAAACGTGGAAATTTTTGAAGATGAAATACCATGCATTTATATGTCACGTGACATAATATTTTGAATCACACAGAGTTCTCCTTCGCAGCGGTAACAGCTGAGAGGCCTTTTCAAACAGAACAACTTGAAGCAGGAGTGAGAGGGAATATCTCTGATTGATTTGAAGATAAAACGTGAGTATTAGTTCTTTCAAGATAAGCACATTGTAAATAGAGAGGGTATATGTGACAGTTTTCAGTGGCGTAGCTATTTGTGGCCAAAAGGGAGCCTAACTACTGCCGTTTATAAACACATAAGATTCAGTCACAAGAAGGACTTTTAGGCCTACCTTAGGCCTACTCTCAGCACCAAGATAGTAAGGTAAGATATGTGTGAATTGGGAGTTTAAGTTGCGGGGACGGCAAGTTCGACTCTAATGTCAGGTTCCCTTTGCTGTGTATTCTATCCAGGGTGAAATCCATGTAAAGGTTGGCTACGCCAGATATTACACGCAAAAGAAACAATATAGAAAAACATGATCTATTGATTTAGCTGGATATCCTGGATTTATTATTGATTTAATCGAATTTCACACTACAGGGCCAGATCCAGCACCCACAGAAAGGGGGATGACATAACACATATTTCAAGGGATAATGTATGGGAAATACGGTATTTTATAACTAATTGTATTGTTCTTGTACCAAAATAGGGTGGGCGTACGCCCCTTACGCCCCCGGATCTGGGCCTGGATTTCCTGGGGAGGGAGATGGATTGTACCATGGGATTCTCTGAATTAGGAGTAGGAAGTTCTTGCATACAAACACTTGTGATGATTTGCCACCCCTGGTTCAGGGTGGGAAGTGTGTATTTGCAACGCTGGAGGTTGACAACATGCCGATTGCCTTAAAACAATAAACTACTGTGTAGGAGCAGACCTAGAATAGATCTGAATGGGACAATGAGAATGAGAGTGCTAATAAATGCTGTTCTTTAATAGAAATATCAAGAATGATCTATTCTAATGAAAGTGGGCAATGAGAGTCTTATTTATCGGCAAGGGGGCAACTACACCACCTAAGTCTGCCACTACTATTTGTTCCAGAATTGTTCACAATATCTGTCCATAACAGAAAAGTCTGGGGCGGCCTCCTTGTTTTCAATCACGGCTGAAGCGAATCCTAAGTGTAAAGATGATGTTCTACCCCCTTGTAACATTCACAGCGATAAGCATCGATAGGTTTCCTAGCTTGAGTTTACAGTTACATTTGTTTTATTTCATACTACGAGAGCAGAACAAATATTTCAATTTAGATTTTCTGCCTTCTTTTCAGAAACGGGAAGAAAGTAAAAGATAAAAGATGGCACGAGGACAGCAAAAAGTTCAGTCTCAGCAGAAAAATGCAGAAAGGAAAGCAAAGATGAAGAAAGGGACAAGTCAGAAAAAAGCCGCAAATGCTGCATTGATTTACAGCTGCACTGTGTGCAAGGTAGGTGTTAGATTTGTAATGATCTTCTTTTTCTTCTTTGATTTGGGAAAAGGCAAGGAAAAGCCCTCAAAATAAGGTGTTTGATAAGAAATAGGGGCTCAGGTTCTTTTCATAACCCCTGAGGCATAAGAAAAGGTACTTTTTGCGTAATGTATCATCAAGAACCTTGAAATCAATTTCTGATCTTAGTAAGAAATTTCATTGATAATAGTTCACATTGAGAGCTCAAAGTAGTTAAACTATTATTAATCTTGCATTGTGATGAATTTCATTTTTGGAGCTCCTTGAACCAGCTCATAGGGCTAAACCTGCTAGTCATTTTCAAATCAAAGAAATCAAAAAGGAAATGCAAATGAAATTAAAACTTCAATCATGGAAGGGAAGGCGGGGGAAAATCCTGGCCTTCAAATTGCAAGTTAGGTTGTTTTTTTCTTGTATAACATCTTTACTGTCAATCACATTTCATTGGAACCCCTAAGGCAGATCATGTACCTAGAAACAAAGCATAAAGCTCTATCAGCAGCTCCTTGCCTAAACAACAAATGAAGTTCTGACGAATCTAGATTTTAAATAGAAATAACCTGTTATTGTGAAATCAGAGATAACACTAGCTTGAGGTGTGGGGCTGGATTGGAAACCAAATCAGACGCTAGCCACCTGTTTGCAATTTTGAATTTTGAGAGCAATGTTTGGTTTTGTCTTCAATTTCCCAATTTCAGAGCGTCATTAGCAAAATAAGACTTCATCCTGCCAAAATGTCAGTTCTGGTGCCTTTCCCGTTGAGTTCAATCAACTGTGCATAATTGAGCTGACGCTTTTTGAATATACATAACTATTTTGATTTCTTTTATTTCTGAATTTGGTTGATTTTGGCTTTTTCCTGAACTGCCTTTTGGCTTTTTTGCTCAAGTTTTACCATGTTTTACTACTTATGGCTTTTTGACTTTGAACTCGCTACTAGACTTCATACTTGTTAAGTGTGGATAGTGTTTTGTACGCTCTTGTGAGGAGGGAGGTGGTCATTAAAAAGTGTTAATTCTTTACGCTCGTGAAAATGTTGACCATTGTGAAGGAGCCCTTACCATACACCATTTTTCTCTCTTGTTTTCACCTTCATAAACAACCTACTTGTTGAACCAATATGAAACATGAAATATACTCTTGTTAAATTGCTTTAACTTCTTCCGTTTCATTCTAGTCGCAGATGCCAGACCCAAAGACATACAGACAGCATTTTGAGAGTAAACACCCGAAAGCGGAGTTGCCCCCAGAACTAAAAGCATGATAAAATCTCAGGTGATATTATTAATGTAAACTAATCCCATCAAGTAAGGCTTGTGAAACCAGCAGAATTCCCAGACCAACAATGACGGTAATGAAGAGTAAAACTGCAAGTCCTGAAAGTCTTTTCTGTTCTATTTTTCTAGATAGACTGGGGTGCCAGAAAAAAAGTAGGCTATGACTTGCAAAGCTATTCTTGCATTAGACGATTCTGTCAATCATTTTCCACTTATTTCAAGAGGGTATTGAGTTCACGTTAGGTAATTTGAGGCAGATCATCGTTCTACCCCACCTAGATGCTGTAAGGATCACTTGACTGGCTGTTTCAGTAACCGTTGAGAACAGTCAACTGGCTTCTAGGTATTTTATTCTCATTCAGAGTTTCTTACAAGAGTTCAAGAGATAGCATTGCAAACATGTTTATCTTTCTGGCATACTCGGTTGAATAAAGCAAGTAAAGTTAATCATAATTGATTAGTGAAAATGAAATTACACAATATGGTAGGTTTTTATTTTCACAGATTGATTACCATTGATCTTCCTAATCCTGCTTCTTCTCAAGTAATATATATTTATTTGACTCCAGATATAATTCAAAAGCAATATTGATGGAAATTAAGCATGTCTTTACTTTCAAATTTGCTTCAAATGGTTTCATTATACCAGTTATAAATAGTATCAATATCCTCTTCTAAAAGGTAGAATCATGTTTGTGTCATTGCCAGTTGGTATATTATACCTTCAGTTGAGTTAGAATATCAACAATAAACAATGATCTGAATAACTCACTTCAGGTGAGCCTACTCTATCCCCTTCCTAACAAGTGGATCTGTAGACGTACCTCTAGGAGTTGTTTAGATTGTTTTTTATTGTCAATATTCTGCATAAACAGATGGTATATTTTACCAGAAGAGGTTTCAAGTTGATAACATTTTCATTTACAGTTCAGGAATGAAAAGTCTTATGACGAATCAAACTGTAGTTCAAGCATTTACAGCCCTTGGCTTAGCCCCTTTGGCCACCGGAGCTTTCTCAATTAGAGAGGTGTTACTTTTGTATCATTTTTACCAAACATGACACATCTTAGAGAGAAAAGTTTTACCTTACGAGTTATCGAACTATGGTCTGTACAACTGTAGCTCTTGGTTTAGACCTCGTTTACACTGGAACGATTCCAAAGGGATCCGTACCAAAACTAGCACAGCTTTTCATTTATATACTGGAACTGACGGATCTGTGTCGGTATGGATCTGCTATCTGTTCTAGTTTGGGTTTCCTTTTCCAGTCCAGTCCAGGTCCAGTGTAAACTGCTGGTACGGATCCATACGGTCACGGATCGAAGGGTGCTCGTTTAGTTCTAGTGAAAACTGCTGGAACCGTTCCCATGGAGTACAAATCGAAGGCAAGACTAATTTCTCGGTGCGTTTTGTAATTATATCCAGTTCAAGATGCTGAAAACGGGGCTGCACCTGGCTTTGGGTCGATTCCCAATGTCAACGCGAACTGAAATGGATCCATTCCAGTGTAAACGCCAGCAAATAAGAGCGCATTTGGATTCGTTCCTAATATCAACGTGGTCTTATTACACTCTATCTAAGCTTTCTTGAGGATAGAGGTGTTATGTTTGTAAACTGGTGGGGTCAGGGGAGCTACAGTGGCCCCATTAATAGGAGGCTAGCCCTCCTTTGGGAGTCAGGTGTTTCTAGATTTTTTGAGTATCGAAGCAAACTTTTGTTATTTTAATAGTGAAAAGCCCCTCCGTCGAAACTTCAAGCCCCCTTGTGAGGGAAATCCCAGTGCCACCACTGTTTTAGCCAAGAGCTTTGCATTGGTATACTTGCCATGTATTGATCTCCACTAGTCTTCTCTCAGCGTTGTGTTTCCTTATAAAGCTCTTTATTATAAAAAAACCGTTTCATGCACGAGAAACATTTAATTCTTTGTCTGTGGAAATAATTTCTTTGTTAAGACTTAACGATTTCAGTCCCCTGGGAGATATTTGTTGAAACTGATGAAACAAAACTAAGGAATTTGAATCCTCCCTACAGAATCAAAACAATAATAGCTTCTGAAATATCCTTGGGAACCAAACCACGGACAATGATTATTCTTTAGAAATTAGGAATTTGAGTTTTAATCTATCTTTCTGCTTCAGCAATTTTGTCGCATCACGAATCAGCAGTTTGTATTTTCTGCTGTAATTTCGGGAAGGGCAAACTTTTCCCTTCATTCCTACTTTAAGTTTAAAGAAGAGTTGCAAAAATGGTCGCCCTAGACGTGCAAAAAGTGAGTATGAAATTCTGTTTTTTATAATATCACATTTCAAATGCTTTGCTTCTTTTGCTAATCATGCTAATTTTCCTGGCCTACACATCTTTTCTATTTCTTTGGAAGATGGGACTAGAAATATGACTTCGATGAAAAGATGTTTTACTTCGTAGTTGATGCTTTGCTTCATATTTCTAATCTTGTTGAGAACTTTAAGGAAAAGCGAGGGGCATTTCACTTCTTTCAAAGTGTTTTTCAAGAACAAAAGGATTTCCAGCGTTTTTCGAGGGAACAATATTATTTTCAGAAAAGTTTACGAGATTTAAGGGAGTGATTTGCCCCAGGCTCTTGGTTTTTACTTGTGCTTAAGCAAGCTGCAACATTCAGGGTTCATCGGGGTAACTATGACCAACTAAGGCCCTATAACTCAGTGCGATTGGTATTTGTCGAAAACTTAAGTGGGCTAGACAAAATAAAAACTAGCGTATGATTAATGAAGAAATGGCTGAAAAACGACTTAGATGGAAAAATCGAAATTCTTTATTAATTATTAATTTTTGGGTTTTTGGTCTACTTCCACTTGAATCAGAAACAAAATATGAAGATAGAACAGCCAACATTAGCTCATTTTAAATCCCAGATGATTGTGACGGTTTACCATTATGACCATTGCAAGTAGTTAGTAGGTAGAAGTAAGACTCGCACCATTGTGCCTGAAAAAACAGAGAGTGGCAAAGTATGAAAGCTGCCAGAAGACATTCACAATATCTCCAACATTACAAGAAATATATTAAACTGGTATCTCGGCTGATTCAACAAGAACTGTCAGGCTTACATCAAGCAAGAACCTGACTTGCATGGAATCAAGAAGAGACAAGCTTGAATAAACTAAAATGATGGCTCAACCGCTCAACTGCCAGCTCATGCCATCAGTAGGTCTAAAGTCAGAATAACTGATGTTGATGATATTCCTGAAGACGCAATATTTCGAAGAAAAGGAAGAATAAAGTCATATATTATTGACTTTAAAAAAACGGTTGTAGATGCTTTTGGGAAATTCAGATAAAAGTTGTTCACGATGAATAGAATCGATCTTTAACAGTTCTGGTATTTAAGTTTTTAAAAAAGAAATAGGTCCGACTTTGATGAAATCCACTTTCTTAAACGGAAGGATCTACATTATTGTTGTATCAACCCCCTTATTTATACCACATTTCTCTAACCTTGATTGCCCCCTAACTCTAACCCCAACCCTGCACTTTGCCAAAGGTGAGTCTAGTTCTCAAATGCCCTCTTGTCTCATCTCGAAGTTTAATTCATTTCATCTTATTTTATCTTTCAGACTCGGCTGTCACCAACACTGAAGAAGCCGATTGGGAAAGTGTACAGGCCATATTACTTGTTACTGGGAGTGTTAAACATCGGAGTTTGTGTTGGGCTGATCGTCTGCGCTGCTGGACTCAAAGATTATGACTCGAGTTTGAAGGACCAGCTCTTCCACATTTGGGTGGCTATTCCTGTAAGTTACCATCCAGCAATTTTCAATTCATCGTTTTGAATATCTTAAAGGCTTTTTAAAAGTGAAGGCCTAGTGATCAAAGAAGTTAAGACCAAGAACTAGGTGACACTCTTTTATTTTTATAAGAACCAGTAAAATTGGTTTGAAGCTAGCTGTTCTTAAATATTCCTCTATTTTCAGCCTGAGCTGTTCTTAAATTGTTCTTACTTTGTAATGATTTGGAAGCCTGTTTTTGCTATCAGTTGTTTTAATTGGTTCAAATCTGGACTCTCTTGACCATCTGATGTATCTGTGTGCTGTCTATTTGCTTGTTTTGTAATTATTTGTCAGTCTCATGGTTATTACGTAAAAATCTTGTATTGATCTTAAAATGGTCAGCCTTGGTTTGTTATTAGCTTGACTTAAGTTTTGACAAAATTTGAGGCTCTTTTTATTATAGAATTTTTCTTATAAAAAAGTGTAGTTGCTTTGTGCCGGTGGTTACGTCACACAGTTTCACGTACCTTCCATAAAACAAAATGTTTACCTATATTCATACTAACAATAATACGTACGACAGCCAATTTACCTTTATTCAGGCCGTATTACCTGACACTCTGATGATAGTATTAGCTTACAAGGCCTTAGTGTGCATACCTATGTTCATACTACGATGCTCTTTCAACGCATAATCTCAGTTTTTTCATTTTTAGATTCTGGTCCCTGTCATTTTTGCATTTGCAGTTTACTTGCTGAAGAATCGCAAAATGGTAAGTTTTTCACACAGTTTGACATTTGATACTTTCATCAAGCATGTTACATACCAGGTCGAGACGAGACACGAAATAACAGGCTCAAGTCACTTTAAAAACCAATTTACATAAGTAAACCAGTACGAGGCTAATGCAACAGGACTACAATACTTAGACCGAGGCTGATACATAACAGAGCAGAATCTTCGATTGAGCTCTGCCATCGTGATTGTCATGAATCAGGGCCGGTGATTGGCAATAGATATCTGACGATTGGCGATTCATATCTGATGATTGACGATCAAAATCATGGGACATTTAGGCCTTTTTTCTGACCAGAGCAATCACTCTCGTCAGCACACTGGTAAAGCAGCCACTACAGCTTACAAACCAAATGACGATTGAGCCAGTCTAGTGCTACTTTCATCAGGAAAATGCCTGGACGTTCACCCATGTTGAGAGCGTCACAAAACTGAAATTTGCGATTATTTGTGACGTATGTGAACCAGGTCTAATAGTTATGATATTATGAGGGAAATCAACCATTTACCAAATTAATACCAGTTTTAACAATGATATTACAAGAATCTCGTTATTTTGGTCAGAACTTGAGGACGGCGAGGAGCATTGGAAAAAATTGCCTGTTTCTCGCTTTACCAACCATTCAGCTCTTTTCTGAATGGTCAATATCTAGGCACTATGTTCATTTTTGTTTTCTTGACGACATACTCTTATGAGTGTAAGACGCAAGGCTTCAGTAGTTTTTGAATCTGGGCCCTTTCAAGCGAATCTTTGCAAGTGTCTACGTGTTATTGGAAACTTCTCAAAAACTGAATTTAGGCTTAAATATCCTACAACGACTTACCTTATTCTTGCTTTATGAGACTCATTTTTAACTGTAAATATTTAGGGTAATGACATTAAGGTATCGGGCACAGGACACACACTGATAACAGCAGTTCTTACTTGTTGAAGTCGGTTGAAGTGTATATTCTGTGTAAATTTTCGTTTTGATATCATATTATTATTATATTATTGTATTTTCAAGGCTCTTTCATTAAGCTTGGTTTAATTTCTGATTTTCCACCCTCAAATTTCATTCATTTATTTCGTAGGTTGTCATGTTCCTGATGCTGTCCATAGTAGTGATGACGCTCTGCGGGGCAGCAACCATGATGACAGGCCTGCGCTTTTGGCTTGATGGATGGTACTCGGTGAGAGAGAGGCTTGACTCTGCTGGAAAATGCACCGTCACCAACGGTCTCTGCAAGTGTGATGGAGTCACCAAAATGCCACTCAGCGGTATGTATTTTCTTTGATCATTTCTGTAAGTAATTTAGTAAATTTTTTTATGCCACTCAGCGGTTCATGTTTTTTTTTTATTATGTCTCGAAGTAATTGAGGGTTTCCATGTGGCGAACTCGCAATGTCTCATGTCAGGATGAGGTATGGGGTATTCCATCAGTTTTTTATTCAGCAAAATATATTCCAAAATGCATTCCTCTTCTTTACAACCTGTAAATATAATTTGTAAATGATATTATTTCAAATGTTTCCCTATTTTGCAGTTAAAAGTTGCGATGACATGGAAACAGCATCCAACTACATTGTTGGTGAAATTGTACTTTCCGCCCTCGGATTCATTTTCAGCATTGCCGGAACATTCCTCGGTTTCATGACGATTTGCTGCGGTCCATGGCAGGTGAGTTGGTTCGAGCTTTTGGCCGTCTTTCTTTCGTTGTGTACTTTTAGGCAAATGCTTTCTCAGAGGGTAAACCGAGGTTGATCACAGGAGAAACCAAGGTTTTCTGAGGGTTACCGAGTTGGGATGAAGAAGGATGGGGTAAAGGACTATGTGGGGTCTTTTAAATGCAAGGCCATTTCTAGCCATTGTAGGTGGGCAATCGCCCTGTTACACCCCACCTTCATCCTCATTTATTGAATTTGAAGGGCTCCAACCACTTTTGCTAAGGGATATTCCACTTTAGAGCAGTGTGGAGAGGGATTGAAAAGTCTCATGGCCTGGTCTGTGTGTGCTTGGTCGTAAAAATGTGCAAAATTTTACCTGTTTTTAAATTTTCTAAAAGTTGTTGATAGGTACGAATATAACGAGGATCTTTTCGAAAACCAATAGAAAACTCTTGTTGATTCTAGTTGTCAAAAAGAATTGGTCCTCTAGTAAGAGTTTGTGCAAAGCAAACCTTTATGTAAGTGGTAATTGGAGCTGATAAAAACTTGTGCAAACCTTTATGCCAGTGCAGCTTTACTTGAACCCTTTTTAATTTCTTGTAGTTCATTGACGAATATTCTGACGAGTACAACGTGGATAAGAACCCGAGTGCTGAGTTCAAACCAGGCCAGCCTCGTGCCCCTGTCTCCGGCAACCAGAACCGAGGCTTCAGCAATGAATAACTCTTGTTGGTATTTCACTGATGATGCTTCATTTACGTACGTCACTTTGAACATTGTTTAAAACTGATGAATTTCATTTTTCAAAAACGATATTTTTTAGCATTAAAATTTTGGGGAAATTGACTCAATGCAACACTAAGGTACTTCTGGTTTCGTCAAAAGAAAAAGTTCTCTGTTTAATATGCCCTGCTAGGGACAGCCCACAACTGTCCTTCTTGAAAACAACTGAATATGCCTTAAAGCATTTTGGCCAGAGTGCAGAAATGAAGCTAAATTGAATAACCAAATAATCGTTTGAAAATTTAACGAGTGTTTCATTCTAGCACGCAGACACTAGAGTGTTGGTTAGAGTCGGTTTCCCTCGTAATTTCCATTTTCAACATGTATCCTTTTACTCACTGCTTCATAAAAAAAGTGCATTAAATTGTTCGACTTTCACTACAGTTATTTTAGTTTATTTAATAAGTACTTTAACGTTTTTCAACTTCTCGTTTTTTCCTCTTCATTCCTGAGAGATATTGATTTCGTGACAAATTCCACGGGAAGGTACACGAAGCTCGCTTAGCATACAGAAAATCTGATATGTATACTCACAAGTCTTTGTTAAGTTATATCTATCCATAAATCCAAACAAAAAGTTTCACAATTAGAAAAACAGATCATGTGTAATGTGTTTGCAAACATTTCCATCTGGTATCCCTAAAATATTGACTGAACAATCGAGGAATAGGAAACGGAATATTTGGTAGAAGGAAATAGCTAGTCGCAAGTTTTCTTGGCAACAGATCATAAAGAACCATGGACTTAGAGAACAACATGAAGTAATTTCAAGTGAGGAAGCAATTTTCCCTTGTTATTAGAATTTATAGATGGGGCATGGGGAATTTTAATCGAGAAGAGTTGTTTTGGATTGAGGAATTAAAAATTCAATTAAAAATTACCTGTATAGCACATCTACACAAGGCAAGTACACCGTGTATTTGCTTTAAGCTCCATACTAGATGCCTGTTGCACTTGGCCTCTTGCTTGTTCATAAAAACTCTACTCTGCTTCGATCCAACTTGATTTTCTTGCATCAAGATATAAAAAGAACTCCTATTCTTATTTGCTTTCATCGATTTTAGTGCTCCGCCTGATTCCAAGCTTTCCTTTTCCAAGCTTCTAATTTCCCGATTCCAGTTCCGGGAATTAAGCCTCTGATCTGTCCCATTTCTGTTGAATACTTGAATGGAACCTGAGGAGGTGCTGAAGGCCCACAATGACGGAAGCTAACTACGGAAGGGCAAAAACAAGGCTTCATGTGTCAGACATCGCAAGAAACAAGGAAAGGTCTCTGCGAACATGATCGAAGTAACGTTCTGCTATTTACTTGTTTTCAAGTCGTTCAGAGCAAGCTTTAATTAACAAGAAGCGAGCTAGAAGAGACAAGAGTGTTGACAAATTACGAGCAATTTATGTTTGCTAATTATGGCCTAACGCTAATTCTTGGTAAATATTGACATTAAAGGTTTAGCATGCTAGTGTGCTCGCAGGAAATTTCACGAAATTGAGCAGTTGAAAATAAACATTTGAGATTTGGATTAAATTTCTTGCTAATAATGGCTTGATTACTATTTGAGAAAGGTCTGAGAATTTTCATTAGCATCACTAGTGAGGAAATGTGGCAAGTTCTCGCAATATTATGAAATTCAGAAGTGCATCTTGCATCGAATGGAGTTTCCATTTTTGAGGTTTGAAAATCAAAGTTGAAATTACACACGGCGATAAACCTATATTTTTCTTAAGAACTGAAAATAATTTGGATAAAATCTTGAAGTTCTTGGATTATGTTTTGCTGTCGTGGAGGGAAGTTACTTGGAGTTTTATTATTACTGTTGTTATCAGGAGATGTTACCTCGTACGGTTTCGTGCACTCGCAAGAGGCATTGGCGGCGTGCCCGTTGCTTCACGGCGAGGCCAATCCCGACAACTTCATCCCCTGCAACGGAGTAAACAGAACGAAAACTCAAGTTTGGGACCCGAGGGATTTATTCAACGTTACTGGCAGAGAAGCCTTGACGCTCATTGACGCCATTCGCGACGTGAAAGGCGACTGCAGCAAGGCCGTGGTGGATGGCAAAAAACTCATCCCGCTTTTGAACATGCGCTTCAACGGCGAAACGTACCGTCACGTCATGAAAACAGCTCTCCGCACGGCGAATCTTGTTTCAGACCTTCTGAATAAAGGTGCGTGCAACGGAAACTTTGAAGAGACGCGGTTTTACGGCGATCCTACAGCGAATCTAAGCGATAACTTTCTGTTTTCAGTTCTAAGAAGCAATATGCAAGCTGACGACCTTATACTCGCCAGCGGGATTTGGTTTTTGAAAGGGAAATACAAGAAGCGAGATTACTTCGCGCCCTACGCCTACAAGAAGAAAGTCGACCAACGTGTTCGTGTAAAAGATTTGTCTACGAGCTGGGGTGAGGCTCATACAAGCTTTTTACCGTTTTTAGAAAAACTAGCCAAGAATCGAACGTTTTTATGCCAGTCGAGCTATTTCAGCCCACGCAAAAATCAGACTGCAAGTTTACCCGCGCGGAAGATAACGCACGCCTTTACGGAATATATTGAAGGACTTTGGGGACGTCCTTATTTCGAGTGTGGAACGACGAAAGCCTGGACCGTGGGATATTTTGCTCCGTTTTTTGCTACCCGGTACGATAAACCAGCTGATGACCCCCTGGAAATGATGTGAGTACTGAATGATAAGGGAAATTACGGTGCTCTCACTTGGAAAGAAATTTCCTTTTAAAGTTCCTTTAAAATCTCTTTGTAGAGAGATTGCAGTGCTTTCACTTAGAAGAGAATTTGCTTTTAGAATGGAATTTACCGGAATTTACCATTTAGAAGGAAAAGAGGGAAATTTGTTTTTGTTTTGAATTTTGAACCAATATGGCACCCTTCATGTCATGTGTATAAAGTTTTTTTGGAAACATTATCTATTGTAAGATTTGGACCAAAAACCATGGACTAAACATCATGCTTTTTCCAATTTTTAGCAGATTTTATTCTTAAAATTGACTGTTTTAGAGCTCAAAACTGTGGCTTCATGACTAAAAACGCACTTACAAAAAGGCACAAGTTTTAATCTCAGATTTCCTGCGGAAAATATGATGGGAAGAATTTCAAAACGAAACCCAGGGGATATAATATTCAAGGGAATTTGAAGAAAAGTAGGGAAAAATTAAGACATTTTTCCTTGACATAGTGAAAGGATATTTTAGGGAGAAAGCACTGATACACTCCTTTTGGCTCCCCAAGCTTTTTCTGATAGGGGAGGGGCTGTAGTCCCCTCTGACCCCACTGTGGTAGCATCACTGGTTCCTTACCAGTATATAGGAAAGCAACCCTCAGGGTTTAGTTCTAAAAGTTTCTTAAATATTCGGTGCTCTACTAATGGGTTTCTTATAAACTAGTTTCTTATAAAAAGAGTGTACTATTATTACTTTTCTATGTTTGAGCTTTTTGAAATTTGTAACTTTACAGGGGAGTGGCTACCGTTGACATCGACCTGAGTAAAGTGGACATCAACCAGTGCGATTTGGGTTCTTCTGGTGAATTCACTTATGAAATCTTCGCAGGGACACATCATTGCAAAAACGAAACAACAAGGGTTGGTTTATTACTTCTATTTTATTTTTGTTTTCAATTCTCTTGCTATCTCTGATAGCTGCGCTTTACCCATCATGCAATAGGCCCCTGGTTGAGTGGGGTCTTACTCCTTGAATAACATCAAAGTTCGGATCAATATCAACATCACAGTTAACAACGAAATCAACATAAGCATAAGCATCACAATTTGCTTGTTATTTGATAAATGTAAGGATAACAATTATGCATTATCTCCACATCATGTAAGAAAACAGGAGGTTGACAAGACAACAACAATAAACAACAACAACAAACAGCAACAACAATAAACAACAACAATAAACAGCAACAACAACAACAAACGACAACAATAATAAACAGCAACAAATAGCAACAACAACAAACAGCAACAAAAGGCAATTAAACAGTTAGACGCCTTTCTGCACAGCATTTTGAATGGCAATTTTCAACTAACAAGGAAAAGATGCAAAAAGACTCCATCTTACTATTTGGCCTAGGTCAGCTCAATTGATGGTTTAAGTGATCTGAATATTTCATTATGAATGTTTCTATAAAAACTGTAGAGCTGAATATCATCAGCTGGGTCACCTCTCTTCCTGAGCTAAGCAAATCAAGATTCGGCCTACACATGTGATAGCAGCAATCAAGAATGATTTCCAATCTGATCTGGGCATGGTCTCTGCTGGCTGCTTCCAACAGGTTCTGGTGTAGGATTAAGAACTTCTGAGGCGATTTTAGGGGACAAGTCCCGCACTTCACATAGGCAAAAAAGGGCCCGAAAAATAAGAGATTGCTAAGTACTGTATAGAAAACATCAAATCTGATATAATAAAGGTGTTTGAGCCCAGCAGTCATTAAAACTGGCACTGCCTACCTACCACCTGTTCATAGTATAGAAGTGGAACTATGTGGGTTCTTGCAACCAGCAGCATAAAGCTCTAGAGGGCTGCCATTGGACACTTTCAGCATTTATTTTGTGATGAGTAACCCATCAAGCATTTATGACATTATACATTTTGAATAGACCTTCCATCAAATAGAAGGAGTAATGGTTCCCCTAGCTATGCCATTCCTTTGTAATAGTTGTCTCCTTATGCAAATAAAGGGTGGATCGAATCGTCTAGCTATACTGAAACTTCCATCAATTACCACACTGTCCTCTTTCTCCTTGAAATCTTTTTCTCTACTATTTTGATATCTGGTTAATGATTTCTTGACCAATATCTCAATTATTCGTTTAAAAGCTTTATGTTTATTTACCACTTAAAATTGTGAATTCATATTCTGATGATGCAGTAATGAAATATTACAGCGCAGACAAAACCCATTATAGGGTTGTCCATATATGATAAATGCAGCGTTAAACACTATCCTAATATTCTGATGATGATGTTTGTCTTTTCACAGTGTGTGCATGTGCCTGGTGGAGGCTTTGCTGTTGGTTCTTATCGCTGCTACTGCAAACGAGGCTTCTACTTTCCACATGACAGTACTAACAGCCTCAAATACTTCAACGGAACTGAAATCGAGACGGACCTCAGTAAACGCAATGGGTCTGAATTTAATAAACCCAACACTTACCGATGTATAAAATGCAGAACTGGTTGTGAGACATGTGTTGATGGTTCCCCTTGTGTTTTTGAATTCGACATGGAGATGAGGTGGATCATTCTGGGATTTTCCATCTTCTGTATTTTAGCCGTGGTGTCTCTTTCCATCTTTGTTTGGCGTTGCAGAAATGTTAAGGTGAGTATTGCGAAGGCTTCTGCATCTTCATAAAGTTGCTTTAAAACTCTGCAACTCAAAGCACCAGGGAAGTACTGTTTGATGTTAGAGCTTGTACGAATGGGTGAAGTAGAATATTACTATCCAACCACTTGTGAACACTGTGTACCCCCCAAAAGATGAATATTTTGGTTAACCAGACTATTTTTCTACGGGAATAGGCTCTTTTTATGGACTACATCTTTTCTCAAAAATCTTAAGACTAAGAGAGGAAAAGGATCATTCAATCGCACTGTTCTCAGGTTTGCCTTAAAGTGAATGATGTTTTGCTATTTGATTCAAAATATAACTGTCATTTGCAAAGTCAAGGCAAAGCTGTCTCATCATCGTTGCAAATAATTTCAAGTTGTTTCTATTTGGTTGCACCCTAAACGTTCTCTTCAGTGTAGATTTTTGTTTGCAGGTCATAAAGAGTGCAAGTCCGCTATTCTTGCAAATAAGTCTCCTTGGAGCTGGCCTCATGTACATGGAGGTAAGCTTCGTTATCATCTCTATCTCTTTTCCTACTAAGACGTGTGAGAAGATCATTAAGAAAATACATTAAGAAATTCCATCTCTCTACCCATCATTGAGAAAATCGAATACTAGGTGGAAAAATATTTACCGTAAGAGATGACCAAATCTCTTGCTTTTCATCGAATTGAATTTACGACTCGGTAAAAGAAAATAAGTTGTCGAAATATCTAGGCCTCCTCTTCTGTTGTGATTGGTGTACACCAGTCAAACGGCAAATGTTGTATGATGTTATATCTTTTTCAACTGTAGTTTAAGTTAAGGTATAAAGGGGTCCAACAGTGAATGAAATTGTAAACCCCCATCAGACATCCGAAAAACAGTGGAAAGGACCTAAATTTGAAACATTTTAACAGGGATCACAAAACTATGGCAGGGAAATAATCCCTTCTTTTCTTACAATCAGAAATTTCAACTTGGGAATTAATTCAGCATGGAAAACAACAGAAACTCGGTGCTGCAAATTTTCAAGGGATTTCTGGCAGGGGATACATGACAATGTGGCATCGTCAGGGAATCTTTTCTGCAGGGTTGTTAGTAGAGGGTTTAATTTTGCACCCTGTTAATGTCATCAACTGAGAAGAGTTTCATTTTCTGGGAAGGTAAGATTAGTACGCTACCAGAACATACTATCAAAGCCTGTTGGGATAGTACACCCTCCAGTGTTTAGGGGTCTCAGGAGAAACTCGTTTGATTAAATCCAAGCTTTTCACTTTTTCTAGGCTGTCGTCTTATTTCCAACAGCAGAAGACGTGTTTTGCACAGCAGCTGCTTGGCTACAACATGTGGGGTTTATTCTCATGTACGGCTCTGTCCTGCTCAAAACATGGAGGTGAGTTTTATTTGTACCTATTGCATTCTTTTCTCTGATTCTTCAAAATGATAAGAACAAAGATGCACCAGAACCCGTTTAACAATAGACCAGATCCCATGCATCCGAAGCACATGTCGACGTCGCCGATTAAAGTTAACCCCCCGCCCAACTTTACTACTACTATCTAGCTACCTGGCTAACTAGAGGGTAAAGAGCCTTATTTCGTTAAGTGAAAATTACTTATCATTCCAAGCCTTATACCGTATCCACACTGACATGGTTAATCCAGGTTTATTTTCTCTGGTTCCTTTACAACCAATCAGGAGCATTTGAATTATCGATTCGACCAATCAGTCTTCCATTTAGAAACATGGTTTATGTACTTGAAGCTGGTTTAACTGCAAGAAATGTAAGAGCGATATTAGGCTGCTCTGGTAAATGGGCCTTTCGGGAAGTGGAAAAGGGATGGTCAGTGAAATTTCAATGGATTCGTACATTCAATGGCACCGAACGCTGGTTATATTAAACCCATCTTTAAATCTTTAATTTTACATTTCTAGGGTGTCTCTGATCTTCAAAATCAAAGTGACCAAGCGTGTGAAAGTGTCGGACATGGGTCTGCTGCAGAGGCTCACTCCACTGGTTTTGTTTTACATTGTTTACCTGATTATCTGGACGGTTGCCGGTCATCCGGTACGCCAGAAATATCACCTGATAAACAAAGTCCCGTTCTACGCATGCACAGAGAGCTGGTGGGATCACTCCATTGCAATACGTGCGTATTTTTAAACTGCTTTATCTTAAAGCTAAAATCTTTAATAGAATTGGTTTTCAGTGTCAGATTTAGATGTAAATCGGCGAATATCAACAGGGGTGAATCCAGTCTACAGCTACTGCTGCTCGAGCCGTACTCAGATATTCAGGCCAAGTTATTTTATTTCTTCCAATAAAGGCTCTAAGATCAAAAATTGACACTCCTGTCACTTGACCGATTGGAGCAATGGTCAAAATGTTTCCTGGATTCACCCCTGATTATAATCATTTGGTGGATGAAATAAAAGTCTTCGTAATTTTGGAGCCTAATCAATCCTATATATTTCAGACAGATGGAGTTCGTTTCCCACAGAAATAATAGTGTTTTGTTTGACTCACATCTTAAAAATGCTGTTTTATCCCTCAAAGTTCTCACTAGAGTAAAGTCTATATGTCATTCACACAAACTATCTCGACTGAATGCAATTCTCTCGGTTTTAGTTGACATCATGTTGTTATTCTGGGGAATTCATTTATGCTACACTGTGCGGAAGGCACCCACCCCCTTCAACGAAAGCAAGTATATCAGTTGGTCTATATACAACATGACGCTCGTCTCAGCCCTCACTAAACTCATCAAGTAAGTTGTTGTTGTTGTTATTGTTGTTGCTGCTGCTATTCTAAGGACGAGAGATGATAGATTGGCCTACGTATCGCATATAACAACCCACATGAATAGGAACCCATAATTTTTCTTAGTTGCCGTGAACCTAATTGGTGTTTATGTCTTGGTATGTAGGACGCTGTTTCAAAACTGTCCATTCTATTGGGTGTGACACTGGGTCAGGACGAAATGCATCCTTCAGAATGCGAATCAATGCAATATTCTGTTCCGGTTTTTATCCTAATTATCCCCTTACTTTATTTATCATGAGTGATTTAAGATCAAAGTAGGAATGTATTTTGCAACTTTTCTTTGTTTCTGAACCGATTGATAAAGAAATTTATCAAAAAAGTCCTGCTTCGTTCTTTAATGACACATGATATGAAATAAAGGAAGGGATCATAAGGATAAAACCCGGGACAGAAGATTGCAGTGATTGGCATTCTGAAGGGTGGCATTTCGTGCTAACCATGAAACTGTTCCAAAACACCACAGATTGATCGAATGTCGGATGAGAGGCAGGGCAATGATAATAATGATAATCATTATTATCACCAATCTCCCGTTGATAAATTTCTACAAGATACCCAGCAAAATTAGAATAAAGGAAGGACTTTTTATGTCTTGTTTTTTGGCCTAAAACTTGTAATTATGAAACATTCAAACAATTGATGTTTTGTACATAAGCTGCAAAAGCGTTATCTTTTGGTCTGGCTTTTACTGCCATTTTATTAGTTACAAGACGCAAAATATCAATCCGATGAGGTCTATTTTTATTATTATTTTTATTGTTTTATTTCAGTAATACTCAACGATAAAACTGTTTTATTATTATTCTATTGTTTTATTTCAGTAATACTCAACGATAAAACTATTTTGTTATTATTTTATTGTTTTATTTCAGTAATACTCAACGA